>JAPPVO010000003.1:9529091-10098845 GCA_030407325.1 Camellia japonica
AGACAAGGTGGAGAAAGCCATCTACTATCTAAGCAAGAAGATGCTAGAGTACGAAACCCACTACACTCCGCTGGAAAGGCTTGCTTAGCTTTGGTATGGGCTACCAGGAAGCTGCGACACTACCGTTAGCTCACTCTGTAATGTTGGTTTTCACGACTTGATCCCTCAAATATCTTTTCGAGAACCAGCACTTACGGGTAGGCTAGCTCGTTGATTGCTATTGCTCTCCGAATTTGATCTAAAGTATGTAACACGCAAGTCGGTCAAAGGAAGAGCAGTGGCAGAGTTCTTAGCCGACTATCCAGTGGAAGGGGGTGAAGCAGTCGAGTACTTATTCCCAGATGAGGCCATTTTGCACATCGACGACGAAACTTGGACGATGTACTTTGACGGAACGTCAAATCAATACGGGTATGGGATAGGAGTGTTGCTGATAGCACCCGACAATTCCTGTATCCCGCTAGCCTTCAAACTCTGATTCAAAGTCTTGAACAACGAAGCAGAATATGAGGCGTGCATTGCTGGTCTAGAAGCAGCCCTAGAACTAGGGGCAAGACGGTTGGACGTCATTGGGGACTCGAACCTTGTTGTGTCTCAAGCTAAAGGAGACTGGAAAGTAAAAGAGGAAAAGATGAAAAGATGATGATGTATCACCAGACCTTGGACTTGCTGATTCCTCGGTTTGAAAAGCTAAGTTTTACTCATCTACTAAGAGAGAACACAGGTTCGCAGATTCTTTAGCAACTCTATCTTCTATGATAGACATCCCGTGGAGTCCGGATGCGTCCAGTCATCATCGACTAGAAATTTGCACCTGCCTACGAGTCGATTGCCGCTATAGATGAAGTTCAGGACGAAAACCCCTGGTATTACGACATCTGGAACTTCTTGGAGAAAGAAGCATACCCGCCAGGGGTAAATGCCAAAGACAAAAGGGCAATCAGAAGAATAGCCGTTCAGTTCATCATCTGTGGGGATAAACTGTATAAAAGGGGTCATCTGGGAATGCATAAACTGTGTGTTGATGCTGAAGAGTCAAAGCGTCTAATGGAAGCCATCCACGGAGGAGAATGTGGCGCGCACATGAATGGGGTAATGCTGGCACGAAAGATCCTCAGACAGGGTTATTACTGGTCCACCATGGAGGAGGATTGTATCGGTTTTGTCCGGCGATGCCACAAATGTCAAATTCATGCAAATCGCATGAACATTCCGCCGTCGAAGCTGTACAACATGACTTCGCCATGGCCATTTTCAGTCTGGGGAATTGATGTAATCGGAGCTGTCACGCCGAAGGGGTCGAATGGGCATGAGTTCATCTTGGTAGCGATAGATTATTTCACAAAGTGGGTCGAGGCCCAATCTTATGCGGTGTTGAAGGCTTCGCACGTCGCAAAATTTATCAGAAACAACATCATCTGTCGCTACGGAGTCCCAAATGAGATTATTTCAGACAATGGTTCCCACTTCAAGAAAGAGGTGATTGATTTGTTGGAAAAATACAATGTGGCTTTTCATAAGTCATCTACCTATCGGCCGCAGACCAATGGAGCGGTTGAGGCCGCCAACAAGAATATCAAGCACATACTGCAGAAGATGGTGGAAATCTACCGGGATTGGCTAGATAAGCTGCCGTTCGCTCTGTGGGGCTACTGGACTTCAATCAGAACTTCTACTGGGGCGACTCCGTACTCATTGGTTTATGGGATGGAGGTCGTTCTGCCTATTGAGATTGAGGTCCCCTCATTGCGAGTATTGGCTGAGTGTCAGATAGCCGAAGCGGATTGGCAGCAGAGCAGATTTGAGGAACTTATGCTCTTTGATGAAAGAAGGCTAAAAGCACTGTACCATGTTCAGGGTTATCAACGCAGAATTGTCCGGGCTTTCAACAAGAAAGTGAAGTCTAGGAATCTAAAGGAAGGAGATTTGGTACTGAAGGACAACCGAGCTCCCATCCACGACCCAAGGGGCAAGTTCAGACCCAATTGGACTAGTCCCTACATCATCAAGTCAATCTGGTTAGGTGGAGCTGTGGTTCTGATGGATCTAGATGGCTTGGAGTTCTCACAACCGATCAATATGGACAAGTTGAAGAAATATTACCTTGAGAGGCTCGCTAGGCCGAAAAACCCGAAAGGGCGACCTAGGCAAAACTCAGAGCACAGAAAATTTGGAAATAAAAACTGAGCTCGCAAGGTTGAAAACCCGCAAATGGCGGCCTTGGCAAAAGTTAGAGCGTAAAAGGAGAGTGAAAATACCCGAGCGAACCTGAGCCTGAACTACGTAAGGCTTGATTCCCATCTTTGGGATACGTAGGCAACTTCATCCTGAAGTTAGCCATAAACTTTTCCCCGATCAACTTTGTCCATTTGATCATCTCAGTCATCTTTGTCATCAGCATTATCGCGATCTCCGTACAGTGCTATTCAGACTAGGGGCAACTTTCCGTTGCTACACAGTGCCGCGGCGCCATCAAACTAGGGGCAACTTTCCAGTTGCTAGGATCCGGGGTTGTGCATCTCAGTGACAGATCTCAGGCGTGTCCCGTTCTGATCCATATTGAAAATAGTTTTGGAAAGTTTTAATAAAAGTCGACTTTGTTCAAATTAATCTTTTTACAACTGAGACCATTTTTGGACCAAAGCGGAAAACTTTCAGTACCACAACCTTCAATTTCATTGATTTCAAAACAGAGTTCTCTTGCTCTTGCATACAATTGGAGTTGATTTTTATTACACTCATAAAGAAAACTTGAAAGTACTAATAAAGCAATAAATCCGGGGCATAGTCAAGTCAGGTATCCCTGCGCCCCCTCCCAGAGCTAGTCGAAGCCTCTGATGCCAAGCTAGGCCCAATATGTGCCTCTTCATTGAGCCAATCCCAGCACTCGTCAGACAAAGTACAACTGAAAGTGGGAGCAGGGGCCAGGAGCTCTCTAGTCCTCCATGCTATGGCATATCGGGCAAGCTGTGCGCCTCGGACCGGAAAAGTAGCCGGGTACTCAATCCCCTCGGCCGGGCAAGTCTGATCATGGCCAAACTGGCGCCGGAACCGGAACGGAAAATAGAACGCATAGTGAGTCAGACCAATCAGCTGGACCCCAGTCTGTCGGAACATGCTATAGCTCATCGCTGGAAGATTGAGCCAAGGACAGCGCCAAGCAATGCGGTCAGCAGACAAATTGCACATCCAGTTGAACCACCATCCCTCATCAAGCGCATCAACCAGATGTTGTCGAAAGAAGTAGCCGCGGGCTGAATAGGCAGGGCAAGAGTCCACAACCTGCAATTTATCCATCAACCATACCTGGGGAGGGATGAAAAATGAGAGAATAAAGAATAGAGAGATGTACGGTGAGAGAAAAGCGGACAAGGGTTTTGTGAGAAAAACCGAGCCTAAGGGCGAGTGATGTGAGCAAATACATATGTGAGATTGGGTGGGAAACATTACCTGCCAGCAGTAGTGGACTCCCCGCGAAATCTGGTCGTCTCCTGATGATGGAAAGCGTCCAAGCCTATCAGTGTCTCGGCCAAGGTCATGGCGATGCAGCTCTTCCTTCCTTCAAGCCCTGAGCAACCTCAATCAGACGATGTTGGGTCCACCCAGGCCCGGGGCAAGCAAAAGTGAGATAGCATGCACAAGCAGAGGGCGTGTGTCGGAAACCTTGCCAATGATGGTCACCGCGGTCACCAGCACCAGAAAAGCGATGGATCAAACCGAGGATATCCAGTTCTCCATTACAGATCAAAGACCGAGCATCATGCGCGGTAAGTCCACACATCCGCCCTAAAGCTTGGGCGTGGCAAAAGCGGAACTGAGGCAAGATCTCCTCCGAACGTTCAGACTCCATCAAAACTTGAAAATCTTCAAGAGTTGGACATACCTCTTGCCCGCCAAAGCTAAAGACGTGCGTCACTGGGTTCCAGACCTAGCCGCGGCATGGAGGAAAGGAAGGTGCAGCGGAGGTACGACTCAGCGTGAATAGTGCATTCAAGCCGAAACCCCGGAAAGTTCAACTTCTCCGAGCCATCTAAAGAAGAGATCCAAGATGTGAGATTTTCTACGAGAAATGCCTCCATTTTTGTGCAAAGCAGTGTGATGAATTGAAAACCACGGAGCCAAGGCTTTTAAAGAGGATGGGACACTATTCAGGGGGACACGTGTCGAAAATCTGATGGCTGCTGAATTAAGTGGTCGGCCGGCCACCTTTCTGGCAGGCCGGCCCACTTTTTTTTCAAAAATGGCCGGTGGCTCTCCTCTTACAAAAAAGCTGGCCGGCGGCCCCCAAAAGTTGCCGGCCATGCTCCAATGTGTGCCTTGGCCTTGTTTTACCCTCCGGGAGGAAGTTTCAAGCATTTCAGTGCATCGGGTAGGTCGAAGGCCTCCATTTCCCTTTGTTCGGATGCGTCCATGCCCAGATCGTCCGAAAAATACACTTTGTTTCATCAAGTTTTGCTTATCGAGTTGTTGTTTTGCTTATCGAGTTGTCGTTTTGCTTATCGAGTGTTTGTCGAGCTGTCGTGTTTGTGTTTTGAATGTCACTCTTTGTTTAAGAAATTTTTGTTGAGTCTTGTTTATTGAGTCGTCAACACTGTTGTATTTGCTTATCGAGTTGTAAACTTGCTGAGATTGTTGTTATGTCTTAGTAAGTTAAGTTATTGCGTCGGTTCACTACCTGACTGGGCAAATGCACAATGCACATTCCATTCATTATATCATGATGCGATATGATGCTGAGAGTGTTTAAAATACAACACTTTTTCAAAAGCTGTTTCATTCCATCATGCTTCGTTTGTTACAACATTTCACAAACACAAGAGCGCAAGTTTTACAAAAAATAAAAACTGCCTAATAATGTACAATGTGCTATAACTACTAGCAAAAAGGTAAATAAAACAGGGAACAACCACATCAATGCTCTCAAGAATGGGAATAATAGGCCCTTTTCATCCTCTTCTGCAGAATAGCCTCTGCACCCCCATCACCGTCCAAGTCGGAGCTGTCATCCTCAGGATCTCCCTCAGCCTCGCCTCCACTCTTGGAGCCAAGACCGGAGCCCTCCTCTCTGTCAGCAGATGTCTCTGACTGACGATCTGCAGCCTCCTCCTCCTCATCCTCACCAGGCTCCTCCTCTATAATGTGTGCTCTGCGTTGCGAGACGACCCTCCTCCTCGGGCTCCTCGAAAGGGCCTGGATGGCCCAGCTCCTCGAAAAGGCCCAGATGGCCCAGCTCCTCGAAAAGACCCAGATGGTCCACCTCCCCGAGAAGGCCCAGGTGGCCCGGCCTGCGGCTGAGCATATACTGGAGGCATCTGAAAATGAAAAATGCATTTTGAATACATCAGCCAAAACATGTATATCAGATACGGATGCAAACACGCTACGCAGGGTAGATATACACAGGAATAATGCATGAAGGTGGTGTGTGTCAGATGTGCTCTACACAAGTAGCCTATTGATGCAGTAAAATGTCCAAAATCAGCATGTTATCAGAAGATACAATGCTAGAAAACAAGAGGGTACCTGGAAGCCCATAATGGACAACTGCGCCTCCCTCCGCAGTACCATCCCCTCAAGTGAGGCTACCATCTCGAGCACCTGATCCATGTACTCAACAGGGGGCTACAGATGCAAAAGGCAGGGGTATCAGTAAAGGAATGAGTGTCCAAGTATCTGAGTAATGAATCAAAGTTGTAAAGCATACCGGTGGTGAGTCGGGGTCTCTGACATATCGGTGGCCAGGCATCGGAGGCTCTATCGGGATCGGGATCGGAGAGATAATCCCATATTGCCACCCCATCAGCTCAGTCGGCATGTCCGGCCACCCAACATGATGATAAGTCGGGGGAATCGGGGGAACAAATCCGCCCCCACCTCTAGACGTACCAGCCCTACTGGTGTAAGGGGCGTCCGCAGCCCGAGCCTGGGCCCGGCTCGAAGATGGCATACCAGCAGGCCTCATCGTCGGAGTACGGACTCCCGTCAATGGAGGCATCAGGTATATGTGACGGTAAGTAGCATAATCCCCCTCCTCAAGATAAAGCAAAGCATTAGTACCCAACATAGAATTAACAACATCCCGAGAAGAGAGCCTATCAGCAATCCGCATCTCGACTGGGGGTGCTGAGGGAGGGTCCTGAGAAGTATAGCCCCATACCTGACGCAAGAAGCGCTCTCCCAGAAACCAGGCTCTACCAACTGGGCCCTCGAATAGGATCCTGTACTGGGAGGCACCCCGCCCGCCAGCAAACTGGTATCGGAGACCCTCACCAAAAGGGTGCCCAGGGCTCCCATGTAATCTGCGGGTAACCAATCAATCAGAAATCAGGAAGGTACAAGACAAATCAAAGATGAAAACACAAAGAACTGAGAGTTCTGAAATACCTCCGTCGACCGCACGTGGTAACATGCCGGGGGGGTACCCGCGCGCGTTAAAACAGTTCGGACTCCTGAGATCTCTTTGATCTCAAGTTTCACGAGTGCAATGTGAAACGTAGATGAGAGTCCAGATTTGGCAACTTTTATTGAAAATCCATTTTATTGCAATTTTGTCAAAAATGGACTGCGTCATCAGAACTCAGAGTCGCCACCTAATATTTTGGAAATTAGGAACCCATGACTCGGTGCCAAGGCCACTGTTCGTCGTAACCAAGGATGCTTGGCTCGGAACCTTAGGTATGAGAGGGGAAGGTCAATAATGAGCACCCCCGCTCACCCGATCAAAAGATCGGCCTCTACTAAACCATGATATGACTTTTATTCTTTATATGTTCATGTTCTGATTATTTTAATAAATCCTAAAATTTACTATGTGAAGCATACAAGTATAGACTAGTTTGCTCAAATTGGAACAATTCAATTTCATGTTTGTTTTTCGAAAGGGTTTGAATTTGCCACTTTAAAGTTTGTGAATTTTGCCACTACAAAGTGAGCTTAAAACGTACATTCATTGAATCATTCCAATTCAGGCAACAAGCCTTCCTCCACAGGCATTCAAACAGTTTATCATTTAATCAATTAGCCTCATTGTAGGATGCTAAACATAATAAGAAAATCACACACACAAATGGGATGCTAAAGCATAAAAACTCACAGATTTACCGACGTCCCTCGAACAGCTACAAAACAAAATTAGTAAAATATGCATGATCTTATATACAGAATCCTAATGCAATTCACTCATGCGATGCACTAAAGATTCGGCTTCTAAAATATGGCATGTGAATCATCTCAATAACATGAGGTAGCGCATAGAATCACAGAAGAATTGATTAAATCCACACATGTAAATGTAGCCGAATCTTAATGCATGAGACATAGATGCAAAGCATGGATATGCATGGCATGTCAGATATATACATACACACAGTTAGGGAAAGCGATAAAAGAATGGGATAGAAAGAAACGGGGTGGGGGGTTATTACAATACCTTAAATATTACAGATCCGAATAAAGGAGGAGGGAGAGAAACATAAAATAAATTAAAACCTCACAAACACTCAAAATAAAAATAAAAATTTTAAACCCAGAACATCCGTGTATCTTTAATCCAATCCAGCCCATATAAACACATCTTCCATATAGACCCCACCAAAATCATCTTCAGTTATCACATCTCCAGACTTCATGCATCCAATGTAAGCACTTCTTGACCACGGCGGCTTTCAAGAAGTTCAACTCATCTTTCTCCTTTTTCAATACTTCTTCTCCTCCAAACCCATCCAAACAAAATAAATAAAGCAGAACCCCAGAAAACCAACCTACAAAACAATCAAGCCAACCAACCAAAACCCAGAATAGAAGTTATCAAAAACACACACTTTCACTCTCTCTCTACTCTCTCTGTCCGTGTCTCTCTCTACATCATTACACAATCAATTTAAGAGTTATAAGTTTGAAGAACTAGTCTTTGACTGTTCATCTACAAAAGAAAAGATTGGAGAGAGAGAGACAGGGAGGATTGGAGTGGTGGATCTGTGACTGAGATCCCAGCAATGGTGAGCTTCGAGCCTGTCTGTACAGAGAGAGGTTTGTCCGAGAGAGTGAGAGAGAAAGAGAGCACTTGCGTGTGAGTGTGTTTCGTGTATTATCCGAGAGGGAGGGAGATGACAGCCATGGCGAAACTTCCCGATAGAGAGAGGAGATGAGAGCCGCTAGTTTTGTGCATGTGTGTGAGTGTCGTGTCTGTGTATGGTGATAGGTGGTGTGGTGGGTTTGCCGTGGATCATGGATGTGCCTGCCGTGTGTGTGTGTTGTGCACTGGGTGTGCTGTGTGTGTGTGGTCTGTGGGTGTATGGTGTGTTGGGTTTGAGTGTGTTATGCGTGTGTAGGTGAGTCTGTGTAAGTCCAAACCGTGAGGGAGGGAGGTGTATGGGTGTGTTAGAGAGAGAAGAGAGAGAGTGGGATGTATCCCCTCCTGTGCCGTGTGTTGGGTGTGTCCCTCCCGTCAATGGTGTGATGCTGGGTGTGTAGAGACCGGAGAGAGAGGTGGGTCTGGTCTGTCATCTGGGTCTCTCATCCGCATCCCCCCACCCATGAGAGAGTTTGAGTGCATGAAGATGAAGATGATGGTGTGTTGTGCATACATGTGTGTGCCTCTTCTCCTCAACCCATTTTTTCTCTCTATGGCAGTGTGTTTATCAGCTGGTTTTTTTTTTAAGAGAGAGAGGAGAGTTGGGTCTGTGTTTTTTGGTGTGTGTCTCCCTATCCTCTCTGAGGTTCTGTCAATGTATCAATATATCCCCCCTCCAGCTGTGTGTTCACTGATTTTTTAGAGAGAGAGGCCGAGCCCTCCCATGTGCATGTCCTCCTCCTTTTTTTCTTTTCTCCAAATTCTCACCTGCTCCAATATGCTTTCTTACATTATTCCTCCCCACCCACTCTAAACATTATTATTTACATGGCTCACCACCCACCAAAAAAGCTTCTTCCACCACTTCCCTTTTTTCTTTCCTTTAGCTTGTTTTTTTTTGACCCACCGAATTCAACCACTCCACCACACAATCTCTTTTTTTTTAATATTATCAATTGTCCCCACCACAAATTATTTTATCTAATCTTCCATTCAAAAAAAACCAACCCATCATTTTGACTATTTTTATTTTCTTTCTTCTTTTTTTTTTGTTTTATTATTTCTCCTTTTTCAATTTTCTTTTATTATTATTTTTTTTTTGTTTTAAAAATAGTTATCAATTATAAAACACACTTAAAAGAGATGCATATACCTAATTTAATATGTACACACACATTATAAAACACTACAAACTAGTGATGGCCAAAATGGGTGAGGTTTGGAATTTAACATTTCAATTTGATTTTTTTGTTTTTGGTGAGGGTGGTCAAACTAAGATGCCCAAGTCTTAGGGCCGGTCAAAATGGGGTGTCTACAGTTGCCCCTCTTTGACAGAGCTCGAAGTCATGAAATGACGTGAGTGAATGTCAAAGCCCGAAGACGACCCTTTTGACAAGGCCGTAAGACTTGGGCAAACAAACAAAATGCAATGCATGTGGTTGAACCCGAAGGTTGCCTACGTATCCCTTTGCAAGGAATCAAACCAGCGTAGTTCAGGGGCAGAATGCAAATGATATACACAAAATGCAGTTTGAAAGTTGGACTTACACGCTTCGCGAAGCCGATTTGTTTGAAAATTCATGATTATGCAAGAGAGGGAAGACCTCAACCAAGAGAAATCAACATCCTAACGCGTCTCACGCGAGAGGAGAATGGATGGTGTAAACAGACATGCGCACCTGCTGTTTTTAACCGAGTGACATCAACAACTTAACGTGTCTCACACGAGAGGAGAAAGGGTGGTATAAACAGACAGGCGCACCTGCTGTTTTTAACCGAGTGAATTAACATCCTAACGCGTCTCACGCGAGAGGAGAAGAGGTGGTATAAACAGACAGGCGCACCTGCTGTTTTTAACCGAGTGAATCAACATCCTAACGCGTCTTACGCGAGAGGAGAAGGGGTGGTACAAACAGACAGGCGCACCTGCTGTTTTTAACCGAGTTGCAATCCAAACGCATTTCACGTGAAAGGAGGAAGGGTGGTGTAAACAAACAGGCGCACCTGTTGTTTTTAACCGATTTTGAAGATTGGACTTATACACTTACGCGAAGCCGGTTTAACGATTGGACTTATACGCTACGCGAAGCCGGTTTAACGATTGGACTTATACGCTACGCGAAGCCGGCTTAACGAGTGGACTTATACGCTACGCGAAGCCGATTTAACGAGTGGACTTATACGCTTACGCGAAGCCGATTTAACGAGTGGACTTATACGCTACGCGAAGCCGATTTAACGAGTGGACTTATATGCTTACGCGAAGCCGATTTAACGAGTGGACTTATACGCTTACGCGAAGCCGATTTAACGAGTGGACTTATACGCTTATGCGAAGCCGATTTAACGAGTGGACTTATACGCTTACGCGAAGCCGATTTAACGAGTGGACTTATACGCTAAGCGAAGCCGATTTAACGAGTGGACTTATACGCTTATGCGAAGCCGATTTAACGAGTGGACTTATACGCTACGCGAAGCCGATTTAACGAGTGGACTTATACGCTACGCGAAGCCGATTTAACGAGTGGACTTATACGCTTACGCGAAGCCGATTTAACGAGTGGACTTATACGCTAAGCGAAGCCGATTTAACGAGTGGACTTATATGCTTCCGCGAAGCCGATTTAACGATTGGACTTATACGCTTCCGCGAAGCCGATTTAACGAGTGGACTTATACGCTTCCGCGAAGCCGATTTAACGAGTGGACTTATACGCTTACGCGAAGCCGATTTAATCGAGTGGACTTATACGCTACGCGAAGCCGATTTAACGAGTGGACTTATACGCTTACGCGAAGCTGGGTTGGCAAGTGGACTTACACGCTACGCGAAGCCGATTTAACGAGTGGACTTATACGCTACGCGAAGCCGATTTAACGAGTGGACTTATACGCTTACGCGAAGTCGGGTTGGCAAGTGGACTTACACGCTACGCGAAGCCGATTTAACGAGTGGACTTATACGCTTATGCGAAGCCGGGTTGGCAGGTGGACTTACACGCTACGCGAAGCCGAGTTGGCAAGTGGACTTACACGCTACGCGAAGCCGGGGTAGCTAGTGGACTTACACGCTACGCGAAGCCGGTTTAACGATTTGGATTTATGCAATGCAATGTCATGGAATGCTGGCTATGTTTGCAACTTTCCCTATTCTCCAACAGGGTGACAGACTAGGTTGGTTCAGTTTCCAGAGTTGAGGCGCATACAAGCTATCTCAACCTATGGGGTTGCCATACAGATTTCAAGCCGAGGATACACCCCTGGGTATTTAAACCAGACTTTAGTCTCGGAAATACCAAACCTTTTGCGTTCTAAGCATCGCCATTCGAACTCTAGTTTCCACCGTCTCAGTTGATCTCCTAGGAACTCATTACAAACACAATCAGGTGACTATTCCAGACCGATTGAAGTCGTTCGGGCACGACAAACACCAAAGGAATTGCACCTTTAGAGGATTTAAGGTCTCCTAGACCATGAAAGTCGTTTGGGCACGACAAACACCAAAGGACTTGCACCTTTAGAGGATTTAAGGTCTCCTAGACCACAGAGTTCATATACAGACAAAAATACGCACAGATATATACATTCGGCATACATATATACATATACAGACAACATACAGACAGATACGGATATATACAGTATACACACTCATATATATATACAGACAAAAAATACACAAACACAGGCATGTACATACGGTATACGTATACAGACTCGGGGAATATTCTGTTACGGGAAGATGCCGTTACTGAGAAGGCATATTCCGTTGGCTGACGTTGGCACACGCACGCAAAACACGCAAAAAGAAAGGAAAAATCACAAAATGCATGGACATGGGACACGGGGTGTCGAACCCCTGACCTCAAGCTCGGCCTCCGAGTCCTTAACCACTAAGCCACATCACTCTTGTGACAAAATATACAAACAAATATATATACATAGACTTATACGAGACATATACACAAAATCAAAACAAACCAAAAGAAACACTCGATGTGGGGTTCGAACCCCTGACCTCAGGCTCAGCCTTTCACTCTTCAACCACTGGGCCAAACCACTGACCCAAGCCACTCGCGTGACAGAAACAATTCAAACAAATATATATATATATCTATATATAGGTGGACAAAACATATATATATCAAAACCAAAACAAAAACAAAACAAAGAAAGACTCGATGTGGGGTTCGAACTCCGGACCTCGGACTCAGCCTTTCAGCCTTCAACTATTGAGCCATACCACTGAACCCAAGCCACTCTTGTGACCAAATATGCAAACAAATATATATAATACATAGATATACAAAACATATACATATATATATACAACTCTCCCGCCTCTCCTATTTTTGTCTCACTCTCTCTTCCTATTTTGTCTCACTTTCTCTTCCTTCATCTTCTTCGAGCGTCGTGTCTGTCGCGCGATTTCAACAATCGCGGCGCCTGACCGACAGGCTATCCAATCCTGCCCGATTGTCAAAGATTGTCTCGAGCCTTCCTCCCTCTTTGTCTTCTTCTTTGGCTTCATCCTCTTCTTAAGTTGAGGCCTACGAAAGAGAGAGGCAGAGCAAAAGCCTGCAAACCTTCTCTGCCACCACTCTGTAACCTCTTTCTTTTGCATTACTCTTCTCTGCCATGGCCTCTTCACAAGGTTCTCTCACTCTTTTTCCAGACCTAAACGAGTCTACAATAGAGATGACCAATTCCGACTCCCCTGAACCTCAACCACGGGCTCCTCCTACTTCTCCCGTTTTCAACTTTCCAGCGATGTCAGTTGAACAAATCATGGCGGCACAGTCTGACATCGAAGCAAACTCGTATACGCTGAGGTCATGTGTGGAGACCGTGACTGCGGTCTCCAACTTGTCCCGTCGGCTGCAGAACAGAACATGTGAGGTGCATCGATTGAATGCACAACTTTCTTTACTTCAACATATGTACAAAGATTCTCGAGGGGAAGTTAGTGCGCTGAAGAAGCAGAACAAAGAGCTAAAACGACTGACGACCTCCGTGACTCGATTCGGAGTTCCTTTGCACAACCAATTTGATGGCCGGCGAGGAATAATCTCCTTTGGAAGCTCTGCCAAGGCCGAGGCAGAGTCTTCAAAAGCTTCAAAGGAGTAAAGTTGAAGCGAGGCAGCTGATGGAAAAGTTAGGCAATGAAGCTGTGTGCAAATGAAGCCTGTTGTAATCTTCGTCGCCGAGCTGCTGCCGGAGAAGAAAGAAGAAAAAGATCTCTCTCTCTCTTTTTGTTTTTGTTTGTTTGTTTGTTTTTTTTTTTTTTTTTTTTTTTGTTGTTTTTTTTTGTCTCTGTAATCGGGGATGTCCTCCCCTGACTGCAATAAAATCAGTTTAGTTTTTGCACATCAATGGCGTGACTGGCATATCACTTTGAACTTGAAAACAATTTGTTTGATTGAATTTGAGAGTGATTGAATTTTGAACTATGAATTGAACATTGATTCTATACTGACCTGAATAAAAAATGACTTAACGAAAGAAGAACGAAGCAAAACGATCCAAACACACTTATATACACTGACTAGTATAAATACACCGACTGGTATAAATATACTGACTGGTATGAATACACACTTATATACACTGACTGGTATGAATACCTTGACTGATATGATACACACTTATATATACTGAAGAGTTGACTCGAGTGGTGGAGAAGACAGAATCACTAACTCAATTATGCCCCTAATTCATTGCCTTGATTTTTTTTCTTGATTTTTTTGTAAAAATGTTTTGATCAACATGAGAGTTAGATTAGCATACTTATTCCATTTTCTGTTTCAAATCATGTAAGCTAAACTGTGAGCACTGAAAATTTTCCCTTTTCAAATCCAAAGAATGGTCCAAGTTTTGCAAAAATGGAACAATTTTCGAGAAAAATTAGTCAGCTTCATTCAAATTAATCAAAATCTATTTTTGCAAATGGTCACTACTCAACTAATATGGAATCAACTATTGGGGTGCATAGTCCCAAGCCAGATAATCAAAGGTGATATCTGAACCAAGCCAACCGAACCGAGCCAAACCAAACCGAATGAAGCCGAGCAGAACTGGACCAAACCGAACCGAACCGAACCGCCAAATCGAATCGAACCGAACTGAACCAAGTTAAATCAAACCAATTGAACTGAGCAGAACGAAGATACACCAATCAAACATGGATAGGACAACCAAGTCGACTAAAGACACACCAAGCAAACATGGACGAGATGAATGAGTTGAAAAATTATTAGGGCCGAACTTCGAGATGAAGCTACCTACGTATCCCAAAGATAGGAATCAGGCCATCGTTGTTCGGGCTAAGGTTCACTCGGGTATTGACACTCTCCTTTTGTGCTCTAACTTTTGCCAAAGCCGCCATTTCGGGTTTTCAACCTTGCGAGCTTTTCATTTTTTCATTTTTCTATATTTTCATCATTTTTTTTTTTATTTTCATTTTTTTTCATCATCATTTTTTTTATTTTTTTTGTTTTTCTGCTCTAACTTTTGCCTGGGTCGTCCTTCCGGGTTTTCAACCCAGCGAGCCTCTCAAGGGTTACTTTCGTTTTACTTTCATTTTAACTTTGTCCATGTTGATTGGGAAATCTCTAAGCCAACTATAAGAAACTGCTACACTTGACCGGTGGATATGATGATGTAGGGACTAGGCTACTTGGGTCTGATTTTGCCTCTAATGTTGCCCCTAGTGTAGTGGATAAGAACTCGACTGTCCTTCAATAATAAAATTCATTCTCTCAAATTCTGGGTTTGGCCTTTCTGGGCGATCTTCATTGGGGGACGATTCGGTTTTAACTCTTTGATCACATCCAACCTTTTGCCCCTAGTTCAAGGGCTCCTTCAAATCTAAATCACATCCGACCTTCTTGCCCCTAGTTCAAGGGTTGCTTCCAATCTGAATCACTGGCCCTACATAGTTTTGGCTAAGGTTCACTCGGGTATTGACACTCTCCTTTTACGCTCTAACTTTTGCCAAAGCCGCCCTTTCGGGTTTTCAACCTTGCGAGCTTTTCATTTTTTCCTTTTTATTATTTTTTCTTCTTTTTTTTTTCTCTAATTTTTTTTTTTTTTGTGCTCTAACTTTTGCCGGGTCGCCCTTCCGGGTTTTCGGCCCAGCGAACCTCTCAAGGATGGTACTTTATTGCCCCTAGTTCAAGGGCTGCTTCCATTTCAACTATGCAAGCCTCACACTTTTGCCCCTAGTTCAAGGGCTGTTTCAAATCTGAATCACATTCGACCTTATTGCCCCTAGTTGAAGGGCTGCCTTCATTTGAATCACATCATGCCCCTAGTTGAAGAGCTATTTCCATTTGAATCATATTCGACCTTATTGCCCCTAGTTGAAGGGTTGTCACCATTTGAATCACATCATTGCCCCTAGTTCAAGGGCTGTTTCCAATTTGGCTATGCAAGCCTTACACTTTAGTTGATCATTGACTATTTTGAATCAAGGTTTGAAAGCTAAGGAGCTAAGGAGGTCGGACCACGAGTCAAGAGGGATCCTATGCTGTATAACTAATTCCAGGCATATTTTCGTAGGACCACGCAAAAACAGTTTTTGAAATCTTTTCACAAAGTGACTAATCACTCGTACTCTTACGAAGACAAGATAGAACCAATTCGGACCAAGCCAGGATCCTTCTCAGTACCCACATTAACAAAAATGATTTTATTCATCAAAGGCTTAGCACACCTCTCTTCCTCTCAGTTGATCAAAATTTGCAAATCCCGAGGAAATTCTTCCTCTTCGTTTTTATCAGAGTTTTGGAAAAAGTTTTGAAAAACTTTGGTCAATGCGATGATTTAAAGGCACAGAAAAGTAGGCAGACTCTATGGCATTTTTTTTTTGATATTTCTGTTTATTGAAAAGAGACTATGACGCAGCAATGACAACAGACTTTTGACAACATACGGAAAAGAAAATAACAAAGAGGACCTAGACAGGACAGAAATGTCTAGGTTAGCACTCTCGAAATCAACAGACTCTGACTCACTAGAATGACTCGAGCCTGACTCTAACTCTACAAACTTGGTGGAGTCAAACTTAGACTCAATACTCAATTCAGAACTCAAAATAAAACCATTCTCAATTTGCCAGCCAAAGTATGGGCCATCGATAACATTCAAAATAAAGTCCGTGCAATCAACAGGTGGTCACTCCCCAATCACAGAGATGGTCGACTTTGTGGGATATCGGCCTTTTTTTTTTGATTTTATGTTTTTGTTATTTATTTATTTATTTATTTTTTGAAGTAATGGTGCTAAACTGAACAACCTGAACCACTCATTTGAATTTGAGAACCCCTGTATAGATCCAATACATTGCACATAACACATAGCAGGAAAGAGAACAAACACCCCTATGGAGGGTAGGGTTATCCTGTCCTAGCTTGAAATGATCTAGGGTTTCACTATTCAGACAAGTGGTATCATACATCCTAGAAATGGGAAAGCATCCTGTCCTAATTTGAAAGGTACTATAGCTCACTATATGTACAAGGTTAGCTCTGTTCTAAGGGTTGAAGTCAAGGTGACGTTACCAAAGAGTCCTTTGAGTCATAACCAATAAAGATCCCAGGAAATCAGAAGAGTCAAATAGCCTCTCTTCGGAGTCTGAGAACCTTAGATAGCAGGGCTACATAGCAAAGCTACCCTTTTGACAAATCTCAAAAGGTTATAACACAAGGCCTCTAAAGTATCGTAAAAATAGGTGTAGTGTCACAAAAAGCTTGCCTGTGCTCCCACCAGTATCTGGGCAACACAGGAACTTTAAGTGCACCAATGCATGCAATGCAATAAACATATAATTGAAAATAAAAGTCAAATCATGGAGTTCGAGTCAAGGTTTCATAAAATCCCCAGTGCAGTTGCCAGAAACTGTAACATGCCCGGGGGGTACCCGCACGCGTTAAACAGTTCGGACTCCTGAGATCTCTTTGATCTCAAGTTTCACGAGTGCAATGTGAAACGTAGATGAGAGTCCAGATTTGGCAACTTTTATTGAAAATCCATTTTATTGCAATTTTGTCAAAAATGGACTGCGTCATCAGAACTCAGAGTCGCCACCTAATATTTTGGGAAATTAGGAAACCCATGACTCGGTGCCAAGGCCACTGTTCGTCGTAACCAAGGATGCTTTGCTCGGAACCTTAGGTATGAGAGGGGAAGGTCAATAATGAGCACCCCCGCTCACCCGATCAAAAGATCGGCCTCTACTAAACCATGATATGACTTTTATTTTCTTTATATGTTCATGTTCTGATTATTTTAATAAATCCTAAAATTTACTATGTGAAGCATACAAGTATAGACTAGTTTGCTCAAATTGGAACAATTCAATTTCATGTTTGTTTTTCGAAAAGGGTTTGAATTTGCCACTTTAAAGTTTGTGAATTTTGCCACTACAAAGTGAGCTTAAAACGTACATTCATTGAATCATTCCAATTCAGGCAACAAGCCTTCCTCCACAGGCATTCAAACAGTTTATCATTTAATCAATTAGCCTCATTGTAGGATGCTAAACATAATAAGAAAATCACACACACAAATAGGATGCTAAAGCATAAAAACTCACAGATTTACCGACGTCCTCGAACAGCTACAAAACAAAATTAGTAAAATATGCATGATCTTATATACAGAATCCTAATGCAATTCACTCATGCGATGCACTAAAGATTCGGCTTCTAAAATATGGCATGTGAATCATCTCAATAACATGAGGTAGCGCATAGAATCACAGAAGAATTGATTAAATCCACACATGTAAATGTAGCCGAATCTTAATGCATGAGACATAGATGCAAAGCATGGATATGCATGGCATGTCAGATATATACATACACACAGTTAGGGAAAGCGATAAAAGAATGGATAGAAAGAAACGGGGTGGGGGGTTATTACAATACCTTAAATATTACAGATCCGAATAAAGGAGGAGGGAGAGAACATAAAATAAATTAAAACCTCACAAACACTCAAAATAAAAATAAAAATTTTAAACCCAGAACATCCGTGTATCTTTAATCCAATCCAGCCCATATAAACACATCTTCCATATAGACCCCACCAAAATCATCTTCAGTTATCACATCTCCAGACTTCATGCATCCAATGTAAGCACTTCTTGACCACGGCGGCTTTCAAGAAGTTCAACTCATCTTTCTCCTTTTTCAATACTTCTTCTCCCTCCAAACCCATCCAAACAAAATAAATAAAGCAGAACCCCAGAAAACCAACCTACAAAACAATCAAGCCAACCAACCAAAACCCAGAATAGAAGTTATCAAAAACACACACTTTCACTCTCTCTCTACTCTCTCTGTCCGTGTCTCTCTCTACATCATTACACAATCAATTTAAGAGTTATAAGTTTGAAGAACTAGTCTTGACTGTTCATCTACAAAAGAAAAGATTGGAGAGAGAGAGACAGGGAGGATTGGAGTGGTGGATCTGTGACTGAGATCCCAGCAATGGTGAGCTTCGAGCCTGTCTGTACAGAGAGAGGTTTGTCCGAGAGAGTGAGAGAGAAAGAGAGCACTTGCGTGTGAGTGTGTTTCGTGTATTATCCGAGAGGGAGGGAGATGACAGCCATGGCGAAACTTCCCGATAGAGAGAGAGAGATGAGAGCCGCTAGTTTTGTGCATGTGTGTGAGTGTCGTGTCTGTGTATGGTGATAGGTGGTGTGGTGGGTTTGCCGTGGATCATGGATGTGCCTGCCGTGTGTGTGTGTTGTGCACTGGGTGTGCTGTGTGTGTGTGGTCTGTGGGTGTATGGTGTGTTGGGTTTGAGTGTGTTATGCGTGTGTAGGTGAGTCTGTGTAAGTCCAAACCGTGAGGGAGGGAGGTGTATGGGTGTGTTAGAGAGAGAAGAGAGAGAGTGGGATGTATCCCCTCCTGTGCCGTGTGTTGGGTGTGTTCCTCCCGTCAATGGTGTGATGCTGGGTGTGTAGAGACCGGAGAGAGAGGTGGGTCTGGTCTGTCATCTGGGTCTCTCATCCGCATCCCCCCACCCATGAGAGAGTTTGAGTGCATGAAGATGAAGATGATGGTGTGTTGTGCATACATTGTGTGCCTCTTCTCCTCAACCCATTTTTCTCTCTATGGCAGTGTGTTTATCAGCTGGTTTTTTTTTTAAGAGAGAGAGGAGAGTTGGGTCTGTGTTTTTTGGTGTGTGTCTCCCTATCCTCTCTGAGGTTCTGTCAATGTATCAATATATCCCCCCTCCAGCTGTGTGTTCACTGATTTTTTAGAGAGAGAGGCCGAGCCCTCCCATGTGCATGTCCTCCTCCTTTTTTTCTTTTTCTCCAAATTCTCACCTGCTCCAATATGCTTTCTTACATTATTCCTCCCCACCCACTCTAAACATTATTATTTACATGGCTCACCACCCACCAAAAAAGCTTCTTCCACCACTTCCCTTTTTTCTTTCCTTTAGCTTGTTTTTTTTTGACCCACCGAATTCAACCACTCCACCACACAATCTCTTTTTTTTTAATATTATCAATTGTCCCCACCACAAATTATTTTATCTAATCTTCCATTCAAAAAAAACCAACCCATCATTTTGACTATTTTTTATTTTCTTTCTTTTTTTTTTTTTTGTTTTATTATTTTCTCCTTTTTTCAATTTTCTTTTATTATTATTTTTTTTGTTTTAAAAATAGTTATCAATTATAAAACACACTTAAAAGAGATGCATACACCTAATTTAATATGTACACACACATTATAAAACACTACAAACTAGTGATGGCCAAAATGGGTGAGGTTTGGAATTTAACATTTCAATTTGATTTTTTTGTTTTTGGTGAGGGTGGTCAAACTAAGATGCCCAAGCCTTAGGGCCGGTCAAAATGGGGTGTCTACTCCGTGTCGAAATACTGCCGTAGATAAAGGAGAGACTCCCGGGGTCTTGGTCGGTGCTAGCCCTCGAATACCAGTGAATACGGGGTCACGAGGGGCCCCTCCACCACCATCTCTGGGGCTAATGTCGGGAAGTACGCATAGACCCATAACTGTGGAAAATAGTGCAGAATGTAAATACACAGTGCTGAGGGCAAAATACAGGGTGTAAAGTACGCCGTGTGTGCAGTTTACAAGTAATGAGGAGCAGAAAGGTAAATTAGGAGGGCAGAAAGTACCTCCCAGGCTCTCCAGTAACCACCGAGTAAGTCCCCCCGTCCGCGGGAGGTCGCGCTCATGTAGCAGTAAAGGGTAGCCAGGCCGGCGCCACCCCAGTCATACCGTCTGACCTGTGATAGGTCCACCAAGGCACTCAACAGATACAGCCCAACAGTGTTCCCCCTGTCGGCAAACAAAGTGGTCACAAAGAGGAACATCAAAAAACCACGGGCATACTGTGCTGCCTCCTCAAGAGTACCGGGCTCCATCTCCGCTCTCCGAAAATGGGAAGAGAACCAGGTGTATCGGACTCTGCCCAAAGCTCTATCAACAGGCGGGTGAGCCCCTAGCAAATATACCCAAGCGGCCTCCCACTGGCCCATATCCTCGTCGTAAGGGATGGGCCAACCTCCCACGTCAAGGCCTGTCAACACAGCAAAGTTAAGCGGGGTCATAGTCAGATCCCCCGTGGCGGAAAAATGAAAGGAGTTGGTGGTGTCCCACCATCTCTCCACCAAAGCTGCCATCAACGTCCTCCTGGCGGGACAACGGGAAAGCCCAGTACAGAAAGGCCCAAACCCAGCCAAATCAACCAAATCCCGGACAGCTTCCGAGAGCTCGGCGTACCAATCTCTAGCTACAGTGGAGCCATATCCCCGCACCGTGTGAGAAGTCACCTACATTCAGAATGAATACACGCTTTCAATAAAACGAATGAGCTGTGTGCAAATAAAATGAATGAGCTGTGTGCAAATAAGATGAATGAGCCGTGTGCAAATGAATAGGCTGCATGCAAAGTAAAGTGAATGAGCCGCATGTTCAGATTTCAAAGTGTAAGCTGCGTGCTAGAAATCAGTGTTTGGGCTGCGTGTTCAACTCTCAATCAGTGTGTACCGTGTGTACACCTTCAATTCGAACTGTGTGTTCAGAAAATCAGTGTTTCGGCTGCGTGTTCAACCCTCAATCAGTGTGTGCTGCGTGTTCACCTTCAATTTGGACTGTGTGTTCAGAAGATCAGTATTTGGGCTGCGTGTTCAACTCTCAATCAGTGTGTATCGTGTGTTCACCTTCAATTCGAACTGTGTGTTCAGAAAATCAGTGTTTGGGCTGCGTGTTCAACCCTCAATCAGTGTGTGCTGCGTGTTCACCTTCAATTTGGACTGTGTGTTCAGAAGATCAGTGTTTGGGCTGCGTGTTCAACTCTCAATCAGTGTGTACTGTGTGTCCACCTTCAATTCGAACTGTGTGTTCAGAAAATCAGTGTTTGGGCCGCGTGTTCAACCCTCAATCAGTGTGTGCTGCGTGTTCACCATCAATTCAGACTGTGTGTTCAGAAAATCAGTGCTTGGGCTGCGTGTTCAACTCTCAATCAGTGTGTGCCGTGTGTTCACCTTCAATTCGAACTGTGTGTTCAGAAAATCAGTGTTTGGGCTGCGTGTTCACCTTCAATTCGAACTGTGTGTTCAGAAAATCAATGTTTGGGCTGCGTGTTCAACTTTCAATCAGTGTGTGCCGTGTGTTCACCTTCGATTTGGGCTGTATGTTCAGAAAATTGGTGTTTGGGCTGCGTGTTCAACTCTCAATTAGTGTGTGCCGTGTGTTCACCTTCAATTTGGGCTGTATGTTCAGAAAATTGGTGTTTGGGCTGCGTGTTCAACTTTCAATCAGTGTGTGCCATGTGTTCACCTTCAATTTGGGCTGTGTGTTTAGAAAATTGGTGTTTGGGCTGCGTGTTCAACTTTCAATCAGTGTGTGCCGTGTGTTCACCTTCGATTTGGGCTGTATGTTCAGAAAATTGGTGTTTGGGCTGCGTGTTCAACTCTCAATCAGTGTGTACCGTGTGTTCACCTTCAATTCGAACTGTGTGTTCAGAAAATCAGTGTTTGGGCTGCGTGTTCAACCCTCAATCAGTGTGTGCGGCGTGTTCACCTTCAATTTGGACTGTGTGTTCAGAAGATCAGTGTTTGGGCTGCGTGTTCAACTCTCAATCAGTGTGTACCGTGTGTTCACCTTCAATTCGAATTGTGTGTTCAGAAGATCAGTGTTTGGGCTGCGTGTTCAACTCTCAATCAGTGTGTGCTGTGTGTTCACCATCAATTCGGACTGTGTGTTCAGAAAATCAGTGTTTGGGCTGTGTGTTCAGAAAATCAGTGTTTGGGCTGCGTGTTCAACTCTCAATCAGTGTGTGCCGTGTGTTCACCTTCAATTCGAACTGTGTGTTCAGAAAATCAGTGTTTGGGCTGCGTGTTCAACTTTCAAATCAGTGTGTGCCATGTGTTCACCTTCAATTCGAACTATGTGTTCAGAAAATCAGTGTTTGGGCTGCGTGTTCAACTTTCAATCAGTGTGTGCCGTGTGTTCACCTTCGATTTGGGCTGTGTGTTCAGAAAATTGGTGTTTGGGCTGCGTGTTCAACTCTCAATTAGTGTGTACCGTGTGTTCACTTTCAATTTGGGCTGTGTGTTCAGAAAATTGGTGTTTGGGCTGCGTGTTCAACTTTCAATCAGTGTGTGCCGTGTGTTCACCTTCGATTTGGGCTGTATGTTCAGAAAATTGGTGTTTGGGCTGCGTGTTCAACTTTCAAGCAGTGTGTGCCGTGTGTTCACCTTCGATTTGGGCTGTGTGTTCAGAAAATTAGTGTTTGGGCTGCGTGTTCAACTCTCAATCAGTGTGTGCTGCGTGTTCACCTCTAGTTCGGGCTGTGTGCTCAGAAAATCAGTACTTGGGCCGTGTGTTCAATTCTTAAGCAATGTGTGCCGTGTGTTCACAATCAATTTATGGGCTGAGTGTTCAGAAATTCAGATAATTGAACCGTGTATTCAGAATGTAAACAGAATGCATGAAAAATTCACAATACGTTGCAGAAAAGATAAAAACGAAGTAAATACCTCTCGTGCCTCATGAGAGAGGTGATACTCTGGCTCCCGTAGAAGGAGATCCCCGGGCGCCCACTCATCAAAGTCAGTGAAGTGATGGAAAACAGCTCGCAGAAGAATGTGTGCTGGTGGTCGTACCTCTCGGGTATGAAGGGTCGAACCCTCGGAGACAGAGCCAAAATATCAAGATCACCTCCGGCATCCGCAGGACCTCCACCGTGAGGAAAATGACCGGCCATTTCAGCAAATCTGCAAAAATGAGCAAAAATTGGAAAAAGTCAACAAAAGTCAACTCTCGGGAAATGAAAAAGTCAACAAAAGTCAACTCCCGAGAAAATCTTCCAAATGTTGAGATAAACTCACCTCAAGTGGCGAAAATGAGAAAAGAAGCACCGAAATCAAAATTTAATCGGTTCAAAGTGCTTAAAACTGAAAGTTTTCGCGAAAACAACTTGCGTGGGGCATTGGAAAACGCGTATAGAGCTCAGATCTGAGGAGAAAAATGGTTTGGGAAGCTAGCGGAGATGATTTCGGAGCTGAGGTTGTGAGCTCAAAATGTTTGGCCGAATGGTTTTAAAGAAAAGGAGGTGAAAAGACAAAAATGCCCACAGTTTTGAACAAGTGGCCGGCCGGCCACCTTTTCAGGCTGGCTGGCCATCTCCTTTTTGAAAAGTGGCCGGTGGCCTCCAATGAGAAAGAAAACTGGCCGGTGGTGTTCTCCACACCCCCCCCCAAGGTCTCTGCAAATTTTGAGAAAAATGGAGTCCCCGGACCTGAAAAAGTACAAGAGAAGTGCACGTTCTGTCGCGAAATCGCTCCGCCGGAACTTCAGCTTCAAACTTCTGACATGTGTCTCATCATTACTCATCAAAATCAAGGTGTATCCTTTTTGAACATGTTGTAACCTCTCCGGGAGGTGAACCGGAGGCTGCGATCGAATCGTCCTCGCCGAAACGCGCATTTCCTTGCTCGCCGTTTTGTGACAAACACGCATCCTGATTTGCGTTTGTTCTGCATTATTATGCATCTAACTTGCATTCTCATGAACATACTTGCATATTTATGCACGTCTCTTTGATATTACCATGCCTCTGTGTTTAAGCTCGCGTTATCATGCACACTCCTTTCTCGCATTGCGATGCACTCACCCACCGACACCGCACTTGTCGAACTTTCGATATCGCATTGAACATATGTTGTTAGCATGTTGTACTTGTTGAGTTTCTCTCTTTTACAGGCACGATATTGTATGTACGGTTCATTTGAAGCTGGTGTGACCAGACGAATCGCGCAGGTATCGTATCATCTCCGTGTGAGACGTGACGAGAATTGAATAATTCTCCACATTCCTAACTGCATGAAATGTAGTTGTTGTTTTGCATTCTTGCTTAAAACTGTTGCATCTGTTTGCGAATATTTGCTTCATTACAGCTTGCTGCACTTGCATGAACATCAAGTTACATTTGGCCTTGTGCATATCATTTTGCATTTTTCCCCTTTGCCTGCGGGCACACCTTTGTTTATCTCGCCTGTTTGTCTAAGTCTTCGACCTTGTCAAAAATGGGTCGTCTCTGGGCTTTGACATTCACTCCCGTCACTTATGACTTTCGAGTTCTGTCAAAGAGGGGCAACTGTAGACACCCCATTTTGACCGACTTTAAGACTCAGATGTCACCGATTGAGCGCTTGGTGATGTTGCATATCGCGTTTGTCCAGAGGTTTTAGAGTCTCGGCCGTGAGCCTTGCCTCTGGACTTCCGGGCTTTTCTGTGATTTGCCTCGGTTTGCGAACCAGGCTCGGTTTTCTCTGTTTCTCTTTCCAAAGGGAGGGAGAGGTCTCGTAGATCATCTCTCAGTGGCCGTGGGCTACATTTCGTGGTCGTAGGCCATTTTGCCCATTTCGGAGCCCGGTTCCCGGTTTTCGGAGCCGTTAGGCCGAGTGCCTCGGTTCGGGACCGCCTAACCACCTCCGTTTGCTCCGATTTTTGGCATACATCTTATTTCCTCCCTTTTGAGGGACACTGTGGTCCGAGAGACCAACTTCGTGGTCGAACACCACTCCCGCTGCCTAACAGTCGGTTTTCGGGACCCAGGGCTGCGCGTTTCGGCCCCCGAACCTTCATTTTGCATCGGTTTGCGTTCATTTTTGGCAGGGACCTCTGTTTCATCACCAGGAAGGTCATAGAAGGGTGGGAGGCCAGTAATTGTTTCAGCAACCAGTTATATTCCTTCATCGCCCTCCGTCGCCCGTTTTCTCTCACTTCAAAGCCAATGTTGACCACCCTTGGGCCACTTTCTTGCACTCTAAACCCTATATTTGTGATGTACACATCTGGGAGGCCACCAATATTTGGTGGCCGGCCAGTAATTGCTTTTGAACCTTTTGAACCCCTTTGAAAAGTGGGTTGTTCTCTCTCCTGGTTCACTGTTTCCTTTTTTTGACCACAGGGTTGTTGAGAACACATGGGAGGCCACCAATCTGTGGTGGCCGACAACTAATTACACTTGGCCTTTTTAACCCTGGCCGGCCGGCCATGGGAAGGGCCGGCCGGCCACCTTCAATCCCAATAACCAGCCGGCCTTGCTCCTTGCTGCAGGTACATTTAAAATATGCATCTCTTTTTCCCCAGATTTTGTATCCGGGGGGCCATTTTTTGGGGGGGAAACTTGAATTCATTTCCCCCCATTTTTCCCCCCATTTCTCCCCCTCTCTTGCCTATAAAACCAGCCTCCCAGCTCTGGTTTAAGGGTTAGAAAAAAACCCTTTGGAGCCTTGTATTACACCTCTCTCTTTCCTTCATCTCAAGCATCCAAACCTCCTAAATCCTACACCCTTTCTACACCATCACCTAGCACCACACCACCACTCCATTCCAGCAGCTTGGAGGAGCTTTCCAGAGCTTAGGAGGCAACATTTCTTGGTCCTAAGGTTGCTAAAGATTGGTCTTCAAGGGTGAGCCTCCATTTCTCTCTTTTTGAGTTCATTTTTTATCAATACTTTAGCCTCTCTTGCTTACACTTTTGGGCTCCGACCCTAACTATAAATGGGCTTATTTTGAGCCATATTCCATGTTTGATTGAGGGCCTCTCACTGTTTGAGGCCTCCTTGTTGCACTTGCTTCATTATCTCCCTAATATGCCATTTTCTTGCATGTTGTTTTTGGCCTATATGTAAACTGTTTTGAGGCATGTTGTAAACTATGAAGTAGCTTATTTTGAGCCCTTCTTCAACATTGTTGAAGGGCTCATCACTGTTTGGGGTCCCCTTTTGTCACTTGCCTTTATATCTCTCTTTTGGCCCCATTTTTGCATGATTTGTTAGCCTCTTTTGCCTCTGTTTTTGGGCTCTGGTCAGAACTAAAAATGACCTTATTTTGACCCCCTCTTCATGTTTCATCAAGGGTTTTTGTTTTTTGAAGCATCCTTGTTATACTTTGTGTTATAGCTCTCTTTTTGGCCTTATCTTGCATAGTGTTTTGAGCATACTTGTACACTGTTTTGGCTCTGATCATAAACTGTAAAAAGTCATATTTTATGTCTCTATTCAACTTTGTTGAAGGATCTTCATCTGTTTGGGGCCAGCATGCATTACTTGCTTCTTTGACCTCCTTTAGGCCCACTTTTTGCATGAGGATTTTTCCATACTTGTGTCTGTTTTTGTGGTTTGTGGTAAACTGTAAAACATCATATTTTGGGCCCCTCTTTAACATTGTAGAAGGGCCCTTCTCTGTTTAGGGTCAGCAGCTGTCACTTGCTTCATTATCTTGCTTTCGGGGCCATTTTTGCATGCTAGTTTAGCCCCATTTGCGTTCGCTGTTTGGCCTTGCTTGGAACTGTAAATGTGCTTATTTTTGGGTTGTCTTGATTCTGTCTTCACATTCCATGTTCGAATAATGCATGCATTGCATAGTCATAGGTCATTCGGTATGCCTAATTTCATGTTTCGGGACCTATTCCATGCATCGGGTGTCATTTTGCCATCTTTCGGGGCTGTTTTGCATCACTTATCGCCTCTGAAAATTGCATGCTAGTATGCCATATTCCATGCTTTGCCATGTCATGTTAGAGTGGCATTTCGCGCCTTAGGGTCGGTCCTCGGTTTGCGTGCACGTGTGCACGCATTTCAAGTGTCTCATTTTCATCTAATAGCCTCTTATGTGAGTGTGGGTGAGGTCCACTCATGTTGGTGTAAGTCCATTATGCATTGTGTATGCCATTTCATTCCATAGCATTGTGTATGCTAGGCTGTATGTTAGCGCATTGTGTATGCCATGTTATCTCGTGCATCGTGTGTGTCATCTCATAGCATGTTGCATGTTAGATTGTATCTTAGTTGCATTTCATGCATGTCATGCATATTGCATTGTGTTCGCGATAGGAGTTAGCCCGAGCACGGGAAACGAGGGGCGTTTCGTACTCCGAGTGACGGAACGTGTCTCAATTCCCCAGTCACCGACACTCCGGATTGTCCATGATGGAGTTAGGACTTAGTTGTATATTCATGTGCATTCATTCCATATTGAGTTGTGCAATTCGATTCCTCAGCCATCATGCATCGATATGCGTGATTGGTGGCACGAGGATCGAGGCATGCATACATATGTGAAAATACATTGCCATGTCCCTTTCCTGCTCTCTGTTGCAGCAAATCAAGAATCAGCAGCCTTCCGAAGCTTGGCGCGCTTTCCAAGAACAATCACAAACAGAGGCTAATTGGGGCATCGCAGTGGATTTCCGCGCAAAGCAGCTCAAACATGCATCATTCATCATCCGGAGCAGAGTCGAGACAGTACCTAGCTTGCATGCTAGTTTATAGCTTTCCTAGCTAATTTGTTAATTAATTAGAATTTTGTATTTATTCGGACTGTAATTATTTATTTGGGACTGTATATTATTTATTCGGACCCTCTGCGCGAGGGCATAATTGTAATAAGTGTGCGTGAGTGTGATGTATGTCTTCCAACCCCACGTCTTTCTTCCCTTTTATTTACCAGCTTATGATGGTTAGATTAGGGCATGTTTCAATTAGCATACAGTATGATAGCATGTTTGCATTCATTCATCTGTTTTGCATGCACCGGGCTCGGCGCATCATACTAACTGCATTTGTATTTCAATTCCGAGTTGAATACATGTTAGCTGTAGCATTCCATACGCCATGTTTAGAATAGCCGAGCCTGCTATAGTTGCATTTTTGCATGTGTTGCATTAGGCATTTCTGTATATTTAGGATCATGCATGGATTTCTAATCGGTTTCTGTTTTGGCTTGGAGTACTCGGTGAGTTTTATGCTTTAGCATCCTTGCATACGTGTGAGTGACTGCCATGAATAGCATGCTTACCATGAGGCTATTTGCTTATGTGATATAACTGTTTTAATGCCTGTGGGTGAAGGTTGGGTTAGTTGGATTGGAACAAATCATTGACTGTGTGTTTTAAGCCCACTAGATAGTGGCAAAATCATGTTTTCTAAGCCCACCCGAGGGTGGCAAATCCACGTCTTAGCCTACTTGCGAGTAGCACCATCAAACCATTTTAAAAAACAAACATGAAATGTTTTGTTCCAATTCAGGCGACCCGGTCTATACTTGTATGCTGTGCGCATCACATAGTAAAACTAGGCTAATAACCGGAATAAGAGCACATAATGTTTTCAAAACTAGATATCACGGTTAGTAGAGGCCGATCTTTGATCGGGCGAGCGGGGGTGCTCACGAAGTGACCTTCCCCAATCGTACCCAAGTTCCCGAGCCGAGGCAACTTTGGTGATGACGGACACGTGGCCTTAGGCAACGAGTCAGGGTTTCCTAAATTTCCCAAAATAAAATATTTAGGTGGCGACTCTGTATCTGGCAAAGCAGTCCATGTTTGGCACTTCTTTCAAAAATCTGTTTTTTTCTCAAAACGATTTGCCGGATTTGGACTCTTTGGTTCAAGATTAAGAATCGTGACAACAAATCGAGTCCGAGCTGTAGCAAGGCCCCCCGCGGGCCTGTCTACACTAGGCGAGGTTTGATGAGGTTCGGAAAGAGCGGGAAGTTACCCCCTCAGTTTATCGGTCCCTTTAAGATCCTTGAGAGGATTGGGGAGGTTTCTTATCGTTTGGCTTTGCCACCGCAGTTATCCGAGGTACATGACGTGTTTCATGTTAGTATGCTTCGGAAGTACGAGCCGGATCCATCGCACGTGTTGGATTGGACCGACTTAGAGGTAGATGAGGATGCCTCGTATGAGGAGAGGCCGGTTCGGGTCTTGGATAGGCGGGATCAAGTCTTGCGAGGCAAGACCATTCCCTTGGTAAAAGTCTTGTGGAAACATCACGGAGTGGAGGAAGTCACTTGGGAACATGAGTTGGAAGTCCGTGAGAAATATCCAGACATGTTTGTTGATGTGTAATCATGTATTGAGATTTTGTAATATTATTGGACTTTCAGAGCATTATATATGTCTTAAGTTGCAAAACATTGTAAATGTTTTGATTTATGGAAATGTAGTAGAACTTGCCTTGAAATGGAAGTTTGTTTTAGCATTGTGTATGTTAAATATTTGTGGAAATGCAAGCATGATATTAATGTTGCAAATGTTATAGAATTGTGGAGAATGTGTTGAAATTGGTGAATTTCAAGGGAAAGCATGTTAATAATGCATATTGAGTTATATAGTGTGATTTGCCTCTTGAAAGGAGATGAGATGACCGGTAATGGGTCGAGTTATTGAATTTCACATTGTAATAATGTTGGGAGTTGAGAAAATCTCGTTTTTTGAAAAACTTGTATTTAATTTTGGGGACAAAATTCTTTAAGGGGGAAAGGTTATAGCAATTCCAGTTTTCCCTTTCTGTATTTGTTGTACTTTGGGCTTTGGTTCCGTGGAGTTGGTAGTTATATACCTTGTTGTCATCCTTTAATCCCTTTTGTTTGAGTTTTAGGATATGTTGGGCATGTTTCGAACAGGTGGGTTGAGCCTTAGTTCAAATTCTTGTTGCCCAGTTTTTGAATGGTCCGCTCGAGCGGGTCCTTGTGCACTCGAGCGGAGATTCCATACTCCCAGTATTTCGTGCCTCTGCAAAACTTCTGCAAGTGTGTTTTTCACGCTCGAGCGAGTTTCTTTACGCTCGAGCGGTATGTTGGCGCTCGAGCGGGTAGTGCTTTGTCTGTGAAAGTTCTGGGAGGGGAAGATCTATGCTCGAGCGGACTGGTTTTCGCGCTCGAGCAGATGTGTTTTGTTCTTATGTCTTGGCGCTCGAGCGGGCCTTCTTGCGCTCGAGCGTGTTCAGATTTTTGTGCTTGACGCTCGAGCGTTCTGTTCTCCGCTCGAGCGGGAGTGTCGTCTATCAGTCGTCAGTTGGGCATTTTTGAATCACTTTTTACATTCACACTCTCTCTCTTACTTTCTAAAAACCCATTTTGAGAGCTTCTCTCTCTAGGATCTCCCTTCTCTCTAGGGTTTGATCTAGTTAGAGTGTTTCACTCCCTTGGTGCCTTTGTAAAAAGTGTGTTGATCGTCGAGGGCTTCGTTTTGATCCGAAAAGTTTGGAGTTTGGAGCACTTTGCTTTTGGTCTCTTCTCCATTTGAGCTCTAACTTCGAGGTAGGGATATCCTACTCCATCTTATGAGCTTTGTCTTTGAATTTTAGTATTTCGATATGTTGGGGGTTGTTGGATAATTTGGACAAAGTTTGGGGCCTTTGTGTAATTTTCAAAAGATGGGTTTTCAAACATATAAACTCTTATGTATGTAATACATTGGAAAATGGACTTGGTGTTGGATTGTTGATGAAAAAGGAACCTTAGGGTTGGTATTGTGAATTTGGGAAAAAGCCCTAATTGCATGATAAATTAATTGGCATAATTAATTTTGGGAAAATGAGAAATTGAATAGGAAATATTCAAATTGGAATGGTATGGGACTAAAGGGTGTAGTTGGATCAATTTATCGCTCACCTAGGCAAATGTTGATAATTTATCCATTTGGTACATTTATTTTCTGTTTAGAAATAACTGCTTTGGGCTATCGGTGGAGGATAGTCTTGATTGTTGTAGACAATGCATGATGATTAGGCAAACTAAAACTAATCAATTGAGTAGGCTATCGAGTATAGCGATTGGTTTAATACATCGAAATTGTGTATTTAATGATTGAACATGTATATGATAATTGTTTATATACATTGCGTTGTATGGGAGGAGATAGGGGATGTACTCCACGGTTTAGGGGAAGATAGGGGATAGACCTCTAAACCGGAAATTGTGTGACATTGATACAGCACTACAATGTGTATCATGGTGAAGTATGGAAGTGTTTGTTTGATTTGATATAGCACTAAAATGTATATCATTATCAATTGTGAAGTATAGAAGTGTTTCTATGTTATATTGATACATCACCAAAATGTGTATCGTTTATGAAGTATGGAAGTGGTTTTATGCGTTATTGATACAACACCAAAATATGTATCTGTCATGAACTTTGAAAGTAATTGAGCAATGAGTTTTAATCTCATTAAGTTATTTGGGCCATGTTCTAAGCCTTGTTTTCAGACGAAGAGTTGAATAAGAAATGGAAACTGAAATGTAACTTGGGCATGATTGTCATGAAACTGTAATATGGCATGAGTTGGAATATAAGTATGGACCATCTGTTGAATACTATTATTTTAGTCATTGTTTATAGTTGGTTTAGTATATTTCTACTGGGCTGTGGCTCACCCTATATGGGACATCATTTTCAGGTACAGGCAGCATGCCACCTCCAAGGACGTAGCTTGGGAGGCTTAGTGGCTGGGACTCCCTTTGTTGTTTTGTTGTATTACATGTATATCAAGCCAAGGGCTTTCTTTGTATAGAGTTAGCACTCTCTTTTGTGACCAAGTGTTGACTTGGAAAGTTGTAAGCCCATAGGGCATTTACTTTTGTTGTCAACATGTAATACATTTTGTAATAATTACTCTGATGGAACATATTTATGCTTCATTCTCTTATGTCTAAGAATGCTATTGTTGGATGATTTATGGGCTTATTTTGAGGGCGTTACAAAGTTGAATAGAACACAAAATTGAATAAAAATGGAAGTTGAATAAAAATAAAAGTGGATATTGCATATAATTAAAAATGGAAGTTCATTCGAGAAACCACTATACCTTAACGATCTATTTGGAAATTAAATATAAAAGGAAGTTGAATAGAAAAGGAAATTGAATAAATATGGAAGTTGAATAAAAATAAAAATGGAAGTTGCATAAAATTAACAATGGAAGTTCATTCGAGAAACCATTATACCTTAACAATCTATTTGGAAATTAAATAAAAAATGATGTTCAATAGAAAACAAAATTGAATAAAAATAAAAATGGAAGTTGCCTACAATTAACAATGGAAGTTAATTAAAAAAACCACTCTACTTTAACGATCTATTTGGAAATCAAATAAAAAATGAAGTTGAATAGAGAAGGAAATTGAATAAAAATGGAAGTTAATTCAAGAAACCATTATACATTAACGATCTATTTGGGTATTAAATAAAAAGGAAAGTTGAATAAAAATGGAAGTTGAATAAAAATAAAAATAGAAGTTGAATAAAATAAAAATGGAAGTTGAATAAAAATATAAATGGAAGTTGAATAAAATAAAAATGTAAGTTCGTTCAGGAAACCACTATACCTTAACAATCCATTTGGAAATTAAATAAAAAAGGAAGTTGTATAAAAAAGGAAGTTGAATAGAATTGGAAGTTGAATAAAAATGGAAGTTCTATAAAATAAAAATTGAAGTTCATTTAAGAAACCACTATACCTTAACGATTTATTTGTAAATTAAAAAAAAGAGAAAGTTGAATAGAAAAGGAAATTTAATAAAAAAGGAAGTTGAATAAAAAAGGAAATTGAATAAAAATGAAAGTTGAATTGAAAAGAAAATCGAATAAAAATGGAAGTTGCATAAAATTACAAATGGAAGTTCATTCAAGAAAGCAGTACACCCTAACGATCTATTTGGAAATTAAATAAAAAAAAAAGTTGAATAGAAAGGGAAATTGAATAAAAATGGAAGTTGAATAAAAATAAAAATCAAAGTTCATTCAAGAAACTACTATACCTTAACGATCTATTTGGAAATTAAATAAAAAAAGAAAGATAGATAGAAAAACAAATTGATTAAAAATGGATGTTTCATAAAATTAAAAATGGAAGTTCATTCAAGAAACCACTATACCTGAACGATCTATTTGGAAGTTAAATAAAAAAGAAAGATGAATAGAAAAGGAAATTGAATAAAAATAAAAATGAAAGTTGAATAAAAATAAAAATTGAAGTTGAATAAAAATAAAAATTGAAGTTCATTCAAAAAACCACTATAACTTAACGATCTATTTGGAAAGGAAGTTGAATAGAAAAAGAAATTGAATAAAAGTTGAAGTTGAATAAAAAGGAAGTTGAATAGAAAAGGAAATTGAATAAAAATGAAAATTGAATAAAAATAAAACTGGAAATTGCATAAAATTAACAATGGAAGTTCATTCAAGAAACCACTATACCTTAGCGATCTATTTGGAAAGTAAATAACTATGGAAGTTGAATAAAAGTAAAAAAGGAAGTTGCACAAAATTAACAATGGAAGTTTCATAAAATTAACATTGGAAGTTCATTCAAGAAACCACTATACCTTAACGATCTATTTGGAAAGTAAATAAAAAAATGTAGTTGAATAAAAATAAAAGTTGAATAGAATTAACAATGGAAGTTAATTCAAGAAACCACTATACCTGAACAATCTATTTGGAAATTGCATAAAATTAAAAATGGAAGTTCATTGAAGAAACCACTATACCTTAACGATCTATTTGAAAATTAAATAAAAAAGGAAGTTGAATAGAAAAGGAAATTCAATAAAAATGGAAGTTTATTCAAGAAACCACTATACTTAACGATCTATTTGGGTATTAAATAAAAAGGAAGTTGAATAGAAAAGGGAATTGAATAAAAAAGAAAGTTGAATAGAAAAGTAAATAGAATTGAATAAAAATAAAAATCAAAGTTGAAAAGAACATTGGATAAAAATGGAAGTTGAATAAAAATAACTATGGAAGTTGAATAAAAATAAAAATAGAAGTTCATTCAAGAAACCACTATACCTTAGCGATCTATTTGGAAGTTGAATAGAAAAGGAAATTGAATAAAATCGGAAGATCGTTAAGGTATAGTAAAAAAGGAAATTGAATAAAAATGGAAGTTTGATTAAAAATGGAAATGGAAGTTCATTCAAGAAACCACTATACCTTAACGATTTATTTGTAAATTAAAAAAAAGGAAATTGAATAAAAATGGAAGTTGCATAAAATTAAAAATCGAAGTTCATTTTAGAAACCACTATACCTTAATTTTATGCAACTTTCATTTTTATTTTTATGCAACTTCCATTTTTATTCAACTTCCATTTTTATTTTAATTTCCAAATAGATCGTTAAGGTATAGTGGTTTCTTGAATGAACTTCCATATTTATTTTTATGCAACTTCCATTTTTATTCAATTTCCTATTCGAATAAAAATGGAAGTTGAATAAAAATAGATCGTTAAGGTAGAGTGGTTTCTTCAATGAACTTTCATTTTTAATTTTATGCAACTTCCATTTTTATTTTACTCAACTTCCATTTTTATTCAATTTCATTTTCCATTCAACTTCCATTTTTATTCAATATCCTTTTCTATTAAACTTTCATTGTTAATTTTATGCAACTTCTATTTTTATTTTTATTCAACTTTCCTTTTTATTCAATTTCCTTTTCTATTCATTTTCATTTTTTATTTAATTTCCAAATTGATCGTTAACATATAGTGGTTTCTCGAATGAAGTTCTATTTTTAATTTTATGCAACTTCCATTTTTATTTTTATTCAACTTACATTTTTAATCAATTTCCTTTTCCATTCCACTTCCATTTTTATTTAATTTCTATATAGATCGTTAAGTTATAGTGGTTTCTTGAATTAACTTCCATTGTTAATTTTATGCAACTTCCATTTTTAATTTTATTCAATTTTCTTTTTTATTTAATTTCCAAATAGATCGTTAAGGTATTATGGTGCTTTCTTGAATGAACTTCCATTTTCATTTTTATTCAACTTCATTTTTTATTCAATTTTCATTTCTATTCAACTTCCTTTTTTCTTTAATTTCCAAATAGATCGTGAAGGTATAGTGGTTTCTTGAATGAACTTCCAGTTTTATTTTTATTCAACTTCCATTTTTACCCAATTTCTTTTTATTCAACTTCCATGTCTATTCAACTTTCTTTTTTAGTTAATTTCCAAATAGATCGTTAAGGTATAGTGGTTTCTTGAATAAACCTTTTTTATTTAATTTCCAAATAGATCGTTAAGGTATAGTGTGATCTTGAATGAACTTCCATTTTTAATTATATGCAACTTCCATTTTTTATTTTATTTCAATTTCCATTTTTATTCATCTTCCATTTTTATTCAATTTCCTTTTCTATTCAAATTCCATTTTTAATTTTATTCAACTTCCTTTTTTATTTTTATGCAACTTCCTTTTATATTTAATTTCCGAATAGATCGTTAAGGTATAGTGGTTTCTTAAATGAACTTCCATTGTTAATTTAAGGCAACTTCCAGTTTTATTTTAACAATCTCTTTGGAAATTAAATAAACAAGGAAGCTGCATAAAATTAAAAATGGAAGTTGCATACAATTAAAAATGGAAGTTGAATAAAATTAACAATGGAAGTTAATTCAAGAAACCATTATACCTTAACAATCTATCTGGAAATTAAATAAAAAAGGAATTTGAACAAAAATGGAAGTTGAAATTGAATAAAAATGGAAGTTGAATAAAATTTAAAATGGAAGTTACATTTTTATTCAATTTCCATTTCTATTTAAGGAAATTGAATAAAAATGGAAGTTGAATAATTTACAAATAAATCGTTAAGGTATAATAGTTTCTTGAATGAAATTCCATTGTTAATTATATTCAACTTCATTTTGTTCAAATTCCTTTTTTATTTTTATTCAGCTTCCATTTTTGTTCAACTTCCTTTTTTATTCAACTTCCATTTTTATTTAATCTCCAAATAGATCGTTAAGGTATAGTGGTTTCTTGAATGAACTTCCATTTTTAATTTTATACAAATTCCATTTTTATTTTTATTCAACTTCGATTTTTATTCGATTTCCTTTTCTGTTCATCTTCTTTTTTTATTTAATTTCCAAATAGATCGTTAGGGTATAGTGGTTTCTTAATTTAACTTCCATTTTTAATGTTACGCAACTTCCATTTTTATTTTTATATAACTTCTAGTTTTATCCAATTTCCTTTTGTATTCAACTTCATTTTTTATTTAATTTTCAAATAGATCGTTAAGGTATAGTGGTTTCTTGAATGAATTTCGATTTTTATTTTTATTCAACTTCCTTTTTTATTTAATTTCCTTTTCTATTGAACTTCTTTTTTTATTTAATTTCCAAATAGATCGTTAAGGTATAGCAGTTTCTTGAATGAACTTCGATTTTTATTTTTATTCAACTTGCCTTTGTTATTCAATTTCATTTTTTATTCAATTTCTTTTTCTATTCAACTTTCTTTTTTATTTAATTTCCAAATAGATCTTTAAGGTATAGTGATTTCTTAAATTAACTTCCATTGTTAATTTTAGGCTGCTTCCATTTTTTTTATTCAATTCTATTTTCTATTCAACTTCCTTTTTTCTTTAATTTTCAAATATATTGTTAAGGTATAGTGGTTTCTTGAATTAACTTCCATTTTTAATTTTATGCAACTTCCATTTTTATTTTTATTTTTATTCAACATCCATTTTTATTCAATGTCCTTTTTTATTTAATTTTGATTTTTATTCAATTTCCAAATAGATCGTTAAGTTATAGTGGTTTATTGAATGAACTTCCATTTATTAATTTTTTGCAACTTCCATTTTTAATTATATGCAACTTCCATTTTTATTCAATTTCCTTTTTTATTTAATTTCCAAATAGATCGTTAAGGTATAGTGGTTTCTTAAATGAACTTCCTTTTTTAATTTTAGGCAACTTGCATTTTTATTTTATTCAACTTCAATTTTTTTTCAATTTCCGTTTTTATCTAATTTCCAAATAGATTGTTAAGGTATAGTGGTTTCTTGAATGAACTTTCATTTTTATTTTTTTTTCAACTTCTACTTTTATTTAATTTTCAAATAGATCATTAAGGTATAGTGGTTTCTTGAATTAACTTCCATTGTTATTTTTATTCAACTTCTATTTTTGTTTTTATTCAATTTCCTTTTTTATTCAATTTGCTTTTCTATTCAACTTCATTTTTGTATTTAATTTCCAAATAGATCGTTAAGGTATAGTGGTTTCTTGAATAAACTTCCATTTTTATTCAATTTCCAAATAGAATTTAATTTTTAAATAGATCGTTAAGGTATAGTGGTTTCTTCAATAAACTTCCATTTTTAATTTTATGCAACTTCCATTTTTATTTCTATTCAATTTCCTTTTTTATTCAATTTCCTTTTTTATTTAATTCTCTTTTTTATTTAACTTCCAAATAAATCATTAAGGTACAGTGGTTTCCATTTCCATTGTTAATTTCATGCAAATTCCATTTTTATTTTTATTCAACTTCCATTTTTATTTTTATTCAACTTCAATTGTTAAGGTATAGTGGTTTCTTTTTAATTTTATGCAACTTCCATTTTTATTTTTATTCAACTTTCATTTTTATTTTTATTAAACTTTCATTTATGTTCAATTCTATTTTCTATGCAAATTCCATTTTTATTTTTATTCAACTTCCATTTTTATTTTATTTTTATTCAATTTCATTTTTTATTTAATTTCCAAATAGATCGTTATTGTATAGTGGTTTCTTGAATGAACTTCTATTTTTATTTTCATGCAAATTCCATTTTTATTCAATTTCCTTTTCTATTCAACTCCCTTTTTTATTTAATTTTGAAATAGATCGTTAAGGTATAGTGGTTTCTTGAATTAACTTTCAATTTTAATTTTGTGCAACTTCCATTTTTATTTTTATTCAACTTCCATTTTTAATTTTATTCAACTTCTTTTTTTATTTAATTTCCAAATAGATCGTTGAGTTATAGTGGTTTCTTGAATGAACTTCGATTTTTAATTTTATGCAACTTCCCCTTTTATTTTCATTCAACTTCCTTTTTTGTTTAATTTCCTTTTCTATTCGACTTCATTTTTTATTTAACTTCCAAATAGATCGTTAAGATATAGTTCTTTCTTGAATGAACTTCCATTTTTAATTTTATTCAATTACATTTTTTTATTTACTTTCCAAATAGATCGCTAAGGTATAGTGGTTACTTGAATTAACTTACATTGTTAATTTTCTACAACTTCCATTTTTATTTTTATACAACTTCCATTTTTATTCAACTTCCTTTTTTTTATTTAATTTCCAAATAGATCGTTAATGTATAGTAGTTTCTTGAATGAACTTCCATTTTTATTTTTATGCAACTTCATTTTTTATTTAATTTCCAAATAGATCGTTAAGGTATTGTGGTTTCTTGAATGAACTTCTATTTTTATTCAATTTCCATTTCTATTCAACTTCATTTTTTATTCAACTTCCTTTTTTATTCAATTTTTATTCAACTTCCATTTTTATTCAATTTTTACTCAACTTCCATTTTTATTCAATTTCCTTTTCTATTCAACTTCTTTTTTTATTTAATTTCCAAATAGATCGCTATGGTATAGTGGTTTCTTGAATGAACTTTCATTTTTAATTTTATTCAACTTCCTTTTTTATTAAATTTCCTTTTCTATTCAACTTCCATTTTTATTTAATTTACTTTTCTATTCAACTTCCATTTTTATTTAATTTCCCATTCTATTCAACTTCCTTTTTTATTCAACTTCAATTTTTATTTTTATTCAACTTCCATTTTTATTTCTATTCCCTTTCTATTCAACTTCCATTGTTAATTTAACTTCCAGATAGATCGTTAAGGTATAATGGTTTCTTGAATTAACTTCCATTGTTAATTTTATTCAACTTCCATTTTTAATTTTATGTAACTTCCATTTTTAATTTTTTGCAACTTCCATTTATATTTTTACTCAACTTACTTTTTTATTCAGCTTCCATTTCTGTTCAACTTCCTTTTTTATTTAATTTCATGCAACTTCAATTTTTAATTTTATTCAACTTACATTATTAATTTTACGCAACATCCATTTTTATTTTTATTCATCTTCCATTTTTATCCAATTTCCTTTTCTATTTAACTTCCTTTTTTATTCAATTTCCTATTCTATTCAACTTCATTTTTTTATTTACTTTCCAAATAGATCGCTAAGGTATAATGGTTTCTCGAATTAACTTCCATTTTTAATTTTATTCAACTTCCATTTTTATTCAATTTCCTATTCTATTCAACTTTCTTTTTTATTTAATTTTCAAATAAATCGTTAAGGTATAGTGGTTTTTTGAATAAACTTCAATTTTTAATTATATGCAACTTCCATTTATATTTTTATTCAACTTCTATTTTTGTTCAATTTCATTTTCTATTCAACTTCATTTTTTTATTTAATTTCCAAATAGATCGTTAAGGTATAGTGGTTTATTGGATGAACTTCCATTTTTAATTTTATGCAACTTCCATTTATATTTTTATTCAATTTCCTTTTCTATTTGACTTCCTTTTTCATTCAACTTCCATTTTTATCAACGATCTATCTGGAAATTAAATAAAAAAGAGGAAGTTGAATAGAAAATAGAATTGAATAAAAATAAAAATAGAAGTTGTATAAAATAAAAATGGCAGTTCATTTAAAGAAACCACTGTACCTTAACGATCTATTTGGAAATTAAACAAAAAATGTAGTTGAATAGAGAAGGAAATTGAATAAAAATGGAAGTTGAAGTTTAATAAAAATAAAAATGAAAGTTGTATGAAATTAACAATGGAAGTTCATTCAAGAAACCACTATACCTTGACGATCTATGTGGAAATTAAACAAAAAAGGTAGTTGAATAGAGAAGGAAATTGAATAAAAATGGAAGTTGAAGTTTAATAAAAATAAAAATGAAAGTTGTATGAAATTAACAATGGAAGTTCATTCAAGAAACCACTATAACTTAATGATCTATTTGAAAATTGAATAAAAAGGGAAGTTGAATAAAAATAAAAATAGAAGTTGTATAAAATAAAAATGGCAGTTCATTTAAAGAAACCACTGTACCTTAACGATCTATTTGGAAATTAAACAAAAAAGGTAGTTGAATAGAGAAGGAAATTGAATAAAAATGGAAGTTGAAGTTTAATAAAAATAAAAATGAAAGTTGTATGAAATTAACAATGAAAGTTCATTCAAGAAACCACTATACCTTGACGATCTATGTGGAAATTAAACAAAAAAGGTAGTTGAATAGAGAAGGAAATTGAATAAAAATGGAAGTTGAAGTTTAATAAAAATAAAAATGAAAGTTGTATGAAATTAACAATGGAAGTTCATTCAAGAAACCACTATAAGTTAATGATCTATTTGAAAATTGAATAAAAAGGGAAGTTGAATAAAAATAAAAATAGAAGTTGCATAAAATTAAAAATGGAAGTTAATTGAAGAAACCACTATACCTTAACGATCTATTTGGAAATTAAATAAAAATAGAAGTTGAATAGAAAAGGAAATTGAAGAAAAATGGAAGCTGAATAAAATTAAAAATGGAAGTTGCATAAAATTAAAAATTGAAGTTCATTCAAGAAACCACTGTACCTTAATGATCTATTTGGGTATTAAAGAAAAAAGGAAGTGGAATAGAAAGGAAAATTGAATAGAAAAAGAAGTTGCATAAAAATGAAAATGGATGTTGAATAAAAATAAAACTGGAAGTTCATTCAAGAAACCACTCTACCTTAACGATCTATTTGGAAATTAAATAAAAAAGGATGTTGAATAGAAAATAGAATTGAATAAAAATGGAAGTTGCATAAAAATAAAAATGGAAGTTGCATAAAATTAACAATGGAAGTTCATTCAAGAAACCACTATACCTTAACGATCTATTTGGAAAGTAAATAAAAAAGGTTCATTCAAGAAACCACTATACCTTAACGAATTATTTGAAAATTAAATAAAAAAAGAAGTTGAATAGAAAAGGAAGTTGGATAGAAATCGAAGTTGAATAAAAGTAAAAATGTAAGTTCATTCAAGAAACTAGTATACCATAAAGATTTATTTGGCAATTAAATAAAAAAGGAAGTTGAATTGAAAAGAAAATTGGATAAAAATGGAAGTTGAATAAAAATAAAAACTGAAGTTGCATAAAATTGACAATGGAAGTTCTGTAACGCCCTCAAAATAAACCCATAATACTATACATTCAAGATACGAGAAAGAGATATTATATTACAATCATCAGAGTATTCTTACAAAATGTATTACATGTTGACAACCAAAGTAACTGCCCTATAGGCTTACAACTTTCCAACTCAACACTTGGTCACAAAAAAAATGAGTACTAACTCAATTCATATTAAGCCCTTGGCTTGAATTTACATGTAATACATCAAAAAAAGCAAAACAACAAAACAGTCTGTCTGCCTCTAGCCTCCCAAGCTATGTCCTTGGAGGTGGCATACCATCGGTACCTGAAAACGATGTCCCATATAGGGTGAGCCACAGCCCAGTAGAAATATACTAAACCAACTATAAACAATGACTAAAATAATAGCATTCAGTAGATGGTCCACACTTATATTCCAACTTATATCATATTGCAGTTTCATAACAATTGTGTCCATGTTATATCTCATCTTTCATTCCTTGTTCAACATTAATTCTGAAAACAAGGCTCATAGTCTGGCCAAATAATTTAATGAGATTATAATTCATCACTAAAATACTTTCGAAATTCATTATGGATACACATTTTGGTGCTGCATCAATAACATATAAAACCACTTCCATGCTTCATAAATGATAATGATATACATTTTTGTGCTATATCAAATCAAACAAATACTTCCATACTTCGCAAATGATATACATTTTAGTGCTGTATCAATCTCAAACAAGATCCGGTTTAGAGGTCCATCCCCCATCTTCCAATAAACCGTGGAGTACATCCCCCATCTCCTCCCACACAATACAATGTATATAAGCGATTATTATATACAAATTTAATCAATCAAGACAAGTGATACACATTTTAGTACTATATCAATGTCAAACAAAACACTTCTATAATTCGCAAATGATATACATTGTAGTGCTGTATCAATCTCAAACAAAATCCGGTTTAGAGGTCCATCCCGCATCTTCCAGTAAACCGTGCAGTACATCCCCCATCTCCTCCCACACAATACAATGTATATAAGCGATTATCATATACAAATTTAATCAATCAATACAACATTTGATGTATTATACCAACCGCTATATCGATAGCATTCCCAATGGATTAGTTTTAGTTTGCCTAATCATCATGCATTGTCTACAACAATCAAGACTATCCTCCACCAGTAGTCCAAAGCAGTTATTTCTAAACAGAGAATAAATGCACCAAATGGATAAAGTATCAACATCTTATCTAGGTGAGCGATAAATTAATCCAACCACACCCTTTGATCCTGTACCTTTCCAATTTGAATATTTCCTATTCAATTTCTCATTTCCCTAAATTAACTACACAAATTAATTTATCACAACAAGTAGGGCTTTTTCCCATATTCACAACACCAACCCTAAGGTTCCGTTTCCCATCAATAATCCAACATCAAGTCCATTTTCCAATGTATTACATACATAAAGGTTTATATGTTTGAAACCCCATCTTTTGAAAATTACACAAAAACCCCAAAACCTTCTCAAAATTACCCAACAACCCCCAACATATGAAAATGCCAAAATTTAAAGACGAAGCTCATAAGATGGAGTAGGATATCCGTACCTCGAAGTTAGAGCTCAAACGGAGAAGAAGACCAAACTCAAAGTGCTCCAAACTCTAAACTTTTCGGATCAAAACGTAGCCCTCAACGATCAACACACTTTTTGTAAAGGCCAAAGGGTAGGAGAACACTCTAACTAGATCAATCCTAAGAGAGAAGGGAGATTCTAGAGAGAGGAGCTCTCAAAAGATATTTTGGGAAAGTAAGAGAGAGAAAAGAAAAGTGAAAAAGTGATTCAAAAATGCCCCGCTGCCAACTGATATACGCATGACCCGCTCGAGCGTATAATATAACGCTCGAGCGTAAGGCACAAAAACTGGACCCGCTCGAGCGCAAGAAGGCCCGCTCGAGCGTCAAGACACAAGAATAAAATACGTCCGCTCGAGCGTGAAAACCAGTTCGCTCGAGCGTAGATTCTCCTCTCCCAGTATATTCACAGACAATGAACACTCCGCTCGAGCGCCAACAGACCCGCTCGAGCGCGACCCGCTCGAGCGTAAGGAAACCCGCTTGAGCGTGAAAAACACATCTGCAGAAGTTTTGCAGAGGCACAGCTACTGGAAGTGTGAAAACTCCGCTCGAGCGTGAAATGGTCCGCTCGAGCAGACAACCAAAAATCTAGGCAACAAGGAAAGGGGCTAAGGCTCAACCAACCTGGTCGAAACACGCCCAACACATCCTAAAACTCAAACATAAGGAATTAAAGGATGACAACAAGACACACAACCACCAACTCCACGGGACGTAAGTCCGGAATACAGTAAATAAAGAGAGGGAAACCGGGATCGCTATAACCTTCCCCCCTTAAAGAATTTCGTCCCCGAAATTAAGAATACACCAAGATTACAAGGCTAACCGACCACAGAGCACTTAACATCCAGGCACTTAGGAAAGAAACCATTCTCACAAGAAACCTCCGGTTAACTCTCACAAAAGAAAGGGCTAACCAAGGAGACACGTTCCAAAGACAACACTCAGGCGCAAAAGACCTCAACAAAACCAAACTCTTCCCGAGACAATTCACCAAAACACCCGACTAGCGCTCCTAGCTAAGTCACTTCTCAACAATTATAATTCCAAATAAAACAACCAACGCAAACCTTTTGTATAAATATAAGGGAAATTATTTTCTTGCTCATGAGGCATTTCTGAAAAAAAAAAAAAAAATCAAATTTTCAACGTTGGCATTCTGAAACAAATTTTGCATTTTCCATGCGAAACTTAAAAGTTTTGTAAACATTTTTCATAAACACGATGTTATTTATAACACATGACCATCCACAATTCAAATTGAACCAATTCCTCAACAATATTACACTTCAACATTCAACAACCTGACCCATTTCCGGTCACCCATCTCTACTCAAGAGGCAATTTACAATAAGCATAATTCACAATTCCATATCATAGTCGATGTTCATGATACATTTCCAGTTCTATAATACATTCAACATATGCAATGTTTTTCAACTTAAGACATATTCGATGCTCTTAAAATTTAACAATACAACAAAATACATCATATGCTCAAACATCCCCAAATAGATCCGGACGTTTCTCTCGGACCTGAAATTCACTTACTCAAGTGGTTTTTCCCAACCCCGTTATGTTTCCACAACACCTCAGTAAATGGAAGGGTCCTGCTCTCTAAGACCCAATAACGATGATAATAGTAAGCCACACACAACCACTACAGTGTTCTAAGACATCCATTTCGTCTCACCAACCAACAATACCCAGACCAGTATTTAGTACTTACTACTCCAACATAGGAAACATGAAAACATTCGTGCACAAGGCTTCTGGTCGACTTTCACAAGACAGGAACGCAAGGCGAAGCAAGGGTAAGGAACAACATTACAGCACATTATACCCTAAGATTTCAAGGTCTTGCCAAAGACACACAACATGTAACCAGCAACTCAGGTTAGGTCAAATCTAACTTCTCGCAAAATATTCCATTCAGGTTAAAGAATCTGCTTTATTTGCTCCATTTGTTTCAAAGGTATTCAGACTTATACTGCCACCACTTAAACATGTCATTTACAACTGGCCACAGCCGAACTCAGAGATTCTCCTCAAATTATTTTCCGAAAATAAGGATCGCAAACTCACGTTTCGATTCAAAATCATTTTAGTTTACGAAGAGTACTCAATGTCCCTAAAGTGAATCATAACGTAGCCAACCCACAAAACCCGCCATACTCGCGGTGATGACGCACTTCCCAAAAACAGTACTTTCGTGATAGGGACTCCTAAACATTTGAAATCCCCCAACAACGCAACGACACAAAGGATAGCATTGCACACCCCCGTGCCTTACAACGCATAAACAAGGACCGAACAAGTCAAAACGACTCTAACAGAGTGCTTCACTCACCCTACACAACCTTACTTCCTCACTTGTATTATCACAATCCAAACTAGACGACAGACACCTATATCAAAGTGACCCAGCTTTACCAAACCTCAAACCACGTGATTCCATCAGTAACCACACTATAGCCTTATTAAGGCATTCGCCTAGGATTCCCTAAGATTAATCCCCTTCTACACATCATCTACTAACAACATACGAACCACACATTGACACGCATCGTACTATGCGAAACATCCTCATCTAGAGATTTCACTCACCACCTCGACTGAACTCGATGTAATAGAATTTGCATACCCCTTCCCTCGTACCGAGTTAACTGACAGGGTTTGCTACACCATGACATTTAACATTAACAAGTAACCGTTCATACCGAACACAAGCAAACATAGCACCTTCATCAGCCAACGACCCATAGGGTCCACCCTTTTATTCCACATCCTATTTGTCACTCATTCCGAGAGTACAACCAAGACACTAGGTCTCCGTGCCCAACAACCTGCCATTACTACTACTGAACAACTGTCTTGCACCGAACCCCGGCACAGTTGCACATCGCCGACAAGGCTTTCAAAGACTCACCACCCCAACCTTCCAGAAGAGTAAAAGTCCTCATCCTCCTCGCTATTATCCCTAATCTTCATCTGCAAACACAATACCACTGTGACTCCATTCACGGGTCACACCCTAACCACGGGCTATACACCCAATCATCCCTTCCGATAGTATCTCCTGACCTAACCAGTGCTAAGGTACAAACCTATCGCATTCGATCATAATGAAGGAGGCCGAAAACTTAGGAAATACCCATATACTACTACCCGAGACATAGCACTAGCTACTCACAACACATCACTCCCCGATGCCAACAACCACACCCTTATATAAGGACTAACACTCCCTCTATCGAAACGACCAATCAGTACACATGTAAACTCGGCACGTTACCTACCACGAGGGTACAAGTCTATTCCTAACAAGATCATGCGCCATGCCCCGTAAGGTACCATGTTAAATACATACTACACCTAGTATTAGTCGCACACTTCACATCCCCTCGAGAAGTTCCCGCGACGGTAGACCAACATCACTTTCACGCACATAAAATCAATTAGATAACACTAATGAAATTCCCAACACCCAGCAAGTATAACTGTTCTCGCCCCCCCTAGTGATCCTGATTAAGATGCGCATCCCTCAGTAATCCTTCCAGATTTGAAAACATGGCTCATCCGCTCTCATTTTCCCAAACCAAATCACCCGCATCTAAAAGTATTATTACCAAAAACTTTATGGTCTCACAACAGCTTATTATATTAATAAAACTTTTTGAGCCACAACATGCTCTAATCTGCCCATTTCAAGAAAATAGATAAGCACAGGCACACATAACTATATACACATATATAGAAACAAACAACCTTGATGTTCCAACAATTCCAAAACACATGGGTTACACTACAGAACCCAATGATTACAAAATGATAATTCATCGATTACAAAACGGATTAGTCAAAACAAAACCACCCCATGGGTATTACCACCACTACCGTCCCTTACTGGACCGCTAAGGTTGGTCATCCCCAACCCAAGATAACCTACGAGCTTACAAGCCACGGACAAGAACTACTGATGTGCCCCAACTGGCCACACCTGGAACAACTGCGGACTTCCCAAAGTGGGACTTGGGGACTCGACTCTCCTGAGGCCCTCGAAGTCTGGCCTGCTTGTTCCCCAACACGATATTGCCCCTGTCCAGTTGAATATGGCTGGACCCGACTAGGTTGTAAAACCCCCAAAGAAGCCTCCGGCTGGGTACAGAAACGTTTGAGATGACCCGGCCGATTACACACCAAACAAATAAGCGGCTCCCTAGCACGAGATTGGTTCAAAGTCTGAGCTGATGGGGACCCCAACAACTGCTTCCCTACTGAGCATTCGATCGGCCCAAAACCTAGCTGGCTAAAAGATTCTGGTGGTGCAACTACTGGTCGAACTATCAATCCAGCCATCTTCCTCTGTGGGCAAGCTGGGGACTTGTGACCCAGCTGACCACATTTGAAACAAGTGACAACCTGAACCTCTCTGGACCTCCCAACAGAAGAGTCCGAAACCCCTGACGAAGAAAAGAACTTAGCCTGAAACTGAGCATACTTTCGCCTCCACCTCTTACTGGGCCTAGAGTACCTATAAACTGCAGGAGTTGCCGAGATGGCCTCCTCTCTAATCCAACCAACATTCTCAACTATGGGCTCCTCCCTATTTTGCTCCATAGCTAGCACCGCTGCCTGAACTTGAGCAGCCGCCTCAACAAGCACTCTATAACTCCCATGCCAAGACCCCGCTATCCTTTCACGGATGTCGTCACACAGCCTACTCTCAAACTCTGAACAACGCAATTCCTCTATTTCCACCAATTCTGGAGCAAACCTCGACAGGTTAGCAAACCATCTTTCAAACCGTACCAAAGGTGTAATGCCCTCAAAATGATAACAATGAAACCCATCAATTTAGACATGCATTGATATAAGAAATGAACCCCTTTTCATTCATCAGAATAGTTCATTACAAAAATAATACATGTTAACAACAAAAGCGACTGCCATACGGGCTTACAGCTTTTCAAGTTAACACTTGGTTACAAAAAAATGAGTACTAACTCAAATACACATTAACCTCGTGGCTTGAATCTACATGTACTACATCGAAAGATAACAAAACAACAAAAGTCTGTCTGCCTCTAGCCTCCCAAGCTATGTTCTTGGAGGTGGCATGCTACCTGTACCTGAAAATGATGTCCCGTAAAGGGTGAGCCACGGCCCAGCAGAAATACACTAAACCAGCTATGAACAATGACTAAAAGATTAGCAGTTGATAGATGGTCAACACAGATACATCCACATATATCACATTCTGGTTTCATGACATTAAGCCCATGTTACATTTCATTTCCCATTTCTTTCAACTTTGAGTTTGAAAACACGGCTTAGAACCTGGCCAAATAACTTAATGAGGTTTAAACTCATCTTTAAAACACTTTCGACATTCATGATGGATACACATTTTAATACTGTATCAATAACACATAAACCACTTCCACATTTCTCAAATAATACACATAGTAGTGCTGTATTAATGAAACCAAACATTCCCATACGTTTCCAATAATACACATTGTAGTGCTGTATTAATGAAACAAAACACTTCTATTTCGCAGCCTGATATACATTGTAGTGCTGTATCACTGTCACACAAAATCCGATTTAGAGGTACAGCCCCTTTCTCCTCCCACACAAACAATGTATATAAATAGTTATCATATACAATCAATCAATACATAAAGTTAATGTAATATTCCAATCGCTATATTCAAAAGCACGTTCAACTGATTAGTTTTAGTTTGCCTAGTCATCATGCAATGTCTACAACAATCAAGACTATCCTCCACCGATAGCCCAAAGCAGTTATTTCTAAACAGAAAATAAATGCACCAAATGGATATATAATCAACATTTCATGTAATAACCCGACCCTCGTACATGTTTCCTGATATACCTTGAGTTCCTTTATGATGTTCATTTAAATACTTACTGTGAAATTCCATGTGGAATTAAGTTTAACTAAGTGAACCCTATGATTACAGATTCATATCTGTTTAATACAAAAACATATCTGTTAGACTTCAAATGTTTGGTTACAGAATTGGAAGCCTTAGGAGTTTAAAAATCTGACATTGATCTTATATTCGGAATCAGTATAATTTTTCAGTCATAATAGGCATTTTTGTGAAAATCTGATTTGGGACGATTAAGTTGATTAAGTTTTGTCCTATTCAATTATTATTAGATATATATGTATGTTTAGCCATTTGACTTCATATATGTATACTTTAGTCATCTGACTTGGAGAAGGGATGACCCAAAAACAAAATATCTCCTGGAGGAGAGTTGAGAGGAGAAGAGAGTTAAGAGAGGAAGAGAGAGACCTTCAAGAAAGATTGGGGAAATTAAGAGGGTTTAAAGATTTTAAAGCTTAAGGTATGTTTAATTCTTTTAATTGGCCCTCTCTTGGAGTATTGTTGTTCTTTATTGGTTGATTTGGGAAGTTACATGTTACTTCTTCAATTATCAAGCTTGAATTCATCTATTTGAAGAGATGGTTGTATGTGTATGAGTATGTGTTCTATGTATGCAATTAAGTTTTGTAGAGAGTTAAGATTAAAGATTTGGTTCATTTATGAATTGATACATGTGTATAGCCTATATTTATATGTTTTGAACCATGCTTTGTCAATTAAAAAGGCCTATTTGGAGCCTTCTACAAGCTTACTAAAAGATGGGGTTGTGTTGGAAATCGCCGCACGTGCGGGGATCACTGCTGCACGTGCGGGAGGCCTTTGCCGCACGTGCGGGGCTCACAGCCGCACGTGCGGCTCATGCTGCAAAATTTTGTATGCTCTGTTTTGCACACTTAACCCTCTGGTATTTTTGAAATGTTTGTTTGATGTTCCTTAGATGCTTATAAATTCGTTCGAAGTAACTGAAGCAGGAAATGATAAAAGAAAGGAAAAGGAACTAATGTATACGTTATGCACATGTGTAGGTCATAACCCGGGAGGGCAAGCACTTCGTTATGGCACTGTGAGTAGTAGTATTATGGTAGCACGTTTACTTACTGTTAATAATTATTATGGTTAACGTACGTTCTGTTCCTTACAAGTAAGTATGCTAATGATATGTTGATTGGAAATCTAAAGACATTGTTGAACAGTACATCCTGCATACTGTTGACAAGAATACTAACATTTTGGTATTCGCAAGATAGCTATAGTGGTTCGTGATGAACAAGTGGAATGTATGAGCATTATGGAAGTATGGTATCCACGTATCTCTGGACTCATACAATTTGTATACTGTGTTTACCTTTCATTAATAATTATCAGAACGTTCAGTTAAACTTAAGTTAACTATGTTAACTCCTATGAATGATGCAACGATTACCATTGGCACTCTCTTAATTGCAAGATAACTATGGTATGGTATATGAACGCTTAGACCATTGGGTATACTTTTGTATACTATCGATTATTAGCTTAAGTGAACTACGTCAAAGGAGTTATGTTTATTCTTGAAAGATCGGCTTCTATGTAAATGTGAGAGTATACTGTTTGTTATTAATGAACCACGGGCCATTCAATTACAAGTTATCAAATAAGTGTGGTCACCTTTGAAAAATCAGAACAAGTGAAAAGAGCTATGAATCCCATATGAACTTGAAGTTATTTTGTTGTGTTACATATGAATTCTGACTTTGTTATGCTTCAAGCTTCATGACTATGCATGACTCTGTTTCCGTTTACATATGACTTGGTCTGTGAATCTATGGAAGTTATGAGGCCTATGGCCATTATGTGAAAGATATAATTTGTGAAGTAAGAACCTCCACTTTGTGAATTTATGAACTTATGGAAACACCAAAAGTGTATACTATGTGAGGAATATTGTAACATTATGGAAACATCGAAAGAGTTTGAGAAGTTATGTGTGCCATGTGAGAAACAGTGTAAAATTATGAAAGCTTTAAAAGAAGTCGTGAAGTTACGAACCTATGTGGCCCTTGCCGGGGGTAATAATACCGTGGTTTGTGGCCCTTGCCCGGGGGTAATAATACCGTGGTTTGTGACCCTTGCCCGGGGGTAATAATACCGTGGTTTGTGACCCTTGCCCAGGGGTAATAATACCGTGGTTTGTGACCCTTGCCCGGGGGTAATAGTATCATGGTTCAAGAATATATGATTTTGTGAAATAATGTGAACTTGTGAATTATGAAATGATGTGGCCGAGGGCCATTTGTGAAGTATGAACTTCCCATTTGTGAACTATGAAGCTATATGGCCAAGAGCCATTTGTGAACTATGTGAAATATCACCTATGGGGCCACGGGCCAACTTGTGAAATTGTGAATCCAAGAGGCCGAAGGCCAACGTGATAAGTTATGAATCTATGAAGCCAAGAGCTAATTTGTGAATGTGTAAAACCATCAGGCTAAAGGCCAATTTGTAAAGTTGTGAAACCGACAATGTCGTTCTACGAGGCATACAAAATCAGATGAACCACGCGCTTACTATTTTCTTCACATCTATTATTTATAAATGAGTAGTAAAGAATATATGTACTATTATTCACTAAGCCTAGCTCACTTCATGTTATGTCTGTTCTGTAGGTGATCACTTGGAGGTCAGTCTTAACCCTTGATGCTCACCTCTCGGTTGCCAACCTCAGGGTATCCAGGCACTCAGACAAGCCCATGCATTTTTGTAAAGTTGTTAAGATTTTGATTTGCACTTTAACTGTTTATCTAAACTTAAAATGTATGTATATGACCCCTTTCTTTACTAATGTTTATGTATACACTCAGAAGGGGGAACTGAGTACGTGTATGTGATCTTGGCATGTTGGTATTAGCTCAATGGATATTATTCTCTGTTATTTTTATATTTTAACTGCTTCCATTTAGGCCCCATATGTTATGTATGTCAAGTTCAGCGTCCGTGTCTGTTTAGGTCATGCCCGAACTTTTAGGGGCGAGTTTGGGGCGTGACAAGTGGTATCAGAGCACGAGTTGCTATCTCACACACCAATCCATTGAGCCTTAGGATGTCTAGAAAGACTTAGGCATCATGCATAATATTCTGAAAGTACATGAAAAGATTGATGGCAACGTTAAGTATACTCTGATAATGCTAACGAATATGATTCATGACTATTGTGTATTCCTTGTGTTTATTGTGACGGATTGCTATGCAGGATGGGATTGAAACAATAGAATTACACTGCAGAAGCATGGTAAGGATTTGAACGGACTGGTAAGATAATTTACATGCAAATGAGTAGATGAAATGTGTGTTACCGGTTGACAGTTATCTGTGGGAAATAATGACAATATGATTGAGCCCTTAGCATCTATTTAATGAATTGAATAAACTCTAAGCATGGAATACTTCTAAGACCAAAGGAAACGATGTTGTGATACTCTAACTTTTATGATATAGTTATGTCCTCCTTGCCATAACAATGTTTAGATCGGTGATTTTGAGACGTTACTGTGTTCGACTATTTTGATAAGCTGTGTTTTGTGTGCTAATTGAACTTGTGTTAAGTTTGACCGGCTGTCTGTAAGAAGAAGTCACGCATATGGTGATTTTTCTAAAAGTGTAAAAGGAGTCAAAGGATTGTGATTTTGTTTCCTGCAGATGATTTAATAGATAAGCTCTGCTGGGGAATTGGTTAATTGACCTTGAAACGGTATATAATTAATGTGGTTCTGTGAACCGAGAAATTTATGAACGATTCCTGACGGGGAACCGAAGGAATTATTGATGTGAACGGGATATGTATAGGTATAATCGAGATTTGTTTGTGGGAATCTATAGTCGGAAATCTGACATCTGCAATCCGTAGTTTGTGGCCTGAAATCTGTTGTCTGTAATCTATTATGTTATGTGTAATCTGTAGTTCGTAATCAAGATTTCTTAGAAGGAATGGTTGAACAACATGAAAGACCTCACCCATGCTATATATCTGTTTACATGATACTTGGAAAAAAAAAATAATAATAAAAATAAAAATAAATAATAGATAGTTATTGACTACTTTACGATTGATTATATGATTGGGATCAGATAATTAATGACTTAAGATTGAGAAGTTATCTCAGAAATATGTTTCTAGGGAGAGATACAAATGTTAGATATTGCAAATTGTCAAATTAATTCCCACATCGTATTTGAAGGTTATAACATTGTGAACTCTGATAGAGACAGATAGAAATATGCTATATTAATGTTTGATTAAGAGTATGCATTGGGCGTTTACCTCTTATTACAGATTTATACGGGTTTGAATGACATTCATTATGTGATTATGAATTGATTTGCTATCACGTTGAACTGATCTTGTTAAGAGTTCTAACTCTGATATTGGGTGATCAAATTATTTTATCACTAAACTGTTAAATTCCTAGACATTATAGAATCTAAATGGAAGTGATTACTGTATACTTAAGGAACACTGTGACCTTATGAATAGACTCAATAAGACCTACGTATGTGGAATAACTGGATACTTTGCTTATGTTAATCGACTGAGCCAAACGACTGGCCTATAATCTCTGTACGATTGTTTACTGATCCACTGTAGTTATAAGTTGTGAATACGAAACCATGTAGGTGATCTCATGTCCTGCAATAGGAAAAGAAAGAACCATCCGAATAAGGGAATACTGAATGATTGCGCTGTAATAAGAAGAAATGGTTATTAAGAGAAAATGTGTACTTTATGCTTATGACTAATTAGTCAAGCGTGGTTTTGAATTTGCTTTCTGGCTTTGTTTTGAGTGGCTCCCTAGCTCAAAATAATGGTTGATATTGATGGAATTATTGTTCAGATTGAAACTTACGACGGTATAACTAAGTGTCCACAATGGTACATCTGCACGACTTTATAAAACTGTATGTTATTTGTTTCAATATTACCGTAATTAAATATGGTTCTCCTAAAAAAAAAAAAAATGCCTTGAAGGATTAATGAGATTAATTGGGATCCTTCTTCCCATCGCTTTGGCCTTATCAAGAATTAGCTATATGGTCTTGACTCAATATAATGAAATAAATTTGGTGTGTTTTTCCGAAATAGTGAAATATCATAAATTACTGATAAAAATTAAAGGCTACGTGCCTACGTGATTTAATGTGACTGCTGGAATGGGACATACCTTGTTTCTTAGGCAGAACCTTGTTTAGTAGACTTGATATCTGATTTAATTATGCATCAACGGATTTGAATCTAACCACGTCACACGGAATGGCTTAACTAGGCAGGTGGGACATATACTTTTTTTAAGAAGAATTGCACATGAACTATTAATGCTGGATTAATCAGGTTATACATATTGTGAGGAACATTTTTGTGATTGTGATTGAAATTAATGTATACTACAGGAATATATGCCTTATGTGCTTAAGGAAGTGATATCCATTATGTTTCTGTATTTGACAGTTGATGTTATGAAGGTTATTGATCAGAGAATATTATGATAATAAATCTTGCCTATTAAGAATTTTATGTCTTGAATATTCTGCAGTGAATTTCTGTAGTCCCATCTCATTCGACATATGATCCTATGAAATCAATGTATGGAATTGATAGTGTTATTTCTACACACCTGAAATAGGCATTAGAAAGTTGGATGCCACTAGGAGATGTTTATTATGCACCTGTGATACATTGGATTCACCTGTGAATGGTTCGAATGGCGGAATTAATTGAACGGAGTTGACCGGGGGTGTGGGACTAAGATTTCTAATTTGTTATATGGTAAAACAAGTTTGGGGGACCAAACTTATTTAAGGGGGGAAGAGTGTAATAACCCGACCCTCGTACATGTTTCCTGATATACCTTGAGTTCCTTTATAATGTTCATTTAAATACTTACTGTGAAATTCCATGTGGAATTAAGTTTAACTAAGTGAACCCTATGATTACAGATTCATATATGTTTAATACGAAAACATATCTGTTACACTTCAAATGTTTGGTTACAGAATTGGAAGCCTTAGGAGTTTAAAAATCTGAAATTGATCTTATATTCGGAATCAGTATAATTTTTCAGTCATAATAGGCATTTTTGTGAAAATTTGATTTGGGACGATTAAGTTTTGTCCTATTCAATTATTATTAGATATATATGTATGTTTAGCCATTTGACTTAATATATGTATACTTTAGTTATGTGACTTGGAGAAGGGATGACCCAAAAACAAAATATCTCCTGGAGGAGAGTTGAGAGGAGAAGAGAGTTAAGAGAGGAAGAGAGAGACCTTCAAGAAAGATTGGGGAAATTAAGAGGGTTTAAAGATTTTAAAGCTTAAGGTATGTTTAATTCTTTTAATTGGCCCTCTCTTGGAGTATTGTTGTTCTTTATTGGTTGATTTGGGAAGTTACATGTTACTTCTTCAATTATCAAGCTTGAATTCATCTATTTGAAGAGATGGTTGTATGTGTATGAGTATGTGTTCTATGTATGCAATTAAGTTTTGTAGAGAGTTAAGATTAAAGATTTGGTTCATCTATGAATTGATACATGTGTATAGCCTATATTTATATGTTTTGAACCATGCTTTGTCAATTAAAAAGGCCTATTTGGAGCCTTCTACAAGCTTACTAAAAGATGGGGTTGTGTTGGAAAAATTTCGGACTTTGTTGCTGGAATCGCCGCACGTGCGGGGATCACTGCCGCACGTGCGGGAGGCCTTTGCCGCACGTGCGGCTCATGCTGCAAAATTTTGTATGCTCTGTTTTGCACGCTTAACCCTCTGGTATTTTTGAAATGTGTGTTTGATGATCCTTAGATGCTTATAAATTCGTTCGAAGTAACTGAAGCAGGAAATGATGAAAGAAAGGAAAAGGAACTAATGTATACGTTATGCACATGTGTAGGTCATAACCCGGGAGGGCAAGCGCTTCGTTATGGCACTGTGAGTAGTAGTATTATGCTAGCACGTTTACTTACTATTAATAATTATTATGGTTAACGTACGTTCTGTTCCTTACAAGTAAGTATGCTAATGATATGTTGATTGGAAATCTAAAGACATTGTTGAACAGTACATCCTGCATACTGTTGACAAGAATACTAACATTTTGGTATTCGCAAGATAGCTATAGTGGTTCGTGATGAACAAGTGGAATGTATGAGCATTATGGAAGTATGGTATCCACGTATCTCTGGACTCATACAATTTGTATACTGTGTTTACCTTTCATTAATAATTATCAGAACGTTCAGTTAAACTTAAGTTAACTATGTTAACTCCTATGAATGATGCAACGATTACCATTGGCACTCTCTTAATTGCAAGCTAACTATGGTATGGTATATGAACGCTTAGACCATTGGGTATACTTTTGTATACTATCGATTATTAGCTTAAGTGAACTACGTCAAAGGAGTTATGTTTATTCTTGAAAGATCGGCTTCTATGTAAATGTGAGAGTATACTGTTTGTTATTAATGAACCACGGGCCATTCAATTACAAGTTATCAAATAAGTGTGGTCACCTTTGAAAAATCAGAACAAGTGAAAAGAGCTATGAATCCCATATGAACTTGAAGTTATTTTGTTGTGTTACATATGAATTCTGACTTTGTTATGCTTCAAGCTTCATGACTATGCATGACTCTGTTTCCGTTTACATATGACTTGGTCTGTGAATCTATGGAAGTTATGAGGCCTATGGCCATTATGTGAAAGATATAATTTGTGAAGTAAGAACCTCCACTTTGTGAATTTATGAACTTATGGAAACACTAAAAGTGTATACTATGTGAGGAATATTGTAACATTATGGAAACATCGAAAGAGTTTGAGAAGTTATGTGTGCCATGTGAGAAACAGTGTAAAATTATGAAAGCTTTAAAAGAAGTCGTGAAGTTACGAACCTATGTGGCCCTTGCCGGGGGTAATAATACCGTGGTTTTTGGCCCTTGCCCGGGGGTAATAATACCGTGGTTTGTGACCCTTGCCCGGGGGTAATAATACCGTGGTTTGTGACCCTTGCCCGGGGGTAATAGTTTCATGGTTCAAGAATATATGATTTTGTGAAATAATGTGAACTTGTGAATTATGAAATGATGTGGCCGAGGGCCATTTGTGAAGTATGAACTTCCCATTTGTGAACTATGAAGCTATATGGCCAAGAGCCATTTGTGAACTATGTGAAATATCACCTATGGGGCCACGGGCCAACTTGTGAAATTGTGAATCCAAGAGGCCGAAGGCCAACGTGATAAGTTATGAATCTATGAAGCCAAGAGCTAATTTGTGAATGTGTAAAACCATCAGGCTAAAGGCCAATTTGTAAAGTTGTGAAACCGACAATGTCGTTCTACGAGGCATACAGAATCAGATGAACCACGCGCTTACTGTTTTCTTCACATCTATTATTTATAAATGAGTAGTAAAGAATATATGTACTATTATTCACTGAGCCTAGCTCACTTCATGTTATGTCTGTTCTGTGGTGATCACTTGAAGGTCAGTCTTAACCCTTGATGCTCACCTCTCGGTTGCCAACCTCAGGGTATCCAGGCACTCAGACAAGCCCATGCATTTTTGTAAAGTTGTTAAGATTTTGATTTGCACTTTAACTGTTTATCTAAACTTAAAATGTATGTATATGACCCCTTTCTTTACTAATGTTTATGTATACACTCAGAAGGGGGGGCTGAGTACGTGTATGTGATCCTGGCATGTTGGTATTAGCTCAATGGATATTATTCTCTGTTATTTTTATATTTTAACTGCTTCCATTTAGGCCCCATATGTTATGCATATCAGGTTCAGCGTCTGTGTCTGTTTAGGTCATGCCCGAACTTTTAGGGGCGAGTGTGGGGCGTGACATTTCAACTTGGTGAGCAATAATTAAATTCGACTACACCCTTTAATTCCATACATCTTCAATTTCACTTTCTCAATTCAATTCTTCATTTCTCCAAATTAATTATACCAATTAATTTAACTATGTAATTAGGACATTTCTTATAATTAACATAAAAACCCTAAGGTTCCATTTTCTTCAATAGATCATTATTAATCTCATTTCCTTCTATGCCAAACATGCATATAGATTTATATAAACAAAACCCCAACTTTTGTAAAATTACACAAAAGCCCCAAACTTTCACAAAATTACCAAACCAACCCCAACATATCAAAATGCCAAAATTCAAAGACAAAGCTCATGAGAAGGAGTAGGATATCCCTACCTTGAAGTTAGAGCTCGAATGGAGAAGAAGACCAAAACCCAATTGCTCCAAACTCCAAACCTTTCGGATCAAAACGAAGCCCTCGACGATCAACACAACTATTACAAAGGCCGAAGGAAAGGAGAACACTCTAACTAGATCAAACCCTAGAGAGAAGGGAGATTCTAGAGAGAGAAGCTCTCAAAATCGATTTTGGGAAAGTAAGAGAGAGAAAAGAAAAGTGAAAAGTGATTCAAAAATGCCCAACTGCTATCTGATATACGACAGGTCCGCTCGAGTGGAAAACACAACGCTCGAGCGTCAAGAACAAAAAACGTGGTCCGCTCGAGCGCAAGAAGGTCCGCGCGAGTGCCAAGACATAGAGAAAAAGCACATCTGCTCGAGCGCGAAAACCAGTCCGCTTGAGCTTAGATGCCCCCCTCCCAGCACTTTCACAGACGAAACACTACCCGCTCGAGCGCCCAAAGATCCGCTCGAGCGCAACCCGCTCGAGCGTGAAAAATACACCTGCAGAAGTTTTGCAGGGGCACGAAATACTGGGAGTGCGTAAACTCCGCTCGAGCGCAATAAGGTCCGCTCGAGCGGACAACCAAAGACCAAAATCTGCTCGAACGCAGAATGACCCGCTCGAGCGTAACACCAAAATTCTGGGCAACAACACTAGAGGCCAAAACTAACCTACCTGTTCACAACACGCCCAACACATCCTAAAACTCAATCATAAGGAATTAAAGGATGACAACAAGATAAACAACCACTAACTCCACGGAACCAGAGTCCGGAATACAACAGTTACAGAAAGGGAAAACCGGGATTGCTATAACCTTCCCCCCTTAAAGAATTTCATCCTCGAAATTTAATATAAGTTTTTCGAAAACAAGATTTTCTCAATTCCCACCATTATTACAATGCGGATTTTAACCACTCGACTCGTTACCGGTCATCTCATCTCTTTTCAAGAGGCAATTTACAACATATATATATCAACATGCATTTCCTTTCCAATTTGAACAATTCATATCATAACTAATGTTCATGATACATTTCCAATTCTATAATACTCAACATATGCAATGTTATATCAAACTTCCATTTTGAGGCAAGTTTCAAGACACTTCCATTAAATCAAAACATAAACCATGTTTTACAACCTAAGATATATTCAATACTCTTAAGGTTCAATAACATAACAAAATATACAATACATGTTCAAACATCCACAAATAGATCCGGATATTTCTCTCGGACTTCCAACTCACGTTCCCAAGTGGCTTCCTCCACTCCGTGATGTTTCCACAACACTTTCACTAGGGGAATGGTCTTGCTTCGCAAGACTTGGTCCCGGCTATCCAAGACTCGAACCGGTCTCTCCTCATGCGAGGCATCCCCATCAACCTCTAAGTCGGTCCAATCCAATACATGTGACGGATCCAGCTCATACTTCCGAAGCATACTAACATGAAACACGTCATGAACTCCGGACAACTGCGGCGGCAAAGCTAAACGATAGGCAACCTCGCCAATCCTCTCAAGGATCTGAAAGGGACCGATAAATCGAGGGGATAACTTCCCACTCTTCCAAAACCTCATCAAACCCCGTCTCGGTGATATTTTCATGAAAACATGATCACCCACCTCAAAGACCAAAGGTCGCCTCTACGGTCGGCATAAGATTTCTGACACTCTGGGCTGTAACAAGCCTCCTACGGATAAGCTCAACTTTCTCCGTCGTTTCCCTCACCAACTCCGGGCCCAACAAAGATGCATCACCCACCTCAGCCCAACAGACTGGAGACCTACACGGCCGGCCATACAAGGCCTCAAACGGTGCCATACCGATACTAGATTGAAAGCTGTTGTTGTAGGCGAACTCCACCAAGGGCAAGTGCCTCTCCCACGTCCCACTGAAGTCAAGGACACAACCTCAAAGCATATCTTCAAGGATCTGAATAGTACGCCCGGACTGCCCGTCAGTCTGAGGATGATAAGCCGTACTAAAGGTCAACTTAGTGCCCAAGGCACTCTGCAAACTCTGCCACAACCTAGCAGTAAAACGAGGGTCTCCATTTGAGACGATCGTCACCGGGACCCCGTACAACCTCACTATGTCCTAAATATACAAATCGGCAAGATAATCTACCGAATCTCTCACGCGCATAGGGATGAAGTGCGCCGACTTAGTCAACCGGTCTACAACCACCCAAATAGCATCACTACCCCGCTGAGTCCTCGGAAGACCTACAACGAAGTCCATAGTGACATGCTCCCACTTCCACTCGGCAATAGGCAAGGGTTGCAACAAACCCGCTGGCCTCTGATGCTCGGCCTTCACTTGTTGCCAAGTAAGGCACTTCGATACGAAAACCGCCACATCTCTCTTCATACCCGCCACCAAAACTGGCGGCCCAAATCCCGATACATCTTTGTGCCTCCCGGATGCACCGCAAGGCGTGAATAGTGAAACTCTTGGAGTACTTCCTCTCGGCAAGACTCCGGTACAAACAAACGGTCTCGGTATCTCACACTCAGGTCGGGATACACAGACAAACCCTTCTCAACCTTCCCACCGGAGATCTTCTCCCGGAGGGCTTCTACCTCAAGGTCACCTCCCTGTGCCTCTAACACTCGACTCACAAGTGTAGGCTGCGCAACAACGGAAAACAAGGCCGCAGTCTCGACAAATTCGCCCAAAAGCAAATCGAACTCGCCAAGTGCCCCCAACATCTCCCATTCCCGGATGGCTATACAAGCTACATCACTAATGGATTTTCTACTAAGGGCATCGGCCACAACGTTGGCCTTTCCCGGGTGATAGTGCAACTCAAAATCGTAGTCCTCAATGAATTCCATCCACCTTCTCTGCCTCAAATTCAAGTCCCTCTGTGTAAACAGGTACTTCAAACTCTTATGGTCCGAGAACACCTCGAACTTCTCACCATACAGGTAATGCCTCCACATTTTCAAGGCAAAGATCACGGCTGCTAACTCAAGGTCATGTGTAGGGTAATTCTTCTCGTGTATTTTCAACTGACGTGAACCATAAGCTACCACTTTTCCCTCTTGCATCAACACACAACCCAAACCCTCTCGTGAGGTATCACAATAAACCGCATATCCCAACCCTCTCTCTGGAATAATCAAGACCGGAGCGGTGGTCAATCTAACCTTTAACTCTTGGAACGACCTTTCACAAGTCTCACTCCATACAAACTTGACCCCTTTCTGCGTCAACCTAGTCAACGACGAAGCTAGTCTGGAGAAATCCTTCACAAACCGGCGATAATACCCAGCTAACCCCAGAAAACTGCGGATCTCAAAAACACTCTTAGGCTGTGCCCAATCTTGCACTGCCTCTATCTTGGATGTATCAACAGACGCCCCTTCTCCAGAAACCACATGGCCTAAGAACTTGACCTCTCCTAGCCAGAACTCACATTTCCCAAACTTGGCATATAGCCTATGGGCTCTAAGCAATTCAAGCACCACTCTCAAGTGTTCCTCGTGCTCCTCCTCTGAAGGTGAATAGATAAGAATGTCGTCCACGAAAATGACCACAAAGTGATCTAAGAATTCCCGGAAGATCCGGTTCATCAAATCCATAAAGACTATCAGAAACTCATAATGGCCATACCGCGTACGGAATGCCGTTTTCGAAATTTCCTCCTCCCTGACCCTCAACTGGTGGTAGCCCGATCTCAAGTCTATCTTAGAGAAACAACGGGAACCCTTCAACTGGTCAAACAGATCATCTATACGGGGTATAGGGTACTTATTCTTGACCGTAGCCCGATTCAACTTCCGGTAGTCGATACACAATCTCAAGGCACCATCTTTCTTTTTAGCAAAGAGGGCCGGTGCTCCCCACGGCGAAACACTAGGGCGAACAAAACCCTTATCCAGCAACTCCTAGAGCTGAATCTTCAACTCACTCAACTCGGCTGGGGCAAAACGGTAAGGTGCCATAGAAATCGGCCCGTGCCGGGCACTAAATCAATGGAGAACTCAATCTCACGGTGGGGTGGCAAACCAATGAGATCCTCGGGAAAAACATCCGAATACTCACAAACCACTCTCGGTAATACAATCTGGGTCTCATCACACTCACTACTAAAAAGGCTATCAAGAAGACCACTAAGTTCACTCTGCCCTCGCAGATCATACACCGGTGGCAACACACTACCAACCCGATCCCCCAAGAAATGAAAACACTCCCCACTCAAGGTACAAACTGTGACCCTCTGGCGGTAGCAATCAATAACAGCCCGGTATGACGATAACCAGTCCATACCCAAAATAACATCAAAACCCTTCATGGGCATAACTACAAAAGGGAACGGAAGCCGGTGATCGGCGACCTCTATATCACAACCTCTACAACCGTGCTTCAAAATCAATTCACCCCCAACAGGTGATACAACACATATAGGAGATGCTAATTGTGCCAACTCCAATTCCAAAACAGATGCAAATGCAGCAGATACAAAAGAATGAGACGCACCCGTATCAATCAATACACTAGCAACTGAGTTGCAAAACAGAAAGGTACCTCTCACAACTGATGGAACCGATAACAGCATACACGCACCCAGTAGGCCCCTGATCCACCTGCTCACCCCTCGGAGCATACGACTCCTGTACAGACTGGGACGATGAAGCCCCCTGGTTGGCCCTCGAGGCCTGCACTGACTGAGCTGGCTGAAGACTCTGTCTCTGCCCAGATGCACCAGATGTGCCACTCAACTGCGGGAAAAACCTCTTCAGGTGCCCCGCCTGACCACACTGATAACAAGACAAGGGCTGGCCCCTGCCCTGACTCTGGCTCTGGCTCTGCGGTCTAGCTGAAGAAGAAGCAGCTCGCTGACCTCCTCTCCTCTATGGGCAAACCGAAGCCTTGTGGCCCAGCTGACCACACTTGTAACAGGTGAAGTCCCCCTGATTGCCTCTTCCCGAGCCTGCACTCGGCACTGGAAAAGTCGATCTAGCAACACCACCCTGAGACTGCTGAGGGTTAGCACCCCTCTGTCTCCTGCCATCACCCTGACCATCTTGGCTCCTCTTGGAGCCTCTCTGTCCCTCCTCCTCCTCCTGCATCATGGTCTCCATATGGGCTGCAGCATCAACCAAGCGCCCATAGTCTCGGATCATAGAACCACCAACTCTCATCTTGAGGCCGCGCCTCAACCTCTTCTCAAACTCAATACAGCGGCGTTCCTCGGACGCCACAAGTTCAGGTGCGAACCTGGACAAGCTAGTAAAAGTAGCCTCATACTCGGCCACTGAAGAACTCAAGTGCAAAAGCTGGCAGAACTGGTCTCTCAGCTTCTCTCTGACTGCTGGAGACAAGAACTTCTCCTGGAAAGCACTCACAAAAGCCTCCCAAGTGCCAAATGACCCCTCACGAACTTCCACCACTGACTCGCATCCCCTTTCAGCTGGAAAGATGCCAAGGTCACTTTCAACGCCCTGTCCTCGATGCCAAGCATCTCGAACGTCTTACTCATCTACTCCTTTGGATCCCCAACAAACTTGTCCGGGTTAGACCGGAAGAACTCCCTCTTCAAGAAGGAAGACCCTGCCTCAGCAACCTGGGCCTGCACTGGAGCCTGAACTGGATTCTCAGCTCTGAGAATACCCATAGACTCCCTCAAAGCATCGGCTATCCCTCAGGCCAAAGCGCCCATAGCCTCCTGACCTGCTGGCTCGGCCACATTGGCCTGGCCAACCCCCTCTTGCTGTGCCGGAATCTCCTCCGGTATAGGCATCTCCTGCCTCCTAGGCCTACCTCGCCTACCACCACGTCCTCGTCCTGACATCCTAATAAAGGTAACGAAGAACGTTAGCACATTCACAAATGTGCCGAAGCTATAACACTCGCGTCCTAATGCATGGACAACTGTAATTCACTCCACGTAAGCACATAAACACATAAGCACTTACGAATTTCCGTTTGGATAATGATAGTCCTGAGGCGTTACTAGAGTTCCGGTTGGAAACAGCATTGATCAAGTGCTTTTCCAACAAGACTCACAGAAACCCAAGGATCCAATCAACATCCTAGAAACTAAATCCCATACCCAAATAGTCACATAAACATGTTATCACATAAGCACATATCATTTCACATAAGTCTCTAACAAGCGAGACAAACCCATTGCGATACTAATCACTTCCCACGTACCCAAAGTATTCGAACCCGGTACGCTCTGATACCAAGTTGTAACGCCCTCAAAATAATAACATTGAAACCCATCAATTTAGACATGCATTGATATAAGAAATGAACCCCTTTTCATTCATCAGAATAGTTCATTACAAAAATAATACATGTTAACAACAAAAGCGAATGCCCTACGGGCTTACAGCTTTCCAAGTTAACACTTGGTTACAAAAAAGGAGTACTAACTCAAATACACATTAACCCCTTGGCTTGAATCTACATGTATTACATCGAAAGATAACAAAACAACAAAAGTCTGTCTGCCTCTAGCCTCCCAAGCTATGTTCTTGGAGGTGGCATGCTACCTGTACCTGAAAATGATGTCCCATAAAGGGTGAGCCACGGCCCAGCAGAAATACACTAAACCAGCTATGAACAATGACTAAAAGATTAGCAGTTGATAGATGGTCAACACAGATACATCCACATATATCACATTCTGGTTTCATGACATTAAGCCCATGTTATATTTCATTTCCCATTTCTTTCAACTTTGAGTTTGAAAACACGGCTCAGAACCTGGCCAAATAACTTAATGAGGTTTAAACTCATCTTTAAAACACTTTCGACATTCATGATGGATACACATTTTAATACTGTATCAATAAGACATAAACCACTTCCACATTTCTCAAATAATACACATAGTAGTGCTGTATTAATGAAACCAAACATTCCCATACGTTTCCAATAATACACATTGTAGTGTTGTATTAATGAAACAAAACACTTCTATTTCGCAGCCTGATACACATTGTAGTGCTGTATCACTGTCACACAAAATCCGGTTTAGAGGTACAGCCCCTTTCTTCCAATAAACCGTGGAGCACAGCCCCTTTCTCCTCCCACACAAACAATGTATATAAACAGTTATCATATACAATCAATCAATACATAAAGTTAATATATTATTCCAATCGCTATATTCAATAGCACGTTCAACTGATTAGTTTTAGTTTACCTAATCATCATGCAATGTCTACAACAATCAAGACTATCCTCCACCGATAGCCCAAAGCAATTATTTCTAAACAGAAAATAAATGCACCAAATGGATATATAATCAACATTTCAACTTGGTGAGCAATAATTAAATTCGACTACACCCTTTAATTCCATACATCTTCAATTTCACTTTCTCAATTCAATTCTTCATTTCTCCAAATTAATTATACCAATTAATTTAACTATGTAATTAGGACATTTCCCATAATTAACATAAAAACCCTAAGGTTTCATTTTCTTCAATAAATCATTATTAATCTCATTTCCTTCAATGCCAAACATGCATATAGATTTATATAAACAAAACCCCAACTTTTATAAAATTACATAAAAGCCCCAAACTTTCACAAAATTACCAAACCAACCCCAACATATCAAAATGCCAAAATTCAAAGACAAAGCTCATGAGAAGGAGTAGGATATCCCTACCTTGAAGTTAGAGCTCGAATGGAGAAGAAGACCAAAACCAAGTGCTCCAAACTCCAAACCTTTCAGATCAAAACGAAGCCCTCGACGATCAACACAACTATTACAAAGGCCGAAGGAAAGGAGAACACTCTAACTAGATCAAACCCTAGAGAGAAGGGAGATTCTAGAGAGAGAAGCTCTCAAAATCGATTTTGGGAAAGTAAGAGAGAGAAAAGAAAAGTGAAAAGTGATTCAAAAATGCCCAACTGCTATCTGATATACGACAGGTCCGCTCGAGCGGAAAACACAACGCTCGAGCGTCAAGAACAAAAAATGTGGTCCGCTCGAGCGCCAAGACACAGAGAAAAAGCACATCCGCTCGAGCGCGAAAACCAGTCTGTTCGAGCGTAGATCCCCCCTCCCAGCACTTTCATAGATGAAACACTACCCGCTCGAGCGCCCAAAGATCCGCTCGAGCGCAACCCGCTCGAGCGTAAGAAATCTTGCTCGAGTGTGAAAAACACACCTGCAGAAGTTTTGCAGGGGCACGAAATACTGGGAGTGCGTAAACTCCGCTCGAGCGCAATAAGGTCCGCTCGAGCGGACAACCAAAGACCAAAATCCGCTCGAGCGCAGAATGACCCGCTCGAGCGTAACACCAAAATTCTGGGCAACAACACTAGAGGCCAAAACTCAACCTACCTGTTCACAACACGCCCAACACATCGTAAAACTCAATCATAAGGAATTAAAGGATGACAACAAGATAAACAACCACCAACTCCACAGAACCAGAGTCGGAATACAACAGTTACAGAAAGGGAAAATCGGGATTGCTATAAAAGGTGTAGTACCTTGGCGTAACTCCACAAACTATTTTCGTAACTCTTCCTGAGCAGAAGGAGGGAAATCACAACTCCCTCGTCTAGGCATCCTAGTAAAAGTAACAAAGGTATTAGCACAACAACAAGGGTGCCGAAACTATCTCACTAGCGTCCTAACACGATGGACGGCTGTAATTCATTCCACGTAAGCACACATAAACACATAGCACTTACGAATTTCGTTTCCGGATAATGATAGTTCCGAGGCATTACTAGAGTTCCGGTTAGAAATAGCATTGATCAAGTGCTTTTCCAACAAGACTCATAGAAACCCAAGGATCCAATCAACATCCTGGAACTAAATCCCATACCCAAGTAGTCACATAAACATGTTATCACATAAGCACATAACATTACATCTAAGTATCTAACAAGCGAGACAAACCCATTGTGATACTAATCACTTCCCACGTACCCAAAGTATTCAAACCCGGTACGCTCTGATACCAAGTTGTAACACCCTTAAAATAAACCCATAATACTATACATTCAAGATACGAGAAAGAGATATTATATTACAATCATCAGAGTATTCTTACAAAATGTATTACGTGTTGACAACCAAAGTAACTGCCCTATAGGCTTACAACTTTCCAACTCAACACTTGGTCACAAAAAAAATGAGTACTAACTCAATTACATATTAAGCCCTTGGCTTGAATTTACATGTAATACATCAAAGAAAGCAAAACAACAAAACAGTCTATCTACCTCTAGCCTCCCAAGCTATGTCCTTGGAGGTGGCATACCATCGGTACCTAAAAATGATGTCCCATATAGGGTGAGCCACAGCCCAGTAGAAATTTACTAAACCAACTATAAACAATGACTAAAATAATAGCATTCAGTAGATGGTCCACACTTATATTCCAACTTATATCATATTGCAGTTTCATGACAATCGTGTCCATATTATATCTCATCTTCCATTCCTTATTCAACATTAATTTTGAAAACAAGGCTCATAGTCTGGCCAAATAATTTAATGAGATTATAATTCATCACTAAAATACTTTCGAAATTCATTATGGATACACATTTTGGTGCTGCATCAATAACATATAAAACCACTTCCATGCTTCACAAATGATAATGATATACATTTTTGTGCTATATCAAATTAAACAAACACTTCCATACTTCGCAAATGATACACATTTTAGTGTTGTATCAATCTCAAACAAATCCGGTTTAGAGGTCCATCCCCCATCTTCCAATAAACCGTGGAGTACATCCCCCATCTCCTCCCACACAATACAATGTATATAAGCGATTATCATATACAAATTTAATCAATCAAGACAAGTGATACACATTTTAGTACTATATCAATGTCAAACAAAACACTTCTATAATTCGCAAATGATACACATTGTAGTGCTGTATCAATCTCAAACAAAATCTGGTTTAGAGGTCCATCCCCCATCTTCCAATAAACCGTGGAGTACATCCCCCATCTCCTCCCACACAATACAATGTATATAAGCGATTATCATATACAAATTTAATCAATCAATACAACATTTGATGTATTATACCAACCGCTATATCGATAGCATTCCCAAGGGATTAGTTTTAGTTTGCCTAATCATCATGCATTGTCTACAACAATCAAGACTATCCTCCACCGGTAGTCCAAAGCAGTTATTTCTAAACAGAGAATAAATGCACCAAATGGATAAAGTATCAACATCTTATCTAGGTGAGCGATAAATTAATCCAACCACACCCTTTGATCTCGTACCTTTCCAATTTGAATATTTCCTATTCAATTTCTCATTTCCCTAACTACACAAATTAATTTATCACAACAAATTAACTACACAAATTAATTTAGGACTTTTCCCCATATTCACAACACCAACCCTAAGGTTCCGTTTCCCATCAATAATCCAACATCAAGTCCATTTTCCAATGTATTACATACATAAAGGTTTATATGTTTGAAACCCCATCTTTTGAAAATTACACAAAAATCCCAAAACCTTCTCAAAATTGCCCAACAACCCCCAACATATGAAAATGCCAAAATTTAAAGACGAAGCTCATAAGATGGAGTAGGATATTCCTACCTCGAAGTTAGAGCTCAAACGGAGAAGAAGACCAAACTCAGAGTGCTCCAAACTCTAAACTTTTCGGATCAAAACGTAGCCCTCGACGATCAACACACTTTTTGTAAAGGCCAAAGGGTAGGAGAACACTCTAACTAGATCAATCCTAAGAGAGAAGGGAGATTCTAGAGAGAGGAGCTCTCAAAAGATATTTTGGCAAAGTAAGAGAGAGAAAAGAAAAGTGAAAAAGTGATTCAAAAATGCCCCGCTGCCAACTGATATACGCATGACCCGCTCGAGCGTATAATATAACGCTCGAGCGTAGGGCACAAAAACTGGACCTGCTTGAGTGCAAGAAGGCCCGCTCAAGCGTCAAGACACAAGAATAAAATACGTCCGCTCGAGCGCGAAAACCAGTTTGCTCGAGCGTAGATTCTCCTCTCCCAGTATATTCATAGACAATGAACACTCCGCTCGAGCGCCAACAGACCCGCTCGAGCGTAAGGAAACCCGCTCGAGCGTGAAAAACACATCTGCAGAAGTTTTGCAGAGGCACAGCTACTGGAAGTATGAAAACTCCACTCGAGCGTGAAATGGTCCGCTCGAGCGGACAACCAAAAATCTAGGCAACAAGGAAAGGGGCTAAGGCTCAACCAACCTGGTCGAAACACACCCAACACATCCTAAAACTCAAACATAAGGAATTAAAGGATGACAACAAGACACACAACCACCAACTCCATGGGACGTAAGTCCAGAACACAGTAAATAAAGAGAGGGAAACCGGGATCGCTATAAGTTCATTCAAGAAACCACTATAACTTAACGATCTATTTGGAAATTAAATAAAAAAGGAAGTTGAATAGAAAATAGAATTGAATAAAAATGGAAGTTGAATAAAATAAAAATGCAAGTTGCCTAAAATAAAAAATGGAAGTTAATTCAAGAAACCACTATACCTTAACGATCAATTTGGAAATTAAATAAAAAATGAAGTTGAATGGAAAAAAGAATTGAATAAAAATTGAAGTTGAACAGAAAAGGAAATTGAATAAAAATAAAAATGGAAGTTGCATAAAATTAAAAATTGAAGTACATTCAAGAAACCACTCTACCTTAACGATCTATTTGGAAATTAAATAAAAATTGAAGCTGAATTGAAATAAAAATGGAAGTTGAATAAAATTAACAATGGAAGTTGAGTAAAAATAAAAATGGAAGTTGAGTAAAAAAAAAATGGATCAATAGAAAAGGAAATTGAATAAAAATAAAAATGGAAGTAGCATAAGATTAACAATGGAAGTTGAATAGAGAAGTAAATTGAATAAAAATGGAAGTTGAGTAAAATTAAAAAAGGAAATTGAATAAAAAAGGAAATTGAATAAAAAGGAAGTTGAATAAAATAAAATGGAAGTTCAATAAAAAAAAAATGGAAGTTGCATAAAATTAAAAGTGGAAGTTCATTCAAGAAACCACTATACCTTAACGATCTATTTGGAATTTAAACAAAACAGAAAGTTGAATAAAAAGGAAAATTGAATAAAAATTGAAGTTCATTCGAGAAACCACTATACCTTAACGATCTATTTGGAAATTAAATAAAAAAAGAAGTTGAATAGAAAAGGACATTGATCAAAAATGGAAGTCGAATAAAATAAAAAAAGGAAGTTGAATAGAAAAGGAAATTGAATAACAATGGAAGTTGAATAAAATTAAAAATTGAAGTTGCATAAAATTAACAATGGAAGTTCATTCAATAAACCACTATACCTTAACGATCTATTTGGAAATTAAATAAAAAAAATGAAGTCGAATAGAAAAGGAAATTGAATAAAAATTGAAGTTCATTGAAAAATAAAACTGGAAGTTGAATAAAATAAAAAATGGAAGTTGAATAGAGAAGGAAATTGAATAAAAATGGAAGTTGAGTAAAATTAACAATGGAAGTTGAATTGAAAAGAAAATTGGATAAAAATGGAAGTTGAATAAAAATAAAAATGGAAGTTGCATAAAATTAACAATGGAAGTTCATTCAAAAAACCACTATACCTTAACGATCTATTTGGAAATTAAATAAAAAAAATGAAGTTGAATAGAATAGGAAATTGAATAAAAATGGAAGTTGCATAAAATTAAAAAATTCAATAGAAATGGAAGTTGCATAAAATTAACAATGGAAGTTCATTCTAGAAACCACTATTCCTCAACGATCTATTTGCAAATTAAATAAAAAAAAAAGTTGAATAGAAATGGAAGTTCCTTAACGAAACCACTATACCCTAATAATCTATTTGGAAGTGAAAGTTGAATAGAAAAGGTAATTGAATAAAAATGGAAAATGAATAGAAAATGAAGTTGAATAGAAATGGAAGTTGCATAAAAATAAAAATGGAAGTTCATTCAAGAAACCACTATAACTTAACGATCTATTTGGAAATTAAATAAAAAATGGACGTTGAATAGAAAAGGAAATTGAATAAAAACAAAAATAGAAGTTGAATAGAAAAGGTAATTGAATAAAAATGAAAGTTGCATAAAATTAAAAATGGAAGTTCATTCAAGAAACCACTATATCTTAACGATCTATTTGGAAATTAAATAAAAAATGAAGTTGAATAAAAATAAAAATGGAAGTTCATTCAAGAAACCACTATACCTTAATGATCTATCTGGCAATTAAATAAAAAAAGGAAGTTGAATAGAAAAGTGAATTTAAAAAAAAATTGAAGTTGAATAAAAATAAAAATGGAAGTTGCATAAAATTAACAATGGAATTTAATTCAAGAAACCACTAAAATTAAAAATTGAAAGTTGCATATATTTAAAAATGGAAGTTCATTCAAGAAACCACTATAACTTAACGATCTATTTGGAAATTAAATTAAATAAAAAAAGGAAGTTGAATAGAAAAGTAAATTGAATAAAAATGAAGTTGAATAAAAAAAGAAATTGAATAAAAATGGATGTTGAATAAAAATAAAAATAAAAATGGAAGTTGCATAAAATTAACAATGGAATTTAATTCAAGAAACCACTAAAATTAAAAATTGAAAGTTGCATATATTTAAAAATGGAAGTTCATTCAAGAAACCACTATAACTTAACGATCTATTTGGAAATTAAATTGAATAAAAAAAGGAAGTTGAATAGAAAAGTAAATTGAATAAAAATGGAAGTTGAATAAAAAAAGAAATTGAATAAAAATGGATGTTGAATAAAAATAAAAATAAAAATGGAAGTTGCATAAAATTAAAAATGGAAGTTCTTTGAAGAAATCACTATACCTTAACGGCCTATTTGAAAATTAAAAAAAAAAAAAAGGAAGTTGAAAAGAAAATGAAATTGAATCAAAATGGAAGTTGAATAAAAATGGAAATTGAATAAAAAGGGAAGTTCAATAAAAATAAAACTGGAAGTTCATTCAAGGAAGTTGAATACAAATTAACAATAGAAGTTCATTTAAGAAACCACTATAACTTAACGATCTATTTGGAAATTAAATAGAAAATGAAAGTGAATAAAAATAGACATTGAATAAAAATAAAAATGGAAGATGAATAAAAATAAAAATGGAAGTTCATTCGAGAAACCACTATATTTTAACAATCTATTTGGAAATTAAATAAAAAAATAAGTTGAATAGAAAAGAGAATTGAATAAAAATGGAAGTTGCATAAAAATAAAATGAATTTGCTTAAAATGGAATTTGCATAAAATTAAAAATGGAAGTTCATTGAAGAAACCACTATACCTTAACGATCTATTTGGAAATTAAACAAAAAAAGAAGTTGCATAAAATTAAAAATTGAAGTTCATCCAATAAACCACTATAACTTAACGATCTATTTGGAAATTAAATAAAAAAATGAAGTTGAATAGAAAAGGAAATTGAATAAAAATAAAAATGGATGTTGAATAGAATAGGAGATTGAATAAAAATTGAAGTTGAGTAGAAAATAAAAATGGATGCTGCATACAATTAACAATGGAAGTTGCATAAAATGAAAAATGGAAGTTCATTCAAGAAACCACTATACCTTAACGGTCTATTTGGAAATTAAACAAAAAAAGGAGTTGAATAAAAATGAAGTTGAATAAATCGTTAGGGTATAGTGGTTTATTGAATGATCAACTTCCTTTTTTATTCAATTTCATTTTCTATACAACTTCCTTTTTTTTATTTAATTTCCAATAGATCGTTAAGGTATTATGGTTTCTTGAATGAACTTCCATTTTTATTCAATTTCCTTTTCTATTTTTATTCAACTTCCAAATAGATCGCTAAGGTATAATGGTTTCTTGAATGAACTTCCTTTTCTATTCAACTTCCTTTTTTATTTAATTTCCAAATAGATCGCTAAGGTATAGTGGTTTCTTCAATGAACTTCCATTGTCAATTTTCTGCAACTTCAATTTTTATTTTTATTCAACTTCCATTTTTATTCCATTTTAATTTTATGCAACTTCCATTTTTATTTTTATTCAACATCCTTTTTTTATTCAATTTCATTTTCTATTCAACTTCTTTTTTTATTTTTATTCAACTTCAATTTTTAATTTTTTGCAACTTCCATTTTTATTTTTATTTAACTTCTATTTTTATTTAATTTCCAAATAGATCGTTAAGGTATAGTGGTTTCTTGAATGAACTTCCATTTTTATTTAATACCCAAATAGATCGCTAAGGTATAGTGGTTTCTGAATGAACTTCCATTGTTAATTTTATGCAACTTCCATTTTTATTCAATTTACTTTTATTCAACTTCCATTTTTATCCAATTTCATGTTCTATTCAACTCCTCTTTTTTATTTAATTTCCAAATAGATCGTTAGGGTATAGTAGTTTATTGGATGAACTTCAATTTTCAATTTTATGCAACTTCCATTTTTATTTTTACTCAACTTCCATTTTTAATTCAATTCCTTTTCTATTCAACTTCCATTGTTATTCAATTTCTAAATAGATCGTTAAGGTATAGTGGTTTCTTGAATTAACTTCCGTTGTTAATTTTATGCAATTTTCATTTTTATTCAATTCTTTTTTTTATTTAATTTCCAAATAGATCGTTAACGTATAGCGGTTTCCTGAATGAACTTCCATTGTTAATTTTATTCAACTCCCATTTTTATTTTTATTCAACTTCCATTTTTATTTTTACTCAACTTCCATTTTTAATTCAATTCCCTTTTCTATTCAACTTCCTTTTATATTTAATTTCCAAATAGATCGTTAAGGTATAGTGGTTTCTTGAATTAACTTCCGTTGTTAATTTTATGCAATTTTCATTTTTATTCAATTCTTTTTTTTATTTAATTTCCAAATAGATCGTTAACGTATAGCGGTTTCCTGAATGAACTTCCATTGTTAATTTTATTCAACTTCCATTTTTATTTTTATTCAACTTCCATTTTTATTTTTACTCAACTTCCATTTAGTTAATTTCTAAATAGATCGTTAAGGTACAGTGGTTTCTTCAATGAACTTCCATTTTTAATTATATGCAACTTCAATTTTTATTCCACTTCCATTTTTATTCAATATCCTTTTTTATTCAACTTCCATTTTTATTCAACATCCATTTTCATTTTTATGCAACTTCCATTTTTATTCAATTTCCATTTCTATTCAACTTCCATTTTTATTCAATTTCCTTGTCTATTCAACTTCCTTTTTTATTTAATTTCATGTTCTATTCAACTTCCATTTTTATTCAATTTCCTTCTCTATTCAACTTCTTTTTTTATTTAATTTCCACATAATTCGTTAAGATATAGTGGTTTCTTGAATGAATTTCCATTTTTTATTTTATTCAACTTCCATTGTTATTCAATTTCTAAATAGATCGTGAAGGTATAGTGGTTTCTTGAATGAACCTCCATTTTTATTTTTATTCAACTTCTATTTTTATTTTATTCAACTTCCATTTTTATTAAATTTCCTTTTCTATTCAACTTCTTTTTTATTCAACTTCCATTTTTATTCAACTTCCTTTTCTATTCAACTTCCATTTTTATTCAACTTCCTTTTCTATTCAACTTCCTTTTTTATTCAACTTCCATTTTCAATTTCCTTTTCTATTCAACTTCATTTTTTACTTAATTTCCAAATAGATCGTCAATGGAAAAGGAAATTAAATAAAAAAGGAAGTTGAATAAAAATAAAAATGGAAGTTCCATAAAATTAACAATGGAAGTTCATTCAAAAAACCACTATACGTTAACGATCTGTTTGGAAATTAAATAAAAAAGGGAGTTGAATAGAAATGGAAATTGAATAAAAATGGAAGTTGCATAAAATTAAAAATTGAAGTTCTTGAAAGAAACCACTATACCTTAACGATCTATTTGGAAATTAAATAAAAAAAGAAGTTGGAAATTAAATAAAAAATGAAATTGAATAGAAAAAGAAATCGAATAAAAATGGAAGTTGCATAAAATTAACAATGGAAGTTCATTGAAGAAACCACTATACCTTAACAATTTACTTGGAAATCAAATAAAAAAGGAAATTGAATAAAAAAGGAAGTTGAATAGAAAAGGAAATTGAATAAAAATGGAAGTTGAATAAAAATAAAAATGGAAGTTGAATAAAAATAAAAATGGAAGTTCAATAAAAATAAAAATGGAAGTTGCCTTAAATAAACAATGGAAGTTCATTAAAGAAACCACTATACCTTAACGATTTACTTGGAAATCAAATAAAAAAGGAAATTGAATAAAAATGGAAGTTGAATAAAAATAAAACTGGAAGTTGCCTTAAATAAACAATGGAAGTTCATTGAAGAAACCACTATACCTTAACGATTTACTTGGAAATCAAATAAAAAAAGAAATTGAATAAAAAAGGAAGTTGAATAGAAAAGAAAATTGAATAAAAATGGAAGTTGAATAAAAATAAAAATGGAAGTTACATAAAATGGACGTTCAATAAAAATAAAAATGGAAGTTGCATAAAATTACAAATGGAAGTTCATTCAAGAAACCACTATACCTTAACGATCTATTTGGAAATTAATTAAAAATGGAAGTTGGATAAAAATGGAAGTTGAATAAAAATAAAAATGGAAGTTGCATATAATTAAAACTGGAAGTTTATTCAAGAAACCACTATACCTTGAAGATCTATTTGGAAATTAAATAAAAAAGAAAGATGAATAGAAATGGAAATTGAATAAAAAAGAAAGTTGCATAAAATAAAAATGGAAGTTGTATAAAATTAATAATGGAAGTTCATTCAAGAAACCACTATACCTTAACGATCTATTTGGAAATTAAGTAAAAAGAAAGTGGAATAGAAAAGGAAATTAAATAAAAATAAAAAGGAATTGTATAAAATTAACAATGGAAGTTCATTCAACAAACCACTACTATACCTTAAAGATCTATTTGGCAATTAAATAAAAAAAAGTAAGTTGAATAGAAAAGGAAATTGAATAAAATCGGAAGATGAATAAAATTTACAATGGAAGTTCATTCAAGAAACCACTATACCATAACAATCTATTTGGAAATTAAATAAAATAGGGAGTTGAATAGAAAAGGAAATTGAATAAAAATAGAAGTTGAATAAAAATAAAAATGGAAGTTGAATAAAAATAAAATGGAAGTTGAATAGAAAAGGAAATTGAATAAAAATTGAAGTTGAATAAAAAAGTTCATCCAATAAACTATTATACCCTAACGATCTATTTGGAAATTAAGTAAAAAAATGACGTCGAATAGAAAAGGAAATTGAATAAAAATTGAAATTGAATAAAAAAGTTCATCCAATAAATTATTATACCCTAACGATCTATTTGGAAATTAAGTAAAAAAATGAAGTTGAATAGAAAAGGAAATTGAATAAAAATTGAAGTTGAATAAAAAAGTTCATCCAATAAACTACTATACCCTAACGATCTATTTGGAAATTAAGTAAAAAAATGAAGTCGAATAAAAAGGAAATTGAATAAAAATTGAAGTTGAATAAAAAAGTTCATCCAATAAACTACTATACCCTAACGATTTATTTGGAAATTAAGTAAAAATATGAATTGAAAAGAAAATTGAATAAAAATGGAAGTTCATTCAATAAACCACTATACCTTAATGATCTATTTGTAAATTAAATACAAAAAGGAAGTTGAATAAAAATAGAAGTTGCATAAAATTAAAAATGGAAGTTCATTAAAAAAACCACTATACATTAGCGATCTATTTTGGAAATTCAATAAAAAAGGAAGTTGAATAGAAAGAGAGATTGAATAAAAATGGAAGTCGAATAAAATTAAAAATGGAAGTTGCATAAAATTAACAATGTAAGTTCATTTAAGAAACCACTATAACTTAATGATCTATACCTTAACGATCTATTTGGAAATTAAATAAAAAAGGAAATTGAATAGAAAAGGAAATTGGATAAAAATGGAAGTTGCATAAAATTAAAAATGGAAATTCATTCAAGAAACCACTATACCTTAACGATTTATTTGTAAATTAAAAAAAAGTTGAAGTTGAATAAAAAAGGAAGTTCAATAGAAAATAGAATTGAATAAAAATGGAATTTGAATAAAAATAAAAATGGAAGTTCATTGAATAAACCACCATACCTTAACGATCTATTTGGAAATTAAATAAAAATGGAAGTTGAATAAAAATAAAAATGGAAGTTCTTCCAAGTAACCACTATACCTTAACGATCTATTTGGAAATTAAATAAAAAAGGAAGTTGAATTGAAAAGTAAATTGAATAAATATGGAAGTTGCATAAAAATAAAAATGATAGATCGTTCGGGTATAGTGGTTTCTTGAATGAACTTCCATTGTTAATTTTATGCAACTTCAATTTTTAATTTTATTCAATTTCCCTTTCTATTCATCTTCCGATTTTTATTCAACTTCCATTTTTATTCAATTTCCAAATAAACTGTTAAGGTATAGTGGTTTCTTGAATGAACTTCCAATGTTAATTTTATACGACTTCCATTTTTATTTAACATCCTTTTTTAGTCAATTTCCAAATAGACCGTTAAGGTATAGTGGTTTCCTGAATGACCTTCCATTTTTACTTAACGATCTATTTGGAAATTAAATAAAAAAATGAAGTTGAATAGAAAAAGAAATCGAATAAAAACGGAAGTTGCATAAAATTAAAAATGGAAGTTACATAAAATAAAAAATGGAAGTTCATTCAAGAAACCACTATATCTTAACGATCTATGTGAAAATTAAATAGAAAAGGTAGAAATGGAAATTGAATAAAAATGGAAGTTGAATAAAAATAAAAATGGAAGTTGCATAAAATTAAAAAATAGAAGTTCATTCAAATGGAATTTGCATAAAATTAACAATGGAAGTTCATTCAAGAAACCACTATACTTTAACGATCTATTTGGAAATTAAATAAAAAAGAAAGTTGAATAAAAAAGAAAAGTTGAAGTTTAATAAAAATAAAAATGGAAGTTACATAAAATTAAAAATGAATGTTCATTCAAGAAACCACTATATGTTAACGATCTATTTGGAAATTAAATAAAAGAGGAAGTTGAATAGAAAATGAAATTTAATAGAAAAGGAAATTAAATCAAAAAGGAAATTGAATAGAAAAGTAAGTTGAATAGAAAAGGAAATTGAATAACTATCGAAGTTGAATAAAATTAAAAATGGAAGTTGCATAAAATTAACAATGTAAGTTCATCCAATAAACCACTCTACCGTACCGATCTAATAGAAAAGGATATTGAATAAAAATGGAAGTTCATTCGAGAAACCACTATACCTTAACTTTCTATTTGGAAGTTGAATAGAAAAGCAAATTGAATAAAAGGAAATTGAATAAAAATGGAAGTTGAATAAAAATAAAAATGGAAGTTCATTCAAGAAACCACTATACCTTAACGATCTATTTGGAAATTAAATAAAAAAGGAAGTTGAATAAAAATGGAAGTTGTATAAAATTAACAATGGAAGTTAAATAGAAATAAAAATGGAAGTTGCATAAAATTAACAATGGAGTTAATTCAAGAAACCATTATACCTTAACGGTCTATTTGGAAATTAAATAAAAAAGAGAATTGAATAAAAATTGAAGTCGAATAAAAATAAAAATGGATGTCGCATAATGGAAGTGAAATAAAAATAAAAATGAAAGTTGAATAGAAACCATTATACCTTGACGATCTATGTGGAAATTAAATAAAAAAAGAAGTTCAATAGAAAATGAAATTGAATAAAAATGGAAGTTGTATAAAATAAAAAATGAAAGTTCATTCAAGAAACCACTATACCTTAACGATCTATCTGGAAATGAAAGAAAAAAAAGGAAGTTGAATAAAAAAGGAAGTTGAATAGAAAAGGAAGTTGAATCGAAAAGGAAGTTGAATAGAGAAGGAAATTAAATAAAAAAGGAAGTTGAATCAAAATGGAAATTGAATAGAGACGGAAATTGAACCAAAATGGAAGTTTATTCAAGAAAACACTAAATAAAAAATGAAGTTGAATAGAAATGGAAATTGCATAAAAATTGAAGTTGAATAAAAATAAAAATGGAAGTTGCATAAAATTAAAAATTGAAGTTGAATAAAATGGAAATTGAATAAAAAATAAAATGGAAGTTGCATAAAATAAAAAATGGAAGTTCATTCAAGAAATCACTATAACTTAACGATCTATTTGGAAATTAAAAATGGAAGTTGAATAAAAATAAAAATGGAAGTTGAATAGAAAGGGAAATTAAATAAAAAAGTAACTTGAATAAAAATGGAAGTTCATAGATCGTTAAGGTATAGTGGTTTCTTGAATTAACTTTCATTTCTATTTTTAGTCAACTTCCATTTTTAATTTTATGCAACTTCGATTTTTATTCCATTTTTATTTCTATTCAATTTCCTTTTTTATTTAATACCCAAATAGACTGTTAAGGTATAGTGGTTTCTTGAATTAAATAAAAAAAGAAGTTGAATACAAAAGGATATTGAATAAAAAAGAAATTGAATAAAAATGGAAGTTGAATAGAAATGGAAGTTGAATAAAAATAAAAATGGAAGTTGCATAAAATTAACAATGAAAGTTTATTCAAGAAACCACTATACCTTAACAATCTATTTGGAAATTAAAGAAAAAAGGAAGTTGAATAGAAATGGAAACTGAATAAAAATGGAAGTTGAATAAAAATATAAATGGAACTTGCATAAAATTAAAAATTGAAGGTCATTCAAAAAACAACATATGTTAACGATCTATTTGGAAATTAAATGAAATTGAATAAAAATGGAAGTTGAATAGAAAAGTAAATTGAATAAAAGTTGAAGTTCATTCAAGAAACCACTATACCTTAGCAATCTATTTGAAAATTAAATAAAATAAAAATGAAAGTTAAATGAAAGTTCATTCAAGAGGTTTCTTGAATGAACTTCCATTTTTTAATTTTATGCAACTTTCATTTTTATTTTTATTTAACTTCCATTTTTATTCAATTTCTTTTTTATTCAATTTCCTTTTCTATTCAACTTCCTTTTTTATTTAATTCAAGAAACCACTATACCTTGTTAATTTTATGCAAATTCCATTTTTATTTTTATTCAACTTGCATTTTTAATTTTATGCAACTTCTATTTTTATTCAACATCAATTTTCTATTCAACTTCCATTTTTATTCAAGAAACGACTATACCTTAACGATCTATTTGGAAATTAAAGAAAAAAGGAAATTGAATAAAATTAAAAATTGAAGTTGCATAAAATTGGATAAAAATTGAAGTTGAATAAAAATGGAAGTTGAATAAAAATATAAATGGAAGTTGCATAAAATTAACAATGGAATTTAATTCAAGAAACCACTATACTTTAACGATCTATTTGGAAATTAAATAAAAATGGAAGTTGAATAGAAATGGAAATTGAATAAAAATGGAAGTTGTCCCTTTCTATTCAACTTCCTTTTTCATTTAATTTCTAAATAGATCGTTAGAGTATAGTGGTTTTTTGAATAAACTTCCATTTTTATTTTTACTCAACTTCATTTTTTATTCAATTTCCTATTCTACTTCCATTTTTATTCGATTTCATTTTCTATTCAACTTTCTTTTTTATTTAATTTCCAAATAGATCGTTACGGTATAGTGGTTTCTTGAATGAACTTCTATTTTTATTTTCATGCAAATTCCATTTTTATTCAATTTCCAAATAGATCATTATGGTATAGTGGTTTATTGAATGAACTTCCATTGTTAATTTTATGCAACTTCCATTTTTATTCAATTTCCTTTTCTATTCAATTCTCTTTTTTATTTAATTTCCAAATAGATCGTTAACGTATAGTGGTTTCTCGAATGAACTTTCATTTTTAATTTTATGCAACTTCCATTTTTATTTTTATTCAACTACCTTTTTATTTGTACTACAATTTTTATTCAATTTCCTTTTCTATTCAACTTCCATTTTTATTTAATCTCCAAATAGATCATTAAGGTATAGTAGTTTCTTGAATGATTTTCAATTTTTATTTTTATTCAACTTCCATTTTTATTCAATTTCGTTTTCTATTCAACTTCCTTTTTTATTTAATTTTCACATAGATCGTTAAGGTAGAGTGGTTTCTTGAATGAAATTCCATTTTTATTAAGGTATAGTGGTTTCTTGAATGAACTTCCATTTTTATTTTTATTCAATTTCCTTTTCTATTCAATTCTCTTTTTTATTTAATTTCCAAATAGATCGTTAACGTATAGTGGTTTCTCGAATGAACTTTCATTTTTAATTTTATGCAACTTCCATTTTTATTTTTATTCAACTACCTTTTTATTTGTACTACAATTTTTATTCAATTTCCTTTTCTATTCAACTTCCATTTTTATTTAATCTCCAAATAGATCATTAAGGTATAGTAGTTTCTTGAATGATTTTCAATTTTTATTTTTATTCAACTTCCATTTTTATTCAATTTCGTTTTCTATTCAACTTCCTTTTTTATTTAATTTTCACATAGATCGTTAAGGTAGAGTGGTTTCTTGAATGAAATTCCATTTTTATTAAGGTATAGTGGTTTCTTGAATGAACTTCCATTTTTATTTTTATTCAATTTCCATTTTAGTTTTATGCAACTTCATTTTTATTTAATTTCCAAATAGATCGTTAAAGTATAGTGGTTTCTTGAATTAAATTCCATTTTTATTAAGGTATAGTGGTTTCTTCAATGAACTTACATTGTTAATTTTATGCAACTTCCATTTTTATTCAATTTCCTTGTTTATTCAACTTCCATTTTTCTTTAATTTCCAAATAAATCGTTAAGGTATAGTGGTTTCTTGAATGAACTTCCATTGTTAATTTTATGCAACTTTCATTTTTATTTTTATTCAACATCCATTTTTATTCAACTTCCTTTTTTATTTAATTGCCAAATAAATCGTTATGATATAGTGGTTTCTTCAATGAACTTCCATTGTTAATTTTATGCAACTTCCATTTATATTTTTATTCAACTTCCATTTTTATTCAATTTCCTTTTCCATTCAACGTCCTTTTTTCTTTAATTTCCAAATAGATTGTTAAGGTATAGTTGTTTCTTCAATGAACGTCCATTGTTAATTTTATGCAACTTCCATTTATATTTTTATTCAACTTCCATTTTTATTCAATTTCCTTTTCCATTCAACGTCCTTTTTTCTTTAATTTCCAAATAGATTGTTAAGGTATAGTGGTTTCTTCAATAAACTTCCATTGTTAATTTTATGCAACTTCTATTTTTATTTTTATTCAACTTCCATTTTTATTCAATTTCCTTTTCTATTCAACTTCCTTTTTTTATTTAATTTTCACATAGATCGTTAAGGTATAGTGGTTTCTTGAATGAACTTCCTTTTTTATTCAACTTCCATTTTAATTTTATGCAACTTCCATTGTTATTTTTATTCAACTTCCATTTTTATTCAATTTCCTTTTCTATTCAACTTCCTTTTTTTACTGAATTTCCAAATAGATCGTTAAGGTATAGTGGTTTCTTGAATTAAATTCCATTTTTATTTAATTTCCAAATAGATCGTTAAGGTATAGTGGTTTCTTAAATGAACTTCCATTGTTAATTTTATGCAACTTCCATTTTGATTCAATGTCCTTTTGTAGTCAATTTCCTTTTTTATTTAATTTCCCAATAGATCGTTAAGGTATAGTAATTTCTTGAATGAACTTCGATTTTTATTTTTATTCAACTTCCAAATAGATTTAATTTCCCAAAAAGTAAATTGAATAAAAAAGGAAGTTGAATAGAAAAGGAAGTTGAATAATTAAAAATGGAAGTTCATTTAAGATATCACTATTCCTCAACGATCTATTTGGAAATTAAATAAAAAAAGAAGTTGAATAGAAATAAAATTGAATAAAAATGGAAGTTGCGTAACATTAAAAATGAAAGTTCATTCAAAAAACCACTATACCTTGACGATCTATTTGGCAATTAAATAAAAAAGGTTCATTCAAGAAACCACTATACCTTAACTATAGCGACCCCGGTCTTTTCCCAGTTAGTTGTTGTATCCGGATTTATGATCCGTAGATTCCGTTGTTATAAAATTGTTGTTCTTGTCCTTTAATTCTGTATTCTTGAGTTATAGGATGTTTTGGGCAGGTTGGTTGGGTTGGAAAATCTAGTGTTGCTGTCCAGATTTTTGGACCTTCGCTCGAGCGAGGAGTTGGTCGCTCGAGCGAGCTTTTGTTTTTGGTCCTTCGCTCGAGCGAGGATTTGGTCGCTCGAGCGAGAGTAGAGTTTTGTGTCTGGTGGCTCGAGCCAGGGTTTCTTCGCTCGAGCGAGCGATTGCGTCTAGTTTAGACCTGAAAGTTGTGTTTCTTCGCTCGAGCGAGCTTCTGGGTTGCAGACCTGAAGCTTCGAGTTCTTGGCTCGAGTGAGCTTTTCTTCGCTCGAGCGAGGATTTCTTGTTTCTGGTCGCTCGAGCGACCAATCCTTCGCTCGAGCGAGCCTGTCAGGTTTAAATAGGCAGCAGCGGGTTTTAAAACACTTTTTCATCCACTTTTTGATTCCAAAACCCTAGGTCCGTCTTCTCTCTCTCTCCACTCACCTTCTCTCTTAGGTTTGATCTATTTAGAGTGTGTTTCTACCCTAGATCCTTTATTAAAAAGATATAGTGAGTCGAGGGCTTCGTTTTAATCTGAACGTTTGTGGATTTGGAGCAGTTTGGATTTTGGGTCATTATCTCCACCTTCTCCATTCGAGTTCTTTGCTTCGAGGTAGGGATTTCCTACTCCATCTTATAGGTTTTGATCCTAAGTTTTGGTATTTCTGATATGTTGGGGTTGTTTGGTAATTTTGAGAAAAGCTAGGGTTTGTTTTATAATCTAAAAAGCCCTAATTGTTGTAATAAAATTAATTCGTATAATTAATTTTGGGAAAGGTGTAGAAATTGGTTTAATTCATAATATTGGGAAGTTATGAGATTAAAGGATGTAGTTGGATAATTTAACCACTCATCTTTGAAATTGAGATTTTATGTGTTGATACATTTATTTCCTACTTAGAAATAACTGTTTTGGGCTATCGGTGGAGAATAGTCATGATTGTTGCAGACATTGCATGTGGATTAGGGAAAACTGAAACTAATCAATTGGTTAGGTCGTCGAGTATAATGGTTGGAATAATACATTAACTTTATGTATTGATTGATTGTGTATATAACTCTGTGTTTATATGCATTATTTGTGTATGGGAGGAGATAGGGGATGTACTCCACGGTTTAGGGGAAGATAGGGGATGTACCTCTAAACTGGTTATTGGTTAAGGGAAGATAGGGGATGGACCCAGGGTCGCAGCTCATATGCTCGCCCATTGCAGTTAGGATACAGCTCTTATGCTTATCTACTGAAGTGTTTGTTTGTTTGATTTGATATAGCACTAAAATGTATATCAGTATCATCTTGTGAAGTACGGAAGTGGTTTATGTGTTATTGATACAACACCAACATGTGTATCCATAATGAATTTCGAAAGTGTTTAGTGAGGGATTATAATCTCATCAAATGTTTTGGCCAGAGTACTGAGCCTTGTTTTCAAACTCAAGTTGAATGAATAACGAAAAGTGAAACGCGTCATGGACATTAGTGTCATGAAATTGTATAACGGTGTAATTGACTATCTTGTGTTAACCATCTATCGAATGCTACTGCTTTAGTTAATTCTTATATATGGTTTAGTATATTTCTACTGGACTGTGGCTCACCCTATATGGGAACATCATTTTCAGGTTCAGGTGATATGCTACCTCCAAGGACTTAGCTTGGAAGGATATAGAGTTGAAGACTCTGTTTAGATTAGTTGTTTATTCAGTTACTTGCTTTATTTGACATTACATGTAAACACTCAAGCCAAGGGCTTAATCTGTAAATGAGTTAGTACTTATATTTTTGTGTCCAAGTGTTGGCTTGGAAAGATGTAAGCCCGTAGGGCATTTACTATTGATGTTACATGTGATGTTTTTCAATGAGAATACTCTGATGAATGGTATAATGCTTGGTTTCCTTTTATTAAGACGCATGTTAATATTATATATTATGGGTTTATTTTGAGGGCGTTACATTAACGATCTATTTGGAAATTAAATAAAAAAAGGAAGCTGAACAGAAAAGGAAGTTAAATAAAAATGGAAGTTGAATAAAAATAAAAATGGAAGTTACATAAAATTAAAAATGGCAATTCATTCAAAAAACCACTGTACCTTATCTTATTTAATTTCCAAATAGATCGTTAAGGTATAGTGGTTTTTTTTTAATAAACTTCCATTTTTATTTTTATTCAACTTCCTTTTTTATTCAACTTCCATTTCTATTTAACAATTTCTTTTTTATTTAATTTCAAATAGATCGTTAAGTATAGTAATTTTTTGAATAAACTTTCAATTTATTTTTATGCAACTTCAATTTCTAATTTTTAATTTTATGCAACTTCCATTTTTATTCAATTTCCTTTTCTATTCAACTTTCTTTTTTATTTAATTTCCAAGTAATTCATTAAAGTATAGTGGTTTCTTGAATGAACTTTCATTTTTATTCAACTTCCATTTTTATTTTTATTCAACTTCCATAGTTATTCAATTTCCTGTTCTATTTAACTTCCTTTTTTATTTAATTTCTAAATAGATCGTTAAAGTAGAGTGGTTTTTAGGTATAGTGATTTCTTCAATGAACTTCTATTTTTAATTTTATTCAACTTTTATTTTTATTTTTATTCAACTTCAATTTTTATTTAATTTCCAAGTAAATCGTTAAGTTATAGTGGTTTCTTGAATGAACTTCCATTGTTAATTTTATGGAACTTCGATTTATATTTTTATTCAACTTCTATTTTTATTCAATTTCATTTTCTATTGAACTTCTTTTTTTTTTTTCAATTTCCAAATAGATCATTAAGGTATCATGGGATCTTGAATGAACTTTGATTTTTATTCTTATTCAACTACCATTTTTAATTTTATGCAACTTCCATTTGCATTTTTATTCAACTTCCTTTTTTATTCAAGTTCCTTTTCTATTCAACTTCTTTTTTTGTTTAATTTTCAAATAGATCATTAAGGTATAGTAGTTTCTTGAATGAACTTCCATTGTTAATTTTATGCAATTTCCTTGTCTATGTAACTTCCATTTTTATTTTTATTCAACTTCCATTTTTATCCAATTTCCTTTTCTATTTAACTTCTTTTTTTAATTTTTTGCAACTTACATTGTTAATTTTATTCAACTTCCATTTTTATTCAATTTCCTTTTTTATTCAACTTCCATTTTTATTCAAGTTACTTTTCAATTCAACTTCCATTTTTATTTAATTTTCATTTTTATGCAATTTCCAAATAGATCGTTAAGTTATAATGGTTTATTGAATGAACTTCCATTTGTTAATTTTATGCACCTTCCATTTTTATTTAATTTCCTTTTCTATTCAACTTCTTTTTTATTTAATTTCCAAATAGATCGTTATGGTATACTAGTTTCTTGAATAAACTTCAATTTTTAATTTTATGCAACGTCCATTTTTATTCAATTTCCATTTTTACTATACCTTAACGATCTATTGGAAATTAAAGAAAAAAGGAAGTTGAATAGAAATGCAAAGGGAAGTTGAATACAAAAGGAAATTGAATAAAAATAGAAGATGAATAAAAATATAAATGGAAGTTGCATATAATTAAAAATTGAAGTTTATTCAAAAAACCACTCTACCTTATGTGTGAATTATTTGGAAATTAAATAAAAATGGAAGTTGAATAGAAATAAAAATGGAAGTTCATTGAAGAAACCACTATACCTTAACAATCAGTTTGGAAATTAAATAAAAAAAGGAAGTTGAATAGAAAAGGAATTAAATAAAATGAAGTTGTATAAAATTAAAAATTGGATGTCGCATAAAATTAAAAATGCAAGTTGCCTAAAAATAAAAATGCAAGATGAATAAAAATAAAAATGGAAGTTGCATAAAATTAACAATGGAAGTTCATTGAAGAAACCACTATACCTTAATGATCTATTTGGAAATTAAAAATATAAATGGAAGTTGCATATAATTAAAAATTGAAGTTTATTCAAAAAAAACCACTCTATCATAACGATCTATTTGGAAATTAAATAAAAATGGAAGTTGAATAAAAATAAAAGGGGAAATTCAATAAAATTAAAAATGGAAGTTGAGTAAAAATAAAAATAAAAATTGAATAAAAATAGAAGTTGCATAAAAATAACAATTGAGGTTGCATAAAATTGAAAATGGAAGTTCATTGAAAAAACCACTATACCTTAACGATCTATTTGGAAATTAAATAGAACAGGAAATTGAATAGAAAAGAAAATTTAATAAAAATGGAAGTTGAATAAAAATAAAAATGGAAGTTGAATAAAAAATAAAAATGGAAGTTGTATAAAATAAACAATGGAAGGTCAGTGAAGAAACCATTATACCTTAACGATCAATTTGGAAATTAAATAAAAAAGGGAGTTGAATAGAAAAGGAAATTTAATAAAAATGGAAGTTGAATAAAATTAAAAATGGAAGTTGCGTAAAAATAACAATGGAAGTTCTTTGAAGAAACCACTATACCTTAACGATCTATTTGGAAATTAAATAAAAATGGAAGTTGAATAGAAATGAAAATTGAATAAAAATAGAAGTTGAATTGAAAAGGATGTTGAATAGAAAAAGAAATTGAATTAAAATGGGAGTTGCATAAAATGGAAGTTAAATAAAATTAGAAATTGAAGTTTATTCAATAAACCACTATACCTTAACGGTCTATTTGGAAATTAAATAAATCCATTTTTATTCAATTTGCTTTTTTCTATTCAACTTCTTTTTTTATTTAATTTCCAAATAGATCGTTAGGGTATTGTGGTTTCTTGATTGAACTTCCATTGTTAGTTTTATGCAACTTCCATTTTTATTTTATTCAACTTCAATTTTTATTCAATTTCCTATTCTATTCAACTTCCTTTTTTTATTTAATTTCCAAATAGATCGTTATGGTATAGTGATTTTTTGAATGAACTTCCATTTTTAATTTTATGCAACTTCCATTTTTATTTGTATTCAACTTCCATTTTTATTTAATTTCCTTTTCTATTCAACTTTTTTCTATTTAACTTCCATTATTATTTTTTGCAAGTTCCATTTTTATTTTATTCAACTTGCATTTTTATTCAATTTTGTTTTCTATTCAACTTCCTTTTTATATTTTTATTCAATATCCTTTTCTATTAAACTTCCTTTTTATATTGGGTATAGTGGTTTCTTGATTGAACTTCCATTTTTAATTTTATGCAACTTCCATTTTTACCCAATTTCCTTTTCTATTCGACTTCATTTTTTATTTAATTTCCAAATAGATCGTTAAGGTATAATGATTTCTTGAATGAACTTTCATTTTTTATTTTATGCAACTTCTATTTTTATTTTTATTCAATTTACTTTTCTATGCAACTTTCTTTTTTATTTAATCTCCACATAGATCGTCAAGGTATAGTGGTTTCTTGAATGAACTTTCATTGTTAATTTTATGCAACTTCCATTTTTGTTTTTATTGAACATCAATTTTTATTCAATTTCCTTTTCTATTCAACTTCCTTTTTTTTTTTTTTTTAGTTTCCAAATAGATTGTTAAGGTATAATGGTTTCTTGAATGACATCCTTTTCTATTTGAAAAAAAATGGAAGTCGAATGAAAAGGGAAGTTAAATAGAAAAGGAAATTGAATAAAAATGGAAGTTGAATAGAATCCAAATAAATCATTAAGGTATAGTGGTTTCTTGTATTAACTTCCATTGTTAATTTTATGCAACTTCGATTTTTATTTTTAATTTCCATTTCTATTCAACTTCCATTTTTATTCAATTTCCATTTTATTCAACGTCCTTTTTTATTTAATTTCCAAATAGATCGTTAAGGTATAATGGTTTCTTTAATGAAGTTCAATTTTTATTGTTATGCAACTTCCATTTATATTTTTATTCAACTTACTTTTTTATTCAACTTCAATTTTTATTCAATTTCCTTCTCTATTCAACTTCCATTTTTATTCAATTTCTTTTTCTATTCAATTTCATTTTTTATTTAATTTCCAAATAGATCGTTAAGATATAGTGGTTTCTTGAATGAACTTTCATTTTTATTCAATTTCCCTTTCTATTCAACTTTCTTTTTTATTTAATTGCCAAATAGATCGTTAAGGTATAGTTGTTTCTTCAATGAACTTCCATTTTTATTTTTATGCAACTTCCTTTTTTATTCAACTTCATTTTTTATTCAACTTCAATTTTTATTCAGTTTCCTTTTCTGTTCAACTTCATTTTTTATTTAATTTCCATATAGATAGTTAAGGTATAGTGGTTTCTTGAATGAACTTCCATTTTTTATTTTATACAACTTCCATTTTTATTCAACTTCTTTTTTTATTCAATTTTCAAATAGATCGTTAAGGTATCATGGTTTCTTAAATGAACTTCCATTTTTATTTTATGCAACTGCAATTTTTATTTGGAAATTGAATAAAAAAGGAAATTGAATAAAAATGAAGTTGAAAAGAAAAGGAAGTTGAATAGAAAAGGAAATTAAAAAAACAAAGGAAGTTGAATAAAAATGGAAATTAAATAAAAAAAGGCAGTTGAATAGAAAGGGAAATTGAATAAAAATGGAAGTTGAATAAAAATAAAAATGGAAGTTGCATAAAATAAAAATCGAAGTTCATTCAAGAAACCTCTATACTTTAATGCTCTATTTGGAAATTAAATAAAAAAGGAAGTTGAATAGAAATGGATGTTGCGTAAAATTAAAAATGGAAGTTGAATAAAAATAAAAAATAAAAATGGAAGTTGAATAAAATAAAAATGGAAGTTGCATAAAATTAACAGGAAGTTGAATAGAATAAGAAGTTAAGGTATAATGGTTTCTTGAAAGAACTTCCAGTGTAAGTTTTACGCAACTTTCATTTTTATTTAATTTCCCTTTCTATTCAACTTCCTCTTTTTTTTAATTTACAAATAAATCGTTAAGGTATAGTGGTTTCTTTGAAAAAACTTCCATTTTTATTTTTATTTAACTTCCTTTTTTTTTTAATTTACAAATAAATCGTTAAGGTATAGTGGTTTCTTTGAAAGAACTTCCTTTTTATTTTTATTCAACTTCCATTTTTAATTTAATTTCCTTTTCTATGCAACTTCCATTTTCTATTCAACTTCTATTTTTATTCAACTTCCTTTTTTATTCAATTTCCATTTTTATTTAATCTCCAAATAAATCGTTAAGGCATAGTGGTTTCTTCAATGAACTTCCATTGTTAATTTTATGCAACTTCCATTTTCCCTTTTCTATTCAACTTCCTTTTTTATCCAATTTCCTTTTCTATTCGACTTCATTTTTTTGTTTACTTTCCAAATAGATCGCTAAGGTATAATGGTTTCTTGAATTAACTTCCACTGTTAATTTTAGGCAACTTGCATTTTTATTCAATTTTGTTTTCTATTCAACTTCCTTTTTTATTTAATTTCCAAATAGATCGTTAAGGTATAGTAGTTTCTTGAATGAACTTCCATTTTTATTCAATTCTATTTTCTATTCAACTTCCATTTTGATTTTTATTCAATTTCCAAATAGATTGTTAAGGTATAGTGGTTTCTTCAATGAATTTCAGGTATAATGGTTTCTTGAAAGAACTTCCATTGTTAATTTTATGCAACTACCATTTTTAATTTTATTCAACTTCCATTTTTATTCAATTTCCTTTTCTATTCGACTTCATTTTTTACTTAATTTCCAAATAGATCATTAAGATATAGTGGTTTCTTGAATGAACTTCAATTGTTAATTTTATGCGACTTCCTTTTCTATTCAACTTCATTTTTTTATTTAATTTCAAAATAGATCGTTAAGGTACAGTGGTTTTTTGAATAAATTGCCATTTTTAATTTTATACAACTTCCACTTTTATTTTTATTCAACTTCCATTTTTATTTTTATTCAAATTCCTTTTTTATTTAATACCCAAATAGATCTCTAAGTTATAGTGGTTTATTAAATGAACTTCCATTTTTAATTTTAGGCTACTTCCATTTTTATTTTTATTCGACTTCCATTTTTATCCAATTTCCTTTTCTATTCAACTTCCTTTTTTATTTAATTTCCAAATAGATCGTTAAGGTATAGTGGTTTCTTCAATGAACTTCCATTGTTAATTTTATGCAACTTTCATTTATATTTTTATTCAACTTCCATTTTTATTTTTAAGGCAACTTCCAGTTTTATTTTTATGCAACTTCCATTTTTATTTTTATTTTATTCAACTTCCATTTTTAATTTAATTTTATTTTTATTCAACTTCCATTTTGATTTCCTTTTTTATTTAATTTCCAAATAGATCCTTAAGGTATAGTGGTTTCTTAAATGAACTTACATTTTTAATTTTATGCAATTTCCTTTTCTATTCAACTTCATTTTTTCTTTAATTTCCAAATAAATCGTTAAGGTATAGTGGTTTCTTGAATGAACTTCCATTGTTAATTTTAGGCAACTTCCATTTTTATTTTATTCAACTTTCATTTCTATTCAACTTCTTTTTTTATTCAATTTCCAAATAAATCGTTAAGGTATAGTGGTTTCTTGAATAAACTTCCATTTTTATTTTTATGCAACATCCATTTTTATTTTTATTCAACTTCCATTTTTATTCTACTTCTTTTTTATTCAACTTTCTTTTTTTATTTAATTTCCAAATTGATCGTTAACGTATAGTGCTTTCTTGAATGAACTTCCATTGTTAATTTTAAGCAACTTCTGTTTTTATTCAATTTCTTTTTCTATTCAACTTCCTCTTTTTTTAAATTTACAAATAAATCGTTAAGGTACACTGGTTCTAGTTTTATTTTTATTGAACTTCCATTTTTATTCAATTTTGTTTTCTATTCAACTTCCTTTTTTATTCAACTTCCATTATTATTTTATGCAACTTCATTTTTATTTTTATTCAACTTCCATTTTTAATTTTATGCAACTTCCATTTTTATTTTTATTCAACTTCATTTTTTATTTAATTTCCAAATAGATCGTTAAGGTATACTGGTTTCTCGAATGAATGAACTTCCATTTTTAATTTTATGCAACTTTCATTTTTATTTTTATTCAACTTCCTTTTTTATTCTATTTCCTTTTCTATGCAACTTCCATTTTTATTTTTATGCAAGTTCTATTTTTATTCAATTTCCTTTTCTATTCAATTTCCTTCTCTATTCAACTTCCTCTTCTATTGTTAATTTTATGCAACTTCCATTTTTATTCAACTTCCTTTTTTATTTAATTTCCAAATAGATCGTTAACGTATAATGGTTTCTTGAATGAACTTCAATTTTTAATTTTATGCAACTTCCTTTTTTAACTTTTATTCAATTCCATTTTTATTCAACTTCCTTTTTTATTTAATTTCCTTTTTTATTCAATTTCCTTTTTTATTCGAGTTCATTTTCTATTCAACTTCCTTTTTTATTTAATTTCCTTCTCCATTCAACTTCCATTTTTATTTAATTTCCAAATAGATCGTTAAGGTATAGTGGTTTATTGAATCAACTTCAATTGTGAATTTTATTCAACTTCTACTTTTATTCAATTTCCAAATAGATCGTTAACGTATAGTAGTTTCTTGAATGAACTTCCATTTTTAATTTTATGCAACTCCATTTTTATTCAATTTCCTTTTTTTATTCAACTTCCATTTTTAATTTTATTCCACTTCCATTTTTATTTTTATTGAACTTCCATTTTTATTCAATTTCCATTTCTATGCAACTTTCATTTTATTTTTATTCAACTTCTAGTTTTATCCAATGTCATTTTCTATTCAACTTCCTTTTTTATTTAATTTCCAAATAGATCGTTAAGGTAGAGTGGTTTCTTGAATGAACTTCCATTTTAATTGTACGCAACTTCCATTTGTATTCAACTTCCTTTTTAACTTTTATTCAATTTCCTTTTCTATTCAACTTCTTTTTTTTTTTTTATATTTTTATTCAACTTCCATTTTTATTCAATTTACTTTTCTATTCAACTTCTTCTTTTTTTTAATTTACAAATAGATCGTTAAGGTATAATGGTTTCTTGAATGAACTTCATTTTTAATTTTATACAACATCCATTTTTATTTTTATTCCACTTCCTTTTTTTTTTATTAAATTTCCTATTCTATTCAACTTCCTTTTTTATTTAATTTCCACATAGATCGTTAAGGTATAGTGGTTTCTTCAATGAACCTCCATTTTTAATTTATTCAACTTCAATTTCTATTCAACGTTCTTTTTTTATTTAATTTCCAAATAGATCGTCAAGGTATAGTGGTTTCTTGAATGAACTTCCATTTTTAATTATATGCGACTTCCATTTTTTTTTTTTTATTCATCTTCCATTTGTATTCAACTTCCTTTTTTATTTAATTTCCAAATAGATTGTTAAGGTATAGTGGTTTCTTGAATAAACTTCCATTTTTAATTGTATGTAACTTCCATTTTTATTTTTATTCAATTTCCTTTTACTCAACTTCCATTTCTATTCAATGAACTTCCATTTTTAATTTTGTGCAACTTCCATTTTTTTATTTAATTTCCAAATAGACCGCTAAGGTATAATGGTTTCTTAAATTAACTTCCATTGTTAATAAAAATGGAAATTGAATAAAAACCTAGTAGTTTCTTGAATGAACTTCCGTTTTTAAATTTTGTGCAACTTCCATTTTTAATTTTATGCAACTTCCATTTTTACTTTTATTCAACTTCCAATTTTATGCAATTTCCATTTTTATTTAATCTCCAAATAGATCGTTAAGGTATAGTGGTTTCTTGAATGAACTTCCATTTTGTTAATTTTATGCAACTTCCATTGTTAATTTTATGCAACTTCCATTTTTATTTTTATTCAACTTCGATTTTTATTTTTATTCAACTTCCATTTTTATTCAATTTCCCTTTCTATTCAGCTTCCTTTTTTATTTAATTTCCAAGTAGATCGTTAAGGTATAGTGATTTCTTGAATGAACTTACATTTTTAATTTTATGCAACTTTCATTTTTATTTTTATTCATCTTCCATTTTTATTTAATTTTCAAATAGATCGTTAAGGTATAATGGTTTCTTGAATAAACTTCCATTTTTATTCAATTTCCTATTCTATTCAACTTCTTTTTTTTTATTTAATTTCCACATAGATCGTTAAGGTATAGTGGTTTCTTCAATGAACTTCCATTTTAATTTTCTGTAACTTTCATTTTTATTTTTATTCAACTTCCATTTTTATCCAATTTTCTTTTCAATTCAACTTCAATTTTTATTTAATTTCCAAATAGATCGTTAAGGTAGCGTGGTTTCTTGAATTAACTTCCATTTTTAATTTTATGCAACTTCCATTGTTAATTTTATGCAAGTTCCATTTTTATTCAATTTCCTATTCTATTCAACTTCCATTTTTATTCAATTTCCTTTTCTATTCAACTTCCATTTTTACTTCTATTCAACTTCCATTTTTAATTTTATGCAACTTCCTTTTTTATTTAATTTCATTTTTTATTCAACTTTCCTTTTCTATACCTTAACGATCTATTTGGAAATTAAATAAAAAAAAGAAGTTCAATAGAAAATGAAATTGAATAAAAATAAAAATGGAAGTTGCATAAAATTAAAAATCAAAGTTGAATAACAAAAAAAATGGAATTTGCATGAAAATAAAAATAGAAGTTCATTGAAGAAATCACTATACCTTAACGATCTATTTGGAAATTAAATAAAAAAGGAAGTTGAATAAAAATGGAAGTTGCATACAATTAAAAATGGAAGTTAATTCAAGAAACCATAATACCATAACGATTTATTTGTAAATTAAATAAAAATAGAAGTTGAATAGAAAAGGAAATTGAATAAAAATTAAAAATGGAAGTTCATTCATCAAACCACTATACCTTAACGATCTATTTGGAAATTAAATAAAACAGGAAGTTGATTAGAAATGGAAATTGGATAAAACTAGAATTTGCATAAAATTAAAAATGGAAGTTCATTCGAGAAACCACTATACCTTAACGGTCTATTTGAATAGAAAAGGTAATCGAATAAAAATGGAAGTTGAATAGAAAGAGAAATTGAATAAAAATGGAAGTTGCATGAAATTAACAATGGAAGCTCATTGAAGAAACCACTATACCTTAACGATCTATTTGGAAATTAAATAAAAAAGGAAATTGAATTAAAAATGAAAGTTGAATAAAAATAAAAATGGAAGTTGAATAAAAGTAAAAAAGGAAGTTGAATAGAAATATAGAAAAGGAAATTGAATAAAAATGGAAATTGAATAAAAAGAAAAATGAATAAAAATAAAAATGGAAGTTGATTCAATATCCCACTATACCTTAACGATCTATTTAATTTCCATTTTTATTCAATTTCCTTTTTTATTTAATTTCCAAATAGATCGTTAAGGTATAGTGGTTTCTTGAATAAATTCCATTGTTAACTTTATGCAACTTCCATTTTTATTCAACTTGCATTTTTATTTAATTTCCAAATAGATCGTTAAGGTAGAGTGGTTTTTTGAATAAACTTCAATTTTTAATTATATGCAACTTCCATTTATATTTTTATTCAACTTCCATTTTTATTCAATTTGCTTTTCTATTCAACTTCGTTTTTATTTAATTTCCAAATAGATCGTTGAGGTATAGTGGTTTCTTCAATGTACTTCCAATTTCATGTTCTATTCAACTTCTGATTTTATTCAATTTCCATTTCTATTCAATTTCCTTTTCTATTCAACTTTCTTTTTTTTTTTAATTTCCAAATAGATTGTTAAGGTATAGTGGTTTCTTGAATGAACTTCCATTGTTAATTTTAGACAACTTCCATTTTTAGTTGAATAAAAATAAAAATTGAAGTTAATTCAAAAAATTCAAAATAGATCGTTAAGGTATAGTGGTTTCTTGAATGAACTTCCATTGTTAATTATATGCAACTTCCATTTTTAATTTTATGCAACTTTCATTTTTATTTTTATTTAATTTCCAAATGATCGTTAAAATATAGTGGTTTTTTTAATGAACTTCCATTTTTATTGAATTTACTTTTCTATTCAACTTCCTGTTATTTTTATTCAACTTCAATTTCTATTCAACTTCCTTTTATATTTAATTTCCAAATAGATTGTTAAGGTATAGTAGTATCTTTAATGAACTTCCATTGTTAATTTTATGCAACTTCCATTTTTATTCAATTTCCTTTTTTATTTAATTTCCAAATAGATCGTTAAGGTATAGTGGTTTCTTGGATAAACTTCCATTTTTATTCAACTTCTTTTCCATTCAACTTCCATTTATATTTAATTTCCAAATAGATCGTTAAGGTATTATGGTTTCTATTTCCTTTTTTATTAAATTTCCAAATAGATCAATTTCCTTTTCTCTATTCAACTTCATTTTTATTTTTATTTTTATTCAACTTTCTTATTTATTTAATTTCCTATTCTATTCAACTTCATTTTTTTATTTACTTTCTAAATAGATCGCTAAGGTATAGTGGTTTCTTGAATGAACTTCCATTGTTAATTTCATGTAACTTCCATTTTTTTTTTTTTCATCTTGCATTTTTATCCAATTCTCTTTTCTATTTAATTTCCACATAGATCGTTAAGGTATAATGGTTTCTTGAATTAACTTCCGTTGTTAATTTTGTGGAACTTCCAATTTTATTTTTACTCAACTTCCATTTTTATTCAATTCTATGTTATATTCAACTTCATTTTTTATTTAATTTCTAAATAGATCGTTAGGGTATAGTGGTTCCTTGAACAAACTTTCATTTTTAATTTTATGCAACTTCCATGTTTATTTTTATTCAACTTCCATTTTTATTAAATTCACTTTTCTATTCAACTTCCTTTTTTATTTTTATTCGACTTCAATTTCTATTCAATTTCCTTTTTTATTTAATTTCCAAATAGATCATTAAGGTATAGTGGTTTCTTGAATGAACTTTCATTTTTAATTTTATGCAACTTCATTTTCTATTGAACTACATTTTTATTTGCATTCAACTTCCATTTTTATTCAATTTCTTTTCTATTCAACTTCATTTTTTTATTTACTTTCCGAATAGATCGTTAAGGTATAGTTGCTTCTTGAATGAACTTCCATTTTTATTCAACTTCCTTTTTTATTTAATTTCCTTTTCTGTTCAACGTCCTTTTTTGTTTAATTTCCAAATAGATCGTTAAGGTATAGTGGTTTTTTGAATAAACTTCAATTGTTAATTTTATGCAACTTCCATTTTTATATTTAATTTCCAAATAGATCGTTAAGGTATAGTGGTTTTTTGAATAAACTTCAATTGTTAATTTTATGCAACTTCCATTTTTATATTTAATTTCCAAATAGATCATTAAGGTATAGTGGTTTCTTGAATAAATTTCCATTTTTATTCAACTTACATTTTTATTTTATCCAACTTCCATTTTTATTTTTATTCAACTTCCATTTTCAATCAATTTCTTTTTCTATTCAACTTCCATTTTTAATTTTATTCAACTTCCATTTTTATTTAATTTCCGTTTCTATTCAACTTCCTTTTTTCTTTAATTTCCAAATAGATTGTTAGGATATGGTGGTTTCTTGAATGAACTTCCATTATTAATTTTATTCGACTTCCGTTTTTAATCAATTTCCAAATAAATTGTTAAGGTATAGTGGTTTATTGAATGAACTTCCATTTTTATTCAATTTCTTTTTCTATTCAACTTTCTTTTTTATTCAATTTCCTATTCTATTCAACTTCCATTATAATTTTTAAAAAAGGAAATTGAATAAAAAAGGAAGTTGAATAGAAATGTAAATTAAAGAAAAACAAAGAAAGTTGCATAAAAATTGAAAGTTCATTTGAGAAACCACTACAACTTATTTTTATTCAATTTTGTTTTCTATTCAACTTCCTTTTTTATTTAACTTCCAAATAGATCGTTAAGATATAGTGGTTCCATTTTTATTTTTATTCAATTTCCTTTTCTATTCCATTACATTAATTTATACTATAGTTAGACATTTTATTGGTACACCTACTATTATTTATTCTCGCATACATGATCAACTTAGTAACCTTAATTGTCCAACTTCAAGTGATTACAATTAACTTCCATTGTTAATTTTATGCAACTTCCATTTTTATTTTTATTTTTATGCAACTTCCATTTTTATTCAACTTCTATTTTTAATTTTATGCAACTTCCAATTTTATTTTTACTCAACTTCCATTTTTATTCAATTTCCTTTTTTATTCAACTTTTTTTTTTAATTTCCACATAAATCGTTAAGGTATAGTGTTTTCTCAAATGAACTTCCATTTTTATTTTTACTCAAGTTTAATTTTATTCAACTTCGGTTTTTATCTAATTTCCAAATAGATCGCTAAGGTATAATGGTTTCTTGAATTAACTTCCATTGTTAATTTTATGCAACTTCCTTTTCTATTCAATTTCCTTTTCTATTCAACTTCATTTTTTATTTTATTTTAACTTCCATTTTTCTTCAATTTCCTTTTCTATTCCACTTCTTTTCTTATTTAATTTCCAAATAGATCGTTAAGGTATAGATCATTAAGGTATAGTGGTTTCTTGAAAGAACTTCCATTATTAATTTTATTCAACTTCCATTTTTATTCAATTCTATTTTCCATTCAACTTCCATTTTTATTCAATTTTCTTTTCTATTCAACTTCCTTTTTTATTTAATTTCCAAATAGATCAATAAGTTATACTGGTTTATTGAATGAACTTACATTGTTAATTTGAGGCAACTTCCATTTTTAATTTTATTCAACTTCCATTTTTATTCAATTTCCTTTTCTATTCAACTTCCATTTTTCTTGAATTAACTTCCATTTGTAATTTTATGCAACTTCATTTTTTATTTTTATTCAACTTCCATTTTTATTGAGTTTCCTTTTCTATTCAACTTCATTTTATATTTAATTTCTAAATAATCGTTATGGCATACTAGTTTCTTGAATAAATTCCGTTGTTAATTTCATGCAAATTCCATTTTTATTTTTGTTCAACTTCCATTTTTATTCAATTTCATTTTCTATTCAACTGCCTTTTTTATTTAATTACCAAATAGATCGTTAAAGTATATTGTTTTTTGAAAGAACTTCCATTTTAAATTTTATTCAACTTCCATTTTTATTCAATTTCCATTTTTATTTAATTTCCAAATAGATCGTTAAGTTATAGTGTTTCTTGAATGAACTTCCATTGTTAATTTTATGCAACTTCATGTTCTATTCAACTTCATTTTTTTATTTACTTTCCAAATAGATCGCTAAGGTATAGTGGTTTCTTGAATGAACTTCAATTTTTAATTTTATTCAACTTCCATTTTCAATTCAACTTCCTTTTTTATTTAATTTCCAAATAGATCGTTAAGATATAGTGGTTTCTTGAATTACATTCCATTGTTAATTTTATGCAAATTCCATTTTTATTTTTATTCAACTTCATTTTTTTGTTTACGTTCCAAATAGATCGTTAAGGTATAGTGGTTTATTGAATGAACTTCCATTTTTATGCAATTTCCATTTCTATTCAACTTCTTTTTTTATTTTAATTTCCAAATAGATCGTCAAGGTATAGTAATTTCTTCAATGAACTTCTATTCGTATTTGGAAATTAACTTCCATTTTTATTTAATGTCATTTTTTATTTAATTTCCAAATAGATCGTTAAGCTATAGTGGTTTCTTGAATGAACTTCCATTCTAAGTTTTATGCAACTTTCATTTTTATTTTTATTCAACTTACATTTTTATTCAATTTACTTTTCTATTCAACTTCCTTAAATAAAAATAAAAATGGAAGTTGAATAAAAATAAAATTAAATAAAAATGAAAGTTGAATAAAAATAAAAATGGAAGTTGAATAAAAATAAAAAAGGAAGTTGAATACAAAAGGAAATTGGATAAAACTAGAAGTTGAATAAAAATTACCTTAGCGATCTATTTGGAAAGTAAATAAAAAAATGAAGTTGACTAGAATAGGAAATTGAATAAAAATTAAACTTCCATTGTTAAAACGAAATTGAATAAAAATGGAAGTTGAATAGAGAAGGAAATTGAATAAAAATTGAAGTTGAATAAAAATAAAAATGGAAGTTGCATAAAAATAAAAATAAAAATAAAAATTGAAGTTCATTCAAGAAACCACTATACCTTAACGATTTACTTGGAAATTAAATAAAAAAAGAAGTTCAATAGAAAAGGAAATTGAATAAAAATGGAAGTTAAATAAAAATAAAAATTGAAGTTGAATAAAAATAAAAATAGAAGTTGCATATAATTAAAAATGGAAGTTGCATAAAATTAACAATGGAAGTTCATTTAAGAAACCACTATACCTTAACGATCTATTTGGAAATTGTAACGCCCTCAAAAAAATACATAAAACCCACCATTCTTGACATGCAACAATATAAGAGAAATAAACATCTTTCTATTTATCAGAGTAGTTCTTACAAAAGTATTACATGTTGACAACAAAAGTAAAGGTCCTAAGGGCTTACAACTTTCCAAGCCAACACTTGGTTACAAGAAATGAGTACAAACTCATATACATATTAAGCCCTTGGCTTGAATTTACATGTAATACATCAACGGAAAGCAAAACAACCAAAAAGCATGTCTACCTCTAGCCTCCCAAGCTATGTCCTTGGAGGTGGCATGCTACCTGTACCTGAAAATGATGTCCCATATAGGGTGAGCCACAGCCCAGTAGAAATATACTAAACCAACTATAAACAATGACTAAAATAACAGCATTCGATAGGTGGTCCACACTTATATTCCCACTTATAACACATTACAGTTTCATGACATTCAAGTCCATGTTACATTTCGTTTCCCACTTATTTTTCAACTTTGAGTTTGAAAACAAGGCTCAGAACCTAGCCAAATAACTTAATGAGATTATGACTCATCCTTAAAACACTTTTGAAATTCATAATGGATACACATTTTGGTGCTGTATCGATAACACATAAACCACTTCCATACTTCACGAAGGATACACATTTTGGTGCTGTATCAATATAACATAAAAATACTTCTATGCTTCACAATTGATAACGATATACATTTTAGTGCTATATCAAATCAATTCAAACACTTCCATAATCCACACTTGATACACATTGTAGTGCTGTATCAATGTCATACAAAATCCGGTTTAGAGGTCCATCCCCTATCTTCCCCTAAACCGTGGAGTACATCCCCTATCTCCTCCCACACACACAATGTATATAAACGTAGATCATATACATAATCAATCAATACATAAAGTTAATGTATTATTCCAACCGCTATACTTGTTTAGCATACTCAATCGATTAGTTTTAGTTTGCTTAATCATCATGCATTGTCTACAACAATCAAGACTATCCTCCACCGATAGCCCAAAGCAGTTATTTCTAAACAGAAAATAAATGCACCAAATGGATAAAATATCAACATTTCAACTAGGTGAGTGATAAATGATCCAACTACACCCTTGAATCCCATACATTCCCAATTTCAATATTCTCAATTCAATTTCTCATTTCTCAAAATTAATTTTACAAATTAATTTATCAATATAATTTGGGCATTTCCCATAATTAACAAAACAACCCTAAGGTTCCATGTCTATCAATAACCCAACATTGACCTTATTTCTCAATGCTAAACATGCATATAGGTCTATATAAATAAAACCCCTTCTTTTGTAAAATTACATAAAGGCCCATACTTTCTCAAAATTACCCAACGACTCCCAACATATCAAAATGCTAAAATTTAAAGACAAAGCTCATAAGGAGGAGTAGGATATCCCTACCTCGAAGTTAGAGCTCGAATGGAGGAGATGAAGAAATTCAAAGTGCTCCAAATCAACAATTTCACGAATCAAAACGTAACCCTCGACGATCAACACACTTTTTACAAAGGCCGAAGGATAGGGAAACACTCTGACTAGATCAAACCCTAGAGAGAAGGAAGATTCTAGAGAGAGGAGCTCTAAAAAAAAAGGCTTTTAGAAAGTAAGAGAGAGAGAGAGTGAATGTAAAAAGTGATTCAAAATGCCTAGCTGCCATCTGATATACGACACTCCCGCTCGAGCGGAGAATAGAACGCTCGAGCGTCAAGCACAAAATCTAGACACGCTCGAGCGCAAGAAGTCCCGCTCGAGCGCCAAGACACAAGAATAAAGTACATCCACTCGAGCGCAAAAACCAGTCCGCTCGAGTGTTGATTTCCCCCTCCTAGAACTTTCACAGACAAAACACAACCCGCTCGAGCGCGACCTGCTCGAGCGTAAAGAAACCCGCTCGAGCGTGAAAAACACACCTGCAAAAGTTTTGCAGAGGCACGAAATACTAGGAGTGTGTAAACCCCGCTCGAGCGCAAGAAGGCCCGCTCGAGCGGACAACCAAAAATCAAACTCCGCTCGAGTGCAGAATGACCCGCGCGAGCGTAACACCAAAAACCTGGGCAACTACATTTGAGACCAAAACTCAATCCACCTGTTCGAAACATGCCCAACACATCCTAAAACTCAAACATGAGGAATTAAAGGATGACAACAAGATATACAACCACCAACTCCACGGAACCAAAGTCCGGAATACACTAAATACAGAAAGGGAAAACCCGAATCGCTTTAACCTTCCCCCCTTAAAGAATTTCGTCCCCGAAATTAAATACAAGTTTTTCAAAAACAAGATTTTCTCCATTTTAAACAATGTTACATTCAACATTCAATAACTCGACCCATCCCGGTCATTCCATCTCTTGTCAAGAGGCATTTCACAACATATACATTTCAACAGTGTACAATATACATGATTCCCATTTCCATATCATATTCATGTTTCATGATATAATTCCATTTCTACAATATAATCAACATATGCAATGTTACACTAAACTTCCATTTCAAGGCAAGTTCCAAAATACTCTCATAAACCAAAACATATACAATGTTTTACAACTTAAGACATATATAATGCTCTTAAAGTTCAACAATATTACAAAATTACCAATGCATGGTTACACATCAACAAACAAGTCCGGATATTTCTCACGGACCTCCAACTCACGTTCCCAAGTGGCTTATTCCACTCCGTGATGCTTCCACAAAACCTTTACCAAGGGAATGGTCTTGCCTCGCAAGACTTGATCCCGCCTATCCAAGACCCGAACCGGTCTCTCCTCATACGAGGCATCATCATCTACCTCTAAGTCGGTCCAATCCAACACGTGCGATGGATCCGGATCGTACTTCCGAAGCATACTAACATGAAACACGTCATGTACCCCGGATAACTGCGGTGGCAAAGCCAAACGATAAGCAACCTCCCCAATCCTCTCAAGGATCTCAAAGGGACCGATAAACCGAGGGGATAACTTCCCGCTCTTCCCAAACCTCATTAAACCTCGCCTAGGTGATATTTTCAAGAAAACATGATCACCCGTCTCAAATGCCGAAGGCCTCTTTCTACGGTTGGCATAACTCTTTTGGCGACTCTGGGCTGTAACAAGCCTCCTACGGATAAGCTCAACCTTCTCCGTCGTTTCCCTCCACCTCGGCCCAACAAACTGGAGACCTACAAGGTCGGCCATACAAGGCCTCAAATGGTGCCATACCGATACTAGACTGGAAGCTGCTGTTGTAGGCAAACTCCATCAATGGCAAGTGCCTCTCCCACGTCCCACTAAAGTCAAGGACACAACCTCGAAGCATATCCTCAAGGATCTGAATAGTATGCTCGGACTGCCTGTCAGTCTGAGGATGATAAGCCGTACTAAAGGTCAACTTAGTACCTAAGGCACTCTGCAAACTCTGCCACAACCTGGCAGTAAAGCGAGGATCTCTATCTGAGACAATCGTCACTGGGACCCCGTACAACCTCACTATGTCCCGAATATACAAGTCGGCAAGATGATCTACCGAATCTCTTATGCGCATAGGAATGAAGTGGCCGACTTAGTCAACCGGTCTACAACCACCCAGATAGCATCACTACCCCGCTGAGTCCTTGGAAGACCTACAACAAAGTCCATAGTGACATGCTCCCACTTCCATTCGGTAATAGGCAAGGGTTGCAACAAACCCGCTGGCCTCTGATGTTCGGCCTTCACTTGCTGACAAGTAAGGCACTTAGACACAAAAAATGCCACATCTCTTTTCATACCCCGCCACCAAAACTGGCGACCTAAATCCGGATACATCTTAGTGCCTCCTGGATGCACCGCAAGGCGTGAATGATGAAACTCTCGGAGTACCTCCTCTCGGCAAGACTCCGGCATAAACAAACGGTCTCAGTATCTCACACTCTGGTCGAAATACACCGTCAAACCCTTCTCAACCTTCCCACTGGAGATCTTCTCTCGCAGGGATTCTACCTCAAGGTCACCTCTCTATGCCTCTAACACTCGAGTCACGAGTGTAGGCTGAGCAATAACAGAAAACAAGGCCGCAGCCTCAACGGATTCGCCCAGAAGCAAATCAAACTCGCCAAGCACACCTAACATCTCCCACTCCCGGATGGCTATACAAGCTACATCACTAATGGATTTCCTGCTAAGGACATCGGCCACAGCATTGGCCTTCCCCGGATGATAGTGCAACTCGAAGTCGTAATCCTCAATAAACTCCATCCACCTCCTCTGCCTCAAGTTCAAGTCTTTCTGTGTAAACAGATATTTCAGACTCTTATGATCCGAGAACACCTCGAATCTCTCACCATAAAGGTAGTGCCTCCAGATTTTCAAGGCAAAGATCACTGCTGCTAGCTCTAGGTCTTGTGTAGGATAATTCTTCTTGTGTATTTTCAACTGACGTGAGCCATAGGCAACCACTTTCCCCTCTTGCATCAACACACAACCCAAACCCTCTCGTGAGGCATCATAATAGACTGCATAACCCAACTCTCTCTCCGAAATAATCAAGACCGGAGCGGTGGTCAATCTAACTTTCAGCTCTTGGAACGACTTTTCACAAGTCTCACTCCATACAAATTTGACTCCCTTCCAAGTTAGTCTAGTCAACGGCGAAGCTAACCTGGAGAAATCCTTCACAAGCTGGCAGTAATACCTAGCTAATCCCAGAAAACTGCGGATCTCAAACACACTCTTAGGCTGTGCCCAATCTTGCACTGCCTTAATCTTGGATGTATCAACAGACACCCCTTCTCCGGAAACCACATGGCCTAAGAACTTGACTTCTCCTAGCTAGAACTCACACTTCCCAAACTTGGCATACAGCCTATGGGTTCTAAGTAACTCGAGCACCACTCTCAAGTGTTCCTCGTGCTCCTCTTCTGAAGGTGAATAGATGAGAATGTCGTCCACAAAAACGACCACAAAGCGATCTAAGAATTCCCGGAATATCCAGTTCATCAAATTCATAAAGACTGCCGGTGCATTGGTGAGCCCAAATGGCATCACCAGAAACTCATAACGGCCATACCGCGTATGGAATGCCGTCTTTGGAATATCCTCCTCCCTGACCCTCAACTGGTCCCGATCTCAAGTCTATCTTAGAGAAACAACGGGACCCCTTCAACTGGTCAAATAGATCATCTATACGGGGCATAGGGTACTTATTCTTAACCGTAGCCGGATTCAACTTCCGGTAGTCGATACAAAGTCTCAAGACGCCATCTTTCTTTTTAGCAAAGAGGGTCGGTGCTCCCCACGGTGAAACACTAGGGTGAATAAAGCCCTTATCCAGCAATTCCTGGAGCTGAACCTTCAACTCAACCAACTCGGTTGGGGCAAAACGGTAAGGTGCCATAGAAATCGGCGCCGTGCCGGGCACTAGATCAATAGAGAACTCAATCTCTCGATGAGGTGGCAAACTAACGAGATCCTCGGGAAAGACGTCCGAGTACTCACAAACCACTGTCGGCATCACAATTTGGGTCTCACCACACTCACTACTCAAAAAGCTAGCAAGTAGACCACTAAGCTCACTCCGCCCTCGCGGATCATACACCGGTGGCAACACACTACTAACCCGATCCCCCAGAAAATGGAAACAATCCCCACCCAAGGTACAAACTGTGACCCTCTGGCGGTAGCAATCAATAACAGCCCGGTATGACGATAGCCAGTCCATACCCAAAATAACATCAAATCCCGACATGGGCATCACTACAAAAGGAAACGGAAGCTGGCGATCGGCGACCTCTATATCACAATCCCTACATCCTTGTTTCAAAATCAACTCACCCCCAACAGGTGACACTACACAAATAGGAGATGCTAACTGTGCCAACTCCAATCCCAAAACAGATGCAAATGCAACAGATACAAAAGAATGAGATGCACCTGTATCAATCAATACACTAGCAACCGAGTTGCAAAACAAGAAGGTACCTCTCACAACTGATGGAGCAGGTACAAGATCTTGCGCGGTAACAGCATACATGCGCCCAGTAGGCCCCTGATCCACCTGCTCACCCCTCGGAGCATACGACTACTGCACAGACTGGGACGACGAAGCTCCCGGATTGGCCCTCGAGGCCTGCACAGACTGAGCTGGATGAAAACCCTACGTTTGCCTAGAACCAGACGCGCCTGAAGTGGCACTCAACTGTTGGCAAAACCTCTTCAGGTGCCCAGGCTGACCACACTGATAACAAGACAAGGGCTGGCCCCTGCCCTGACTCTGGCTCTGTGGTCTAGCTGAAGATGAAGCAGCTCTCTGACCTCCTCTCCTCTGCGGGCAAACCGAAGCCTTGTGGCCCAGCTGACCACACTTGTAACAGGTGAAATCTCCTTGACTGCCTCTCCCCGAGCCTGCACTCGGCACTGGAAAGGTCGATCTAGCAACACCACCCTGAGACTGCTAAGGGTTAGAACCCCTCTGTCTCCTGCCATCACCCTGGCCATCTTGGCTCCTCTTGGAGCCTCTATGTCCCTCCTCCTCCTGCATCATGATCTCCATATGGGCTGCAACATCAACCAAGCGCCCATAGTCTCGGATCATAGAACCCCCAACTCTCATCTTGAGGCCGCGCCTCAACCTCTTCTCAAACTCGATACAGCGGCGTTCCTCGACGCCACAAGTTCAGGTGCGAACCTAGACAAGCTAGTAAAAGCAGCCTCATACTCGGCCACTGAAGAACTCAACTGCAAAAGCTGGCAGAACTGGTCTCTCAGCTTCTCCCTGACTGCTGGAGATAAGAACTTCTCCTGGAAAGCACCCACAAAAGCCTCCCAAGTGCCACCAATACGACCCTTCATGAATTTCCACCACTGACCCGCATCCCCTTTAAGCTGGAAAGATGCCAAGGTCACTTTCAAAGTCCCGTCTTCGATGCCAAGCATCTCAAACGTCTTAGTCATCTGCTCCAGCCACTCATCAGCCTTAAGTGGCTCTTTTGGATCCCCCAAAAACTCATCCGGATTTGACCGGAAAAACTCCCTCTTCAGAAAAGAAGGTCCTGCATCAACAACCTGGGCCTGGACTTGATTCTCAGCTCTAAGAATGTCCATGGATGCTCTCAATGCTCCTGCCATCTCGCGGGCTAAGGCGCCCATGGCGTGCTGACCTGCTGGCTCGGCCACATTGGCCTGGCCAACACCCTCCTGCTGTGCCGGAATGTCATCCGGTATAGGCACCTCCTGCCTCCTAGGCCTACCTCACCTACCACCACGTCCTCGTCCTGACATCCTAATAAAGGTAACGAAGAACATTAGCACATTCATAAATGTGCCAAAACTAAGCACTCGCGTCCTAATACATGGACAACTGTAATTCACTCCACGTAAGCACATAAACACCTAAGCACTTACGAATTTCATTTCTGGATAATGATAGTCCCGAGGCGTTACTAGAGTTCCGGTTAGAAACAACATTGATCAAGTGCTTTTCCAACAAGACTCATAGAAACCCAAGGATCCAATCAACATCCTAGAAACTAAATCCCATACCCACATAGTCACATAAACATGTTATCAAATAAACACATAATGTCACACGTAGGTCTCTAACAAGCGAGACAAACCCATTGTGATACTGATCACTTCCCACGTACCCAAAGTATTCGAACCCAGTACGCTCTGATACCAAGTTGTAACGCCCTCAAAAAAATACATAAAACCCACCATTCTTGACATGCAACGATATAAGAGAAATAAACATCTTTCTATTTATCAGAGTAGTTCTTACAAAAGTATTACATGTTGACAACAAAAGTAAAGGCCCTAAGGGCTTACAACTTTCCAAGCCAACACTTGGTTACAAGAAATGAGTACAAACTTGGTTACAAGAAATGAGTACAAACTCATATACATATTAAGCCTTTGGGTTGAATTTACATGTAATACATCAAAGGAAAGCAAAACAACCAAAAAGTATGTCTGCCTCTAGCCTCCCAAGCTATGTCCTTGGAGGTGGCATGCTACTTGTACCTAAAAATGATGTCCCATATAGGGTGAGCCACAGCCCAGTAGAAATATACTAAATCAACTATAAACAATGACTAAAATAACAGCATTCGATAAGTGGTCCACCCTTATATTCCCACTTATAACACATTACAGTTTCATGACATTCAAGTCCATGTTACATTTCGTTTCCCACTTCTTTTTCAACTTTGAGTTTGAAAACAAGGCTCAGAACCTAGCCAAATAACTTAATGAGATTATGACTCATCCTTAAAACACTTTTGAAATTCATAATGGATACACATTTTGGTGCTGTATCGATAACACATAAACCACTTCCATACTTCACGAAGGATACACATTTTGGTGCTGTATCAATATAACATAAAAATACTTCTATGCTTCACAATTGATAACGATATACATTTTAGTGCTATATCAAATCAATTCAAACACTTCCATAATCCACACTTGATACACATTGTAGTGCTGTATCAATGTCATACAAAATCCGGTTTAGAGGTCCATCCCCTATCTTCCCCTAAACCGTGGAGTACATCCCCTATCTCCTCCCACACACACAATGTATATAAACGAAGATCATATACATAATCAATCAATACATAAAGTTAATGTATTATTCCAACCGCTATACTTGTTTAGCATACTCAATCGATTAGTTTTAGTTTGCCTAATCATCATGCATTGTCTACAACAATCAAGACTATTCTCCACCGATAGCCCAAAGCAGTTATTTCTAAACAGAAAATAAATGCACCAAATGGATAAAATATCAACATTTCAACTAGGTGAGTGATAAATGATCCAACTACACCCTTGAATCCCATACATTCCCAATTTCAATATTCTCAATTCAATTTCTCATTTCTCAAAATTAATTTTACAAATTAATTTATCAATATAATTTGGGCATTTCCCATAATTAACAAAACAACCCTAAGGTTCCATGTCTATCAATAACCCAACATTCACCTCATTTCTCAATGCTAAACATGCATATAGGTCTATATAAATAAAACCCCTTCTTTTGTAAAATTACATAAAGGCCCAAACTTTCTCAAAATTACCCAACGACTCCCAACATATCAAAATGCTAAAATTTAAAGACAAAGCTCATAAGGAGGAGTAGGATATCCCTACCTCGAAGTTAGAGCTCGAATGGAGGAGATGAAGAAATTCAAAGTGCTCCAAATCAACAATTTCACGGATCAAAACGTAGCCCTCGACGATCAACACACTTTTTACAAATGTCACGACCCCATTCCGCCCCTAGTAGAATGGTGCCGTGATGGCCAGTAATCCAAGATTACCGAAGGCCAACTTGCAAAAGTTCACACACAATCAGAGTATACATATGGGGCCTACATGTGCGGAAGCAATAAATTTAAATCCAAGTAGTCCATAAGAGCTGTGCATAGATCAAATGAAATGACATACATCTTAACATGGTTTTACAACTTGGATACAAATAAAATAAAGTACATGTTACATCTTGATCAAAAGGCTTCTCAAACCGAAGTATACAAAAGACATGAATTACGAACTAAGAAGCATAATCTTCAAGACGATACAAAACATGAATCAAAAATCTTGCACATAATATCTTAGGCGTCACCGCCTTCTTGCTGGCCACCTACATATATATAAGGAGATGGTGAGCTTGGATACTCAGCGAATGATATTAGTAATAGAGGTTTAAATAAATGATATCCGAGATCTTTATCAAAAAAATACATATCATGGCTTGTAACAAAACCTGGGATGAATCAAGTTCATCAATCAAATCTTTCAAAGCTTCTTGGGATGTTTAATAACATCAACATAATACATGGGGGATGACATTCCGGACAAAACAAGGGAATAATCGACCCAGAATCGATTAGACAAATCCACCCGTACACCAGACCGTCGGTGGGGCCATCCATTCATAGACTGTCGATGACAGAGATCTCTCAAACATGATGCTATATGGGCTTAGAGTCCCCTAGCATGGGAGGACTTTCCAAGAATGTCATCCAAAACAAAGCTAATACTTGATACACAAAATAGGGATAATCATTCATGCTTAACAAATACTTTTCCAAAACAAAGCAAAGCAAAGCTTTATCAAAACGTTCTAACATAGCTTTATTAAAAATACCACTCACATAGTGCTTCGGGTGTAGGGATTAAGGCAAGGATCCAAGACCTACAAATACATAATAAAATCTACTGAATGCACTTCAAGAGGACAAGAAGAGATGCTCAAAGATGGGTATGAAATGCATGCTTAAAACAAGCTTTTCATGAGTACAAATGATCTAGGGAAAACATGTTGGAAGTTAAAACACTATTTTTCATCTAGGGAAAACATGCTGGTTTCTACTAGGGAAAACATGCTGGTTGCTTCTAGGGAAAACATGCTGGTTTCTACTAGGGAAAAAATGTTGGATTTTTCTAGGGAAAACAAGCTGGTTTCTTCTAGGGAAAACATGCCGGTTTCTTCTAGGGAAAACATGCTGGATACCAACCAGGTCCTAGAATGGATGCACAGAGATGATCTAGGCTAAAATGACCTAGCTGGGTGAACTCAGGAGGTCTTGGCCGAGGTCCCACACCTCTTGGCCGAGGTGTGCTTACTTAGGCTTCGGTGTGCAACTCTCTGCTGAGGTGTTACAAGATGCCGGCAAGGGTGTACCATGGTCGGCCTAGATGATGAACATCTCGGCCTAGGAGATGCAGTGGTTAGCCTAGGTGTGCATGCAAGATAGACTAAGGTGCAAGTGATCATGCAAGGTAGGCCAAGGTGAGATACGATGCTTGGCCTATGTGTGGGATCTAGGCAAGAGTGGTCTCGGTGATCACACCTAGGGGAATGAGGTCTGGAAATCTAGGTTTCCTCCTTGAAGGACATGAAGAACATAAAGAACATGAATGTTAAAATCATAACTTGTTATTACAAAATCTGAGGTTTCATGCTACGAGTTCGAAAACATGGACCTTGGTACCCATACTTGAAGATCATATGAAAACAAACACGAAAACATGCATCTTGATACAAACTTTCGGATCAAAACATGGTTTTCTTCAAGAACACATGAATATCACTTTCTCTTTCTAAAACCGAACTTCAAAGCAATGCATGGTTCATGAAACATGCTAGATCATGCAATGCGATTAGATCAGCATAAAGAATAACAAGAGTAGATATGAATGCTAGATCATGAAACATGCTACTCCTCTCTCAAGAACTCCTCTTCCTCTTCGTAGAGCTTCTCTCTCTACCTAGAACAAAGATATAGAAATGATAGGTTTTCTCTCTCTATCGGCTGATTTAACTCTCTGTTGGGACACATGGCACTACCGGATTAGTTCTCCTCAAAAGGTGATGGAAAGGCAAGACATGTGTAAGACAAAGTGTATACAACAAGCTAGATGACATGGGCACTCCGGCAGGTAATGATCTCGGCTAAGGACATAGGCTTCAGCAAGTAAGGTCTCAATGATCTCGGCTAGAAAGGATAACACTTGGCCAAGCTGTGCCACACCTCGGCCTATATATGCCACACCTCAGTCTAGGTCATTCCAGTCCCGAAACAAGATCACTACATGCAAGGATCAAAGATCTAGGATGCCTAGATGATAACATCTCGGCCTAGATGATGACATCTCGGCCAATATGCCTAGGTGATGGTGTAGGTCAACCAAAGTGGTTCTAGGATGGTCCTAGGTGTTGGCATGACCTAGGCTTGGCATGACCTAGGCTTGACATGACCTAGGCTTGGCATGACCTAGGCTTAACATGACCTAGGCTTAGCATGACCTAGGCTTGGCATGACCTAGGCTTGAGACAGCAAGGAAGGAACAAAGCATGCATACAACACTTAGGCAAATCACATAAGCACAAAATAAGACAGGGACCTTTACTTAGAAAAAACAAGTCAAAGTCTACAAATGCAAGCTTAACAAGACGAAATCATGCAAATGCACATGAACATGACTAAGATATGAATGTGGGTTATTACATCCTTCCCCCCTTAAAGAAGTTTGGTCCCCAAACTTAACTTACCTTGTCCCCAAAACAATTCCGAATGTCGGATTCTCATCCCTTCTTACCATCCCCGGCGTTTACCTTGGGACAATCCTTAATAAGATGACCCATCTCTTCGCATTCAAAACATGCTCCAGATATCCGATGACAAACTCCAAATTGTCGCCTCTCGCAACTTGTACATGTCAGCCTGGTGCCACTTTCCTGATTTGAGTTGCTGGAATTACCCCCATTGGTCTTCTTCTCGGCATCACACGAGTCTTGGCGATCATTATAAGTTCGCCTCTTTTTCTGATTCTCCCCTAAACTCTGACTCCTGTTCAAGTTAGCTTCTGCTAGGATGGCTTTATCTAGCACTCTGGCATAAGTCAGCATGTTTAGCATATTAACCCGATCTTGTATTGGTCCCCGAAGTCCACTCTCAAACTTCCTAGCTTTCCTGTATTCGTTATTGACCATGTGAGGTGCATACCTTGCCAACTCGGTGAAAGCACGATCATACTCAGCCACTGTTTTGTTACCCTGTGTCAAAGTCTGGAATTCTGTGGTCTTGCGATCTCGGACACTGAGAGGGAAATGCTTGTCATAGAATAATTCCAAAAATCTGGCCCAAGTCAATTCTGGATTACCTTCTCGGATCATCATCCACCACCTACGAGCGTTGTCGTCCAATGTGAATGCTGCCAATGACACCTTCTGAGCGTCGGTGCTGGGAAAAACCTCGAACAACTTCTCCATCTCAAGAACCCATTCTTCTGCCTTCATCGGCTCTATACCTCCATGGAACTTCGGCGGATTCATCTTCTTGAATTCTTTGATCAAAGTTATTGTGCCATCCCTATATAAAGCCGGCTGTGGAGGCACTTGCAGCACTGGAGGAGGTGGAGGTGGGACTGCATGTCGGCCATCTGTCTGCTCGGCCTGAGTGGATGTAGTACTAGTGTTCTGTTGCCTTGCTTGCCTCAACTCATGGGTCAAACCCTCTACCATCCTTTCTAATCTGTCCAATCTGTCCTCGACTTGATCTGGGCTAACTGGAGGTCTACCCCTTCTCATGATGCTAGGAGTTTGCAAAATGTGACTTTAAAACAAAATGAACAAATAGACATGTATGCAAATAACAAATGATCATGCCGAGATGATGCACATCTTGTCAAGTAGCAAGCAATATGATGCAATCCTAATATCATTCTAAGGGAAATCCTATGCTCTTCAGGACTCAAAGTGTGTGAATAACGTACTATAAGGAACTCGTGCTCTGATACCAATCTGTCATGACCCCATTCTGCCCCTAGTAGAATAGTGCCATGATGGCCAGTAATCCGAGATTACCGAAGGCCAACTTGCAAAACTTCACACACAATCAGAGTATACATATGGGGCCTACATGTGCAGAAGCAATAAATTTAAATCTAAGTAATCCATAAGAGCTGTGCATAGATCAAATGAAATGACATACATCTTAACATGGTTTTACAACTTGGATACAAATAAAATAAAGTACATGTTACATCTTGATCAAAAGGCTTCTCAAACCGAAGTATACAAAAGACATGAATTACGAACTAAGAAGCATAATCTTCAAGATGATACAAAATATGAATCAAACATCTTGCACATAATATCTTAGGCGTCACCGCCTTCTTGCTGGCCACCTACATATATATAAGGAGAGGGTGAGCTTGGATACTCAGCGAATGATATTAGTAATAGAGGTTTAAATAAATGATATCTGAGATCTTTATCAAAACAATACATATCATGGCTTGTAACAAAACCTGGGATAAATCAAGTTCATCAATCAAATCTTTCAAAGCTTCTTGAGATGTTTAATAACATCAACATAATACATGGGGGATGACATTCTGGACAAAACAAGGGAATAATCGACCGGGAATCGATTAGACAAATCCACCCGTACACCAGACCGTCGGTAGGGCCATCCGTTCATAGACTATCGATGGCAGAGATCTCTCAAACATGATGCTACATGGGCTTAGAGTCCCCTAGCATGGGAGGACTTTCCAAGAATGTCATCCAAAACAAAGCTAATACTTGATACACAAAATAGGGATAATCATTCATGCTTAACAAATACTTTTCCAAAACAAAGCAAAGCAAAGCTTTATCAAAACGTTATAACATAGCTTTATTAAAAATACCACTCACATAGCACTTCGAGTGTAGGGATTAAGGCAAGGATCCAAGACCTACAAGTACATAATAAAATCTACTGAATGCACTTCAAGAGGACAAGAAGAGATGCTCAAAGATGGGTATGAAATGCATTCTTAAAACAAGCTTTTCATGAGTGCAAATGATCTAGGGAAAACATGCTGGAAGTTAAAACACTATTTTTCATCTAGGGAAAACATGCTGGTTTCTTCTAGGGAAAACATGATGGATTCTTCTAGGGAAAACATGCTGGTTTCTTCTAGGAAAAACATGCTGGTTTCTAATAGGGAAAACATGCTGGATTCTTCTAGGGAAAACATGCTGGTTTCTACTAGGGAAAACATGCTGGATTCTTCTTGGGAAAACATGCTGGTTTCTTCTAGGAAAAACATGATGGATACTAACCAGGTCCTGGAATGGATGCACAGAGATGATCTAGGCTAAAATGACCTAGCTGGGTGAACTCAGGAGGTCTTGGCCGAGGTCCCACACCTCTTGGCCGAGGTGTGGTTACTTAGGCTTCGGTGTGCAGCTCTCTGCCGAGGTGTTACAAGATGCCGGCAAGGGTGTACCATGGTCGGCCTAGGAGATGCAGTGGTTAGCCTAGGTGTGCATGCAAGATAGACTAAGGTGCAAGTGATCATGCAAGGTAGGCCAAGGTGAGATACGATGCTTGGCCTATGTGTGGGATCTAGGCAAGAGTGGTCTCGGTGATCACACCTAGGGGAATGAGGTCTGGAAATCTAGGTTTCCTTCTTGAAGGACATGAAGAACATGAAGAACATGAATATTAAAATCATAACTTGTTATTACAAAATCTGAGGTTTCATGCTATGAGTTCGAAAACATGGACCTTGATACCCACACTTGAAGATCATATGAAAACAAACACGAAAACATGCATCTTGATACAAACTTTCGGATCAAAACATGGTTTTCTTCAAGAACACATGAATATCACTTTCTCTTTCTAAAACCGAACTTCAAAGCAATGCATGGTTCATGAAACATGCTAGATCATGCAATGCGATTAGATCAACATAAAGAATAACAAGAGTAGATCACGAATCTAACCTTAAAACACGGATCTAACGGTTCGATCTATAGGGATCAAGCTTGGAAATCTACTCCTCTCTCAAGAACTCCTCTTCCTCTTCCTAGAGCTTCTCTCTCTACCTAGAACAAAGATATAGAAATGATAGGTTTTCTCTCTCTATCGGCTGATTTAATTCTCTGTTGGGACACGTGGCACTACCGGATTGGTTCTCCTCAAAAGGTGATAGAAAGACAAGACATGTGTAAGACAAAGTGTATACAACAAGCTAGATGACATGGGCACTCCGGCAGGTAATGATCTCAGCTAAGGACATAGGCTTCAGCAAGTAAGGTCTCAATGATCTCGGCTAGGAAGGATAACACTTGGCCAAGCTGTGCCACACCTCGGCCTAGATGTGCCACACCTCGGTCTAGGTCATTCCAGTCTCAGAACAAGATCACTACATGCAAGGATCAAAGATCTAGGATGCCTAGATGATAACATCTCGGCCTAGATGATGCACACCTCGGCCTAGGTGATGCACACCTCGGCCTAGATGATGACATCTCGGCCAATATGCCTAGGTGATGGTGGAGGTCAACCAAAGTGGTTCTAGGATGATCCTAGGTGTTGGCATGACCTAGGCTTGGCATGACCTAGGCTTGACATGACCTAGGCTTGGCATGACCTAGGCTTAACATGACCTAAGCTTAACATGACCTAGGCTTGGCATGACCTAGGCTTGACATGACCTAGGCTCGGCATGACCTAGGCTTAACATGACCTAGGCTTGAGACAGCAAGGAAGGAACAAAGCATGCATACAACACTTAGGCAAATCACATAAGCACAAAACAGGATAGGGACCTTTACTTAGGAAAAACAAGTCAAAGTCTACAAATGCAAGCTTAACAAGACGAAATCATGCAAATGCACATAAACATGACTAAGATATGAATGTGGGTTATTACAACAAAGGCCGAAGGATAGGGAAACACTCTAACTAGATCAAACCCTAGAGAGAAGGGAGATTCTAGAGAGTGGAGCTCTCAAAAAAAAAGGCTTTTAGAAAGTAAGAGAGAGAGTGAATGTAAAAAGTGATTCAAAATGCCTAGCTGCCATCTGATATACGACACTCCCGCTCGAGCGGAGAATAGAACGCTCGAGCGTCAAGCACAAAATCTGGACACGCTCGAGCGCCAAGACACAAGAATAAAGTACATCCGCTCAAGCGCAAAAACCAGTCCGCTCGAGCGTTGATTTCCCCCTCCCAGAACTTTCACAGACAAAACACAACCCGCTCGAGCGCCAACATACCCGCTCGAGCACGACCTGCTCGAGCTTAAAGAAACCCGCTCGAGCGTGAAAAACACACCTGCAGAAGTTTTGCAGAGGCACGAAATACTGGGAGTGAGTAAACCCCGCTCGAGCGCAAGAAGGCCCGCTCGAGCGGACAACCAAAAACCAAACTCCGCTCGAGCGCAGAATGACCCGCTCGAGCGTAACACCAAAAACCTGGGCAACTACATTTGAGACCAAAACTCAATCCACCTGTTCGAAACATGCCCAACACATCCTAAAACTCAAACATGAGGAATTAAAGGATGACAACAAGATATACAACCACTAACTCCACGGAACCAAAGTCCGGAATACACTAAATACAGAAAGGGAAAACCTAAATCGCTATAGAAATTAAATAAAAAAGGAAGTTGAATAGAAAAAGAAATCGAATAAAAATGGAAGTTGAATAAAAATAAAAACAAAAATGGAAGTTTATTCAAGAAACCACTATACCTTAACAATCTATTTGGAAATAAAATAAAAAGGGAAGTTGAATAGAATAGGAAATTGAATAAAAATGGAAGGTCATTCAGGAAACCACTGTACCTTAACGATCTATTTGGAAAGTAAATAAAAAAATGAAGTTGAATAGAATAGGAAATTGAATAAAAATGGAAGGTCATTCAGGAAACCACTGTACCTTAACGATCTATTTGGAAAGTAAATAAAAAAATGAAGTTGAATAGAATAGGAAATTGAATAAAAATGAAAGTTCATTCTAGAAACCACTATAACTTAACGATCTATTTGGAAATTAAATAAAAATGGAAGCTCCAAAAAAAAAAAAGGAAGTTGAATAGAAAAGGAAATTGGATATTGAATAAAACTAGAAGTTGAATAAAAATAAAAATTGAAGTTGCTTAAAATTAAAAATGGAAGTTGAATAAAAATAAAAAATGGAAGTTCATTCAAGAAACCACTATACCTTAACGATCTATTTGGAAATTAAATAAAAAAGGAAGTTGAATAAAATTAAAAATCGAAGTTGAATAGGAAAGGAAATTAAGTAAAAATGGAAGTTGAAGAGAGAAAATAATTGAATACAAATAGAAGTTGAATAAAAAAGGAAATTAAATAAAAATAGAAGTTGAATAAAATTAAAAATGGAAGTTCATTGAAGAAAGCACTCTACCTTAACGATCTATTTGGAAATTAAATAAAAAAGGAAGTTGAATAAAAATGGAAGTTGAATAAAAATTGAAAGAAATATTGAGAGAGAGTGAATGAACTAATACACTCTATGTTCTTCTTATCTTAGAAACCAAAATATGAGCTCCATTATATAGGAGTTGTACATGAGGCCAATAACATGAGGCCATGAGGCCATGAGGTACATGAGGCACATGAGGCCATGAGGCCAAAAACATGAGGCCATGAGGCCATGAGGTACATGAGGCACATGAGGCCATGAGGCCATGAGCATGAACAAGCATACAGCTAGCTTGATTACCAACACTCCCCCTCAAGCTACGTTGTAGATGTTAATCATTCCCAATTTGTCCGTCAAATCGTCGAACGTAACTCGAGCAAGGGCTTTTGTGAGAATATCCGTTGTTTGACAGTTTGTTGGAGTGTAGCTGACTTGAAAAACTCCTTCTTCAATCTTTTCCTTGATAAAGTGTCGATCTATCTCCACGTGTTTAGTTCGATCATGATGAACCGGATTCTTAGCTATACTGATAGCGGCTTGGTTGTCGCAGTATAAAACCATGGGATGTTCAGATGGAACCCGTAATTCTTCAAACAGCCTGTTCAACCAGATTTCCTCACAGATACCTAGTGCCATAGCACGAAATTCTACCTCAGCACTACTACGGGCTACCACTGACTGTTTCTTGCTTCGCCATGTAACCGCGTTCCCCCAAACAAACGAACAATAGCCAGAAGTTGATCTTCGATCAGTCACTGAACCTGCCCAATCTGCATCTGAAAAAATCTCAGTTTTTCTATTTGTTGTTTTTTGGAAGAAGAGACCCTTTCCCGGTGTCCTTTTTAGGTACCTTAATATTCTGGTCACAGCAGTCATGTGTTTGTCGGTTAGATTATTCATGAATTGACTGACCACACTAACAGAGAAGCCGATGTCTGGCCCTGTATGAGAAAGATAAATGAGTTTTCCCACAAGACGTTGATATCTCCCTTTATCACTTGGTGCACTACCGTCACTTTCTTCCAGTTTGATACTTGTATCCATAGGTATTTCTGCCGGCTTGCATCCTAGCATCCCTGTTTCATTCAGTAAGTCTAGAACGTATTTACGTTGTGAGACTGATATACCTTTCTTTGACCGAGCAATCTCCATTCCAAGAAAGTACTTCAGGTTTCCAAGATCTTTAATCTCAAATTCCTTTGTTAGGAATTGTTTAAGTAAGCCAATTTCCTCTTCATGATCACCTGTTTAAAATTATGTCATCCACATAAACAATGATAATTGCCAATTTCCCTCTTAGGGAGTGCTTCACAAATAATGTATGATCGGATTGACATTGAACAAAACCGTACCCTTTCACTGCCTTAGTGAACCGTTCAAACCAGGCCCTGGGAGATTGTTTGAGACCATACAAGGATTTTCGGAGTCTGCAAACTTTGTTGAAATTTGATGTCGTCTCAAGTCTAGCAGGAATGTCCATGTAAACTTCTTCCTCTAAGTCACCATTGAGGAAGGCATTTTTCACATCAAGTTGGTGAAGTGACCAATCGAGATTAGCTGCCAAGGATAAAAGTACACAAACAGTGTTGAGCTTGGCAACTGGAGCAAAGGTTTCTTGATAGTCAATGCCATAGGATTGGGAGAATCCTTTGGCGACCAACCGAGCTTTATATCGTTCTACATTACCATCTGCCTTGTGCTTTACTGTGAAAATCCACTTACACCCAACTGGTTTCTTACCTCTTGGAAGATCAGTAATTGCCCAAGTACCATTCTTTTCCAGAGCCCAAACTTCCTCATTGACTGCCGCCTTCCACTTTGGATACTTGAAAGCTTCCTGAATATTTCGAGGAATGGGTATCTCCGTGATGCTAGAAGTGAAGGCACGAAACGAAGGTGATAGCTTATCATAAGAAATAAAGTTCCCAATGGGATGCTGAGTACATGATCTAACTCCTTTTCTTCAAGCTATGGGCATATTAAGAATAGTATTTTCTAACTCAGAATCATCAATACTATCTATGGGAGGAATATTGTCACCTGGAATGTTGCTTGGATGAGAACCCGGTTCAACCTCATGGGATTGTTGAGAAAGTGCTCCTTCCTCCGTTTCCTCTTGGATATGCTCATTATCCCGCAAGTCAACAATGATCTCGGAATTGTCGGCAGGTAAAGATTGATGCAATGACTCAGGAGGTGTGGGATTGTTGGTGGTGATGGATGGCTCACTCAATGACTCAGGAGGTGTGGGATTGTTGGTGGTGATGGATGGCTCACTCAATGACTCAAGGGTCCAAAATTGAGATTCCTGGTTTGGAGTCTCCCCCTGAATAACAATTTTAGGGTAGTAAGACTGGGTTTCAAAAAATGTTACATCCATGGAATTGTAGAATTTCCTTGTGATTGGAGAGTAACACTTATACCCTTTTTGATGTGACGAATACCCAATGAAGATATACTTGAGTGACCTGGGATCAAGTTTACTTCAATTCTGTTGATGGATATGAACAAAGACAGAGCACCCGAAAATTTTTGGTGGGATGGTGGAGATGAGGCGAGAGTAGTTGGAAAGGATTTAGAAGAAGTTGACAAGGAATTTGGAATTGTAGTACCCTGGATGGCATTCTATTGATAAGGTAGGCGGCTGTGAGAATAGCTTCCCCCCAGAAGAATTGTGGAACATTTGTGGAAAACATTAGCGATCTAGCAACATCTAACAATGCCTATTTTTTCGTTCAGCGATGTCGTTTTGTTGTGGGGTGTCAATACATGAACTTAAGTGAACTATCCCTTCTTTTGCTAAAAAATTCTCCTAGAATGGAGTTGAAATAGTCCGAGCATTATCAGACTTTAGAATTTGGATTTTTGACTGAAATTGTGTCTGAATCATAATTTGAAAATTTTTGAAGATTTGACTTGTTTCAGATTTGTCTTTCATGAGGAAGACGCAGGTTAATCTAGTATGATCATCTATGAATGAGACAAACCACCTAGTACCAGTTACATTTTTTATTCTTGATGGACCCCAGATATCACTATGAATTAGTGAGAATGGACGAGATGCTTTATAGGATTGAATGGGAAAATGGGACCGTACATGCTTAGACAATTGACAAATTTCGCAATCAAAAAGTTTTGGAGTTTTAAATAATGAAGGAAATAAATGCTTGAGATACATAACATTAGGATGACCTAATCGATAGTGCCACAACATAATTGCTCTATCGTTATTTGGACAAGAAACCGAAAAAGAACTACCACGAATTGCCGTTTGAGGTTGTTCCTGTGGACAGTGGCGTTCCTTAAGGATGTAGAGTCCAGAGCATTCCTCAGCATTGCCAATCGTCTTCCCCGAATCCAAATCCTGAAATTCACAATGAGTGGAGAAAAAATTAGTAACACACCTATTTTCCTTAGTGAGTTTACTAATTGATAGTAAATTACAGTCCAAGTCAGGAACAAGGAGAACAGAGTTGAGAATAAGATTCCTAGACAGCACAACTGAACCTGTACCGGCAACCTTTGATAGTGAACCATCTGCTATTCGGATCGTTAAATTATTTTGACATGAGCTATATGTATCAAAAATTGTTGCATCTCCCGTCATGTGATCAGATGCTCCTGAGTCCACAATCCAAGGTTTTTTACGTTTCTTACCAACAGTAAAGGCGTTCAAAGAATTACCTTTGTGAGCCAAGGTTCCGGATCCAATGATGTGGTTGGAAGACGAACCAGATTGTGACTGTAGTAGTTTCTGGAGCATCTCCATTTGCTCCTTGGTGAAAGGGCTTGCTTCAGGTTGTGGTGATAGTTCATTTGTACCTACATGATTACCTCGTCCTTCTTTCTCAAGAGGCTGCCGTGGCTTCCAATCTGCTGGCTTTCCATGAATCTTCCAGCAGGTTTCTCTCGAGTGACCCAGCTTTCTGCAATGATCACACCAAGGCCTACCCCCTTTATTTTTCTGACGGTTGTCAATAGGAGCGAATTGAGTCTTAAGAGCCGAGCTTTCTGCCATATTTAGTTGTTGATGAGATCCCATCATGAGTTTTTTTCCGACTTTCTTCGCGACAGACTTCAGAGAATGCCTCTCGAAGGCTAGGTAGCGGTTTTACTCCCATAATTCTTCCTCTGATTTCATCAAGATTTGTGTTCAATCCTAACAAGAATTTAAACACACGCTTCCCTTTGACAATCTTTTTATACAACAAACCGTCAGCAACACACTGCCAGTTATGAACCTCAAACGTATCAAGTTGATGCCATAGACGAGTAAGGGTATTGAAATATTCAGTTACCGTAAGATTGTCTTGACGTAAGTCGTAGAGGGAGCTTTCAAGCTGGATGATTTCAGATGTGTTTTCCTTGTCCGAAAACGTTTCTTTTGCCATGTCCCAGATCTCTTTGGCAGTATCAAATGACAGAAAATTTTTGCCAATGTCAGTGGTCATAGAGTTGACGAGCCATGACATGACCATATAATTTTCAGCTATCCACCTTTTGTAGGTTGATGCTGTGGTTTCTGGTAGCGCCGATGCTCCGGTGATGTAGTCATCTTTCTCCTTTCCCCGTATAAACATTAATATGGATTGAGACCATTGCAAATAATTTTGCCCATTCAGTTTATGGGCGGTGATCGGAAGATGAGAGGTTTCCATTTGATGAGAGGATAAAGATGATGAGATGATAATATCAGAAGAAGAGGAGGATGAGTTGATAGTATCAGAAGAAGAAGAGGATGAGTTGATAGTCATTCCAAAAGCTGGACCGTATTTAGGCATGAAATAGAAGGATATATTTTTGAGTAGAAGAGAGAAACAAAAAAAATTAAAAAAAAAACAGAAAAATTCGAATACTGACTGAAGAGGCGAAAATGATGAGACAGGGTTACACCTGCTCTGATACCATGAAAGAAATATTGAGAGAGAGTGAATGAACTAATACACTCTATGTTCTTCTTATCTTAGAAACCAAAATATGAGCTCCATTATATAGGAGTTGTACATGAGGCCAATAACATGAGGCCATGAGGTACATGAGGCACATGAGGCCATGAGGCCATGAGCATGAACAAGCATACAGCTAGCTTGATTACCAACAAAAATAAAAATGGAATTCATTCAAGAAACCACTATACCTTAACGATCTATTTGAAAATTAAATAAAAAATGAAGTCGAATAGAAAAGGAAATTAAATAAAAATGGAAGTTGAATAAAAATAAAAATAGAAATTCATTCAAGAAACCACTATACCTTAACGATCTATTTGGAAATTAAATAAAAAAGGAAGTTCATTCAAGAAACCACTATATCTTAAAGATCTATTTGGAAATTAAATAAAAAAAGAAGTTGAATAGAAAATGAAATTGAATAAAAATAGAAGTTGAATAAAAATAAAAATGGAAGTTGCATAAAATTAACAATGGAAGTTCATTCAAGAAACCACTATACCATAACTATGTATTTGGAAATTAAATAAAAAAGGAAGTTGAATAGAAAAAGGAAATTGAATAAAAATGGAAGTTGTATAAAAAAGGACGTTGAATAGAAAAGGAAATTGAAACCACTATACCTTAACGATATATGTGGAAATTAAATAGAAAAGGAAATTGAATAGAAAATGAAGTTGAATAAATAAAAAAAATGGTAGTTGCATAAAATTAACAATGAAAGTTGATTCAAGAAACACTATACCTTAGCGATCTATTTGGAAATTTAAAAAAAAAAAGAAGTTAAGTAGAAAAGTAAATTAAATAAAAAAGGAAATTGAATAAGATGTGGAAGTTGCATAAAATTAACAATGGATGTTCATTCAAGAAACCACTATACCTTAACGATCTATTTGGAAATTAAATAAAAAACGAAGTTGAATAGAAATAAAAATGGAAGTTGCATAAAATTGAAAATGGAAGCTCATTCAAGAAACCACTATAGGTTAACGATCTAGTTGGAAATTAAAAAATGAAAGTTGAATAAAAATAAAAATGGAAGTTGCATAAGATTAACAATGGAAGTTCATTCAAGAAACCACTATACCATAACGATCTATTTGGAAACTAAATAAAAAAGGCAATTGAATAAAAATAAAATAAAATAAGGAAGCTGAACTGAAAAGGAAATTGAATAAAAATGGAAGTTGAATAAAATAAAAAAAGAAGTTCAATAGAAATGAAAATGCAAGATGAATAAAAATAAAAATGGAAGTTGAATAGAAAAGGAAATTGGGTAAAAATGGAAGTTGAATAAAAATAAAAATCGAAGTTCATTTAAGAAACCATTTTATTCAACTTACATTTTCAATCAATTTCCTTTTCCATTCCACTTCCTTTTTTAATTTTATGCAAGTTCCATTTTTATTCAATTTCTTTTTTTATTCAGCTTCTATTTTTATTTAATTTCCAAATAGATCGTTAAGGTATAGTGGTTTTTTGAATGAACTTCCATTGTTAAAATGGAAATTAAATAAAAAATAGGAGTTGAATAGAAAAGGAAATTGAATAAAAATAGAAGTTGAATAAAAATAAAAATCGAAGTTCATTTAAGAAACCACTATACCTTAACGATCTATTTGGAAAATAAAAATGGAAGTTGCATAAAATTAAAAATGGAAGTTGCATTAAATAAAAAAATGAAGTTGAATAGAATAGGAAATTGAATAAAAATAGAAGTTGCATAAAATTAAAAAATTCAATAGAAATAGAAGTTGAATGGAAAAGAGAATTGAATAAAAAAGGAAATTGAATAAAAATTGAAGTTGAATAAAAATAAAAATGAAAATTGCATAAAATTAATAATGTAAGTTCTATACCTTAACGATCTATTTGGAAATTAACTAAAAATGAAAGTTGAATAAAAATAAAAATGAAAGTTCATTCAAGAAACTACTATACCTTAACGATCTATTTGGAAATTAAATAAAAAAGAAAGATAGATAGAAAAACAAATTGAAGAAAAATGGAAGTTGCATAAAATTAACAATGGAAGTTCATTCAAGAAACCACTATACCTTAACGATCTATTTGGAAATTAAAAATTAACAATGGAAGTTCATTCAAGAAACCACTCTACCTTAACGATCTATTTGGAAATTAAATAAAAAAGGAAGTTGAATAGAAAATAGAATTGAATAAATATGAAAGTTTTATAAAAATGAAAATGGAAGTTGCATAAAATTAACAATGGAGGTTCATTCAAGAAACCACTATACCTTAACAATCTATGTGGAAATTAAATAGAAAAGGAAGTTGAATAGAATAGGAAATTGAATAAAAAAGGAAGTTGAATAGAAAATGAAGTTGAATAGAAAAGGAAATTAAGTAAAAAAGGACGTTGAATAGAAAAGGAAATTGAATAAATATGGAAGTTGAATAAAAATAAAAACTGAAGTTGAATAAATTAAAAATGGAGGTTCATTCAAGAAACCACTATACCTTAACGATCTATGTGGAAATTAAATAGAAAAGGAAGTTGAATAGAATAGGAAATTGAATAAAAAAGGAAATTGAATAGAAAATGAAGTTGAATAGAAAAGGAAATTAAATAAAAAAGGATGTTGAATAGAAAAGGAAATTGAATAAATATGGAAGTTGAATAAAAATAAAAAAGAAAGTTGAATAAAAATGGAAGTTGAATAAATTTAAAAATGGAAGTTGTATAAAATTAAAAAATGGAAGTTCTTTCAAAAAAAAAAAACTATAACTTAACGATCTATTTGGAAATTAAATAAAAAAAAAGTTGAATAGAAAAGTAAATTGAATAAAAGTTGAAGTTTAATAAAAATAAAAATGGATAAAAATGCAAGATGAAAAAAAATTAAATGGAATTTGCATGAAATTAACAATGTAAGTTCATTCAAAAAACCATAATACTTTAACGATCTATTTGGAAAATAAAAAAGGAAGTTGAATAGAAAAAGAAATTGGATAAAAATAAAAATGGAATTTGAATAAAAATAAAAATGAAAGTTGCATAAAATTAACAATGTAAGTTCTATACCTTAACGATCTATTTGGAAATTAACTAAAAATGAAAGTTGAATAAAAATAAAAATGAAATTTCATTCAAGAAACTACTATACCTTAACGATCTATTTGGAAATTAATAAAAAAGAAAGATAGATAGAAAAACAAATTGAAGAAAAATGGAAGTTGCATAAAATTAACAATGGAAGTTCATTCAAGAAACCACTATACCTTAACGATCTATTTGGAAATTAAAAATTAACAATGGAAGTTCATTCCAGAAACCACTCTACCTTAACGATCTATTTGGAAATTAAATAAAAAAGGAAGTTGAATAGAAAATAGAATTGAATAATTATGAAAGTTTTATAAAAATGAAAATGGAAGTTGCATAAAATTAACAATGGAGGTTCATTCAAGAAACCACTATACCTTAACGATCTATGTGGAAATTAAATAGAAAAGGAAGTTGAATAGAATAGGAAATTGAATAAAAAAGGAAGTTGAATAGAAAATGAAGTTGAATAGAAAAGGAAATTAAATAAAAAAGGACGTTGAATAGAAAAGGAAATTGAATAAATATGGAAGTTGAATAAAAATGAAAGTTGAATAAAAATGAAAGTTGAATAAATTAAAAATGAAGGTTCATTCAAGAAACCACTATACCTTAACGATCTATGTGGAAATTAAATAGAAAAGGAAGTTGAATAGAATAGGAAATTGAATAAAAAAGGAAGTTGAATAGAAAATGAAGTTGAATAGAAAAGGAAATTAAATAAAAAAGGACGTTGAATAGAAAAGGAAATTGAATAAATATGGAAGTTGAATAAAAATAAAAAAGGAAGTTGAATAAAAATGAAAGTTGAATAAATTAAAAATGAAGGTTCATTCAAGAAACCACTATACCTTAACGATCTGTGTGGAAACTAAATAGAAAAGGAAGTTGAATAGAATAGGAAATTGAATAAAAAAGGAAGTTGAATAGAAAAGGAAATTAAGTAAAAAAGGACGTTGAATAGAAAAGGAAATTGAATAAATATGGAAGTTGAATAAAAATAAAAAAGAAAGTTGAATAAAAATGGAAGTTGAATAAATTTAAAAATGGAAGTTGCATAAAATAAAAAAATGGAAGTTCTTTCAAAAAAAAAAACTATAACTTAACGATCTATTTGGAAATTAAATAAAAAAAAAGTTGAATAAAAAAGTAAATTGAATAAAAGTTGAAGTTTAATAAAAATAAAAATGGATAAAAATGCAAGATGAAAAAAATTAAATGGAATTTGCATGAAATTAACAATGTAAGTTCATTCAAAAAACCATAATACTTTAACGATTTATTTGGAAATAAAAAGGAAGTTAAATAGAAAAAGAAATTGGATAAAAATAAAAATGGAATTTGAATAAAAATGAAAATGAAAGTTGCATAAAATTAAAAATGGAAGTTCATTCAATAAACCACTATAACTTAACGATCTATTTGGAAATTAAATAAAAAAGAAAGCTGAATAAAAATGGAAGTTGAACAGAAATGGAAATTGAATAAAAATGGAAGATGAATAAAAATAAAAATGGAAGTTGCATAAAATTAACAATGTAAGTTCATTTAAGAAACCACTATACCTTGACGATCTATTTGGAAATTAAATAAAAATGGTAGTTGAATAGAAAATAAATTGGATACAAATGGACGTTGAATAGAATTACAAATGAAAGTTCATTCAAGAAACTACTATACCTTAACGATCTATTTGGAAATTAAATAAAAAATGCAAGTTGAATAGGAATGGAAATTGAATAAAAATGGAAGTTGAATAAAAATAAAAATAGAAGTTGCATAAAATTAACATTGGAAGTTCATTCAAGAAACCACTATAACTTAACGATCTATTTGGAAATTAACTAAAAAAGGAAGTTGAATAAAAAAGAAATTGGATAAAAATGGAAGTTGAATAAAAATAAAAATGGAAGTTGCGTAAAATTAAAAATGGAAGTTCATCCAATAAACTACTATATCTTAAAGATCTATTTGGAAATAAAATAAAAATGGAAGTTGAATAGAACATGAAATTAAATAACAATGGAAGTTAAATAAAAAAATGAAGTTGAATAGAATAGGAAATTGAATAAAAATTGAAGTTGCTTAAAATTAACAACGGAAGTTGAATAGAAATGGAAATTGAATAAAAATAGAAGTTGAATAGAAAAGGAAATTGGATAAAAAGGAAGTTGAATAAAAATAAAAATCTAAGTTGCATAAAATTAAAAGAGGAAGTTGAATAGAATAGGAAATTTAATAAAAATAAAAATGGAAGTTGCATAAAATTAACAATGGAAGTTCATTCAAGAAAGTACTATACCTTAACGATCAATTTGGAAATTGAATCAACATCCATTTTTATTCAATTCCATTTTATTTTTATTAAACTTCATTTTTATTCAATTTCCTTTTCTATTCAACGTCCTTTTTTATTTAATTTCCAAATAGATCGTTACGGTATAGTAGTTTATTGAATGAACTTCAATTTTTAATTTTATTTAACTTCCATTTTTATTTTTATTCAACTACAATTTTTATTGAATTTTTTTTTTATTCAACTTCCTTTTTTTATTTAAGTTCCAAATAGACCGTTAAGGTATAGTGGTTTTTTGAATTAACTTCCATTTTTAAGAAACCATTATACCTTAACGGTTTTTTTTTTATTTAATTTCCAAATAGATCGCCACTATTTGGAAATTAAATAAAAAATGAAGGCGACATCCATTTTTATTCAATTTCCTTTCTTTTATTTAATTTCCAAATAGATCGTTAAGGTATAGTGGTTTCTTCCACTTTTAATGTTACGCAACTTCCATTTTTATTTTTATTCAACTTCTAGTTTTATCCAATTTCCTTTTGTATTCAACTTCCTTTTTTATTTAATTTCCAAATAGATTGTTAAGGTATAGTGGTTTCTTGAATGAACTTCCGTTGTTAATTTTATACAACTTCCTTTTTTATTTTTATTCAACTTCCATTTTTATTTAATTTCTAAATAGATCGTTAAGTATAGTGGTTTCTTGAATAAACTTCCATTTTAAATTTTATGCAACTTCCATTTTTATTTTTATTCAACTTCCATTTTTATTTAATTTCCTTTTCTATTCAACTTCATTTTTTATTTAATTTCCAAATAGATCATTAAGGTATTATGGTTTCTTGAATGAACTTCCATTTTTATTTTTATTCAACTTATATTTTTATTCAATTTTCTTTTGTAGTCAATTTCCTTTTTTATTTAATTTCCAAATAGATCGTTAAGGTATAGTGGTTTCTTGAATGACCTTCAATTGTTAATTTTATGCAAATTCTATTTTAATTCAATTTCCTTTTCTATTTAATTTCCAAATAGATCGTTAAGGTATAGTGGTTTCTTAAATGAACTTACATTGTTAATTTTATGCAACTTCCAATTTTATTTAATTTCCAAATAATTCATTAAGGTATAGTGGTTTCTTGAAAGAACTTCCATTGTTAATTTTATTCAACTTTCATTGTTAATTTTGTGCAACTTCCATTTTTATTTTTATTCAACTTCCATTTTTATTCAGCTTTCTTTTTTATTTAATTTCCAAATAGATCGTTAAGTTATAGTGGTTTCTTGAATGAACTTCCATTTTTAATTTTATTCAACTTCCATTTTTATTGAGTTTCCTTTTCTACTCAGCTTCCTTTTTTATTTAGTTTCCAAATAGATCGTTAAGGTATAGTGGTTTTTTGAATTAACTTCCATTGTTAATTTTATACAATTTCTATTTTTATTTTTATTCAACTTCCATTTTTATTTTTATTCGACTTCAATTTTTATTCAATTCCTTTTCTATTCAATTTCCATTTCTATTCAACTTCCTTTTTTCTTTAATTTCCAAATAGATTGTTAAGGTATAGTGGTTTCTTGAATGAACTTCCGTTGTTAATTTTATGCAACTTCCATTTTTATTCAATTTTGTTTTCTATTCAACTACCTTTTTTGTTAAATTTCCATTTCTATTCAACTTCCATTTTTATTTTTATTCAACTTCCATAGTTATTTTTATTCAAGAAACCATTATACCTTAACGATCAATTTGGAAATTAAAGAAAAAAGGAAATTGAATAGAAAAGGAAATTGAATAAAAATGGAAGTTCAATCAAAAAACCACTATACGTTAACGATCAATTTGGAAATTAAATAAAAAAGGAAGTTAAATAAAATAAAAATGGAAGTTGCATAAAAATAAAAATGGAAGTTCATTCAAGAAACCATAATACCTTAAAGGTCTATTTGAAAATTAAACAAAAAAAGAAGTTGAATAGAGAAGGAAATTGAATAAAAATGGAATTTAATTCAAGAAACCACTATACCTTAACGATTTATTTGGAAATTAAATAAAAAAAAGAAGTTGAATAGACAAGGAAATTGGAAATTCATTCAAGAAACCACTATACCCATCAAAATGGAACTTCCAATTCTATTTTCTATTCAATTTCCTTTTCTATTCAACTTCCTTTTCTAATTTTATGCAACTTCTATTTTTTATTTTTATTCATCTTCCGATTGTTATTCAATTTCCTTTTCTGTTCATCTTCTTTTTTAGTTAAATTCCAAATAGATCGTTAAGGTAGAATGGTTTTTTATTTGTATTCAACTTCCATTTTTAATTTTATGCAACTTCCATTTTTATTTTTAATCAACTTCCATTTTTATAAAAATTTCCATTTCTATTCAACTTTCCTTTTTATTTAATTTCCAAATAAATCGTTAAGGTATAGTGGTTTCTTGAATGAACTTCCATTTTTAATTTTATGCAAATTTCATTTTTATTTTTATTCAACTTCCTTTTTTATTTAATTTCCAAATTGATCGTTAACGTATAGTGGTTTCTTGATTAAACTTCCATTTTTATTCAATTTCCTTTTCTATTCAATTTCCTTTTTTCTTTAATTTCCAAATAGATCATTAAGGTATAATGGTTTCTTGAATAAAAATGGAAGTTGAATAAAAATAACTATGGAAGTTGAATAAAATAAAAATAGAAGTTGAATAGAAATGGAAATTTAACAAAAAAGGTAGTTGAATAAAAAAACAAAATTGAATAAAAATGGAAGTTGAATAGAAAACAAAATTGAATAAAAATGGAAGGTGAATAAAAATGGAAGTTGCATAAAATTAACAACGGAAGTTCATTCAAGAAACCACTATACCTTAACAATCTATTTGGAAATTAAAGAAAAAAGGAAGTTGAATAAAATTAAAAATGGAAGTTCATTCAAGAAACCACTATAACTTAACGATCTATTTGGAAATTAAATAAAAAAGAAAGTTGAATAAAAATGGAAGTTGCAAAAATTAACAATGGAAGTTCATTTAAGAAACCATTATACATTAACGATCTATTTGGAAATTAAATAAAAAAGGAAGTTGAACAGAAAAGGAAATTGAATAAAATCGGAAGATGAATAAAAATAAAAATGGATGTTGCATAAAATTAATAATGGAAGTTCATTCAAGAAACAACTATACCTTAACGATCTATTTGGAAATTAAATAAAAAAAAGGAAGTTGAATAGAAAGTAAATTGAATAAAAGTTGAAGTTTAATAAAAATAAAAATGGAAGTTGCATAAAACTAAAAATGGAAGTTCATTGAAGAAACCACTATACCTTGACAATCTATTTGGAAATTAAAGAAAAAAGGAAGTTAAATAGAAATGGAAATTGAATAGAAAAGGAAATTGAATAAAAACTGGATGTTGAACAAAAAAAGAAATCGAATAAAAAAAAAAAGGAAGTTGAATAGAAATGGAAATTGAATAAAAATGGAAGTTGAATAAAAATAAAAATGGAAGTCGCATAAAATTGACAATGTAAGTTCATTCAAAAAACCATAATACCTTAACGATCTATACGGAAATAAAATAAAAATGGAAGTTGCCTAAAATTAACAATGGAAGTTAATTCAAGAAACCACTATACCTTAACGATTTATTTGGAAATTAAAGAAAAAAAGAAGTTGAATAAAAATGGAAGTTGCATAAAATTAACAATGGAAGTTCAAAAAATGGAAGTTGCATAAAATTAACAATGGATGTTCATTCAAGAAACTACTATATCTTAATGATCTATTTGGAAGTTAAATAAAAAAGGAAGTTAAATGGAAAAGGAAATTGAATCAAACTGGAAGTTGAATAAATAAAAAAATAAAAGTTGAATAAAAATAAAAATGAAGTTGCATAAAACTTACAATGGAAGTTCTTTCATGAAACCACTATACCTTAACGATTTATTTGGAAATTAAAGAAAAAAGATGTTGAATAGAAAAGGAAATTGGATAAAAATAGAAGTTGAATAAAAATAAAAATAGAAGTTGAATAAAATTAAAAATGGAAGTTAATTGAAGAAACCACTATACCTTAACGATCTATTTGGAAATTAAATAAGAAAGAAAGCTGAATAAAAAAGAAATTGAATAACTATGGAAGTTGAAGAAAAATAAAAAAGGAAGTTGTATAAAATTAACAATGGAAGTTCATTGACGAAACGAATATACCAAAACGATCTATTTGGAAATTAAATAAAAAAGGCAGTTGAATAGACAAGGAAATTGAATAAAAATGGAAGTTGAGTAAAAATAAAATGAAAGTTGCATAAAACTTACCATGGAAGTTCTTTCAAGAAACCACTATACCTTAACGATCTATTTGGAAATTACATAAAAAAGGAAGTTGAATAGAATAGGAAATTGAATAAAAATGAAAATTGAATAAAAATTGAAGTTGAATAAAAATAAAAATGGAACTTGAATAAAATTAAAACTGGAAGTTCATTCAAGAAACCACTATAACTTAACGATCTATTTGAAAATTAAATAAAAATGAAAATTCAATAGAAAAGGAAATTAAATAAAAAAAGAAGTTCAATAAAAAAGGAAATTGAATAAAAATAGAAGTTGAATAAAAATGGAAGTTGTGTAAAATTAACAATGGATTCAACTTCCTCTTTTTTTTAATTTCCAAATAAATTGTTAAGGTATAATGGTTTCTTGAATCAACTTATATTGTTAAATTTCCTTCTCTATTCAACGTCCATTTTTATTTTTATTCAATTTCTTTTTTTTTTCAATTTCCTTTTTTATTTAATTTTCAAATAGATCGTTAAGGTATTATGGTTTCTTGAATGAACTGCCATTTTTAATTTTATTCAACTTCCATTTTTATTCAATTTCATTTTCTATTCAACTTCCATTGTTAATTTAATTTCCAAATAGATCGTTAAGGTATTATGGTTTCTTGAATGAACTTCCATTTTTAATTTTATGCAACTTCCATTTTTATTCAATTTCCTTTTCTATTCAACTTCCTTTTTTATTTAATTTCCAAATAGATCGTTAGGGTATAGTAGTTTCTTGAATGAACTTCCGTTTTTAATTTCCTTTTCTATTCAACTTCCTTTTTTATTTAATTTCGAAATAGATCGTCAAGGTATAGTGGTTTCTTGAATAAACTTCCATTGTTAATCTTATGCAACTTCCATTTTTATTTTTATTCAACTTCCATTTTTATTCAATTTTGTTTTCTATTCAACTTCCTTTTTTATTTAATTTCTAAATAGATAGTTAATGCATAGCGGTTTTTTGAAAGAACTTCCATTTTTAATTTGATGCAACTTTTATTTTTATTTTATTCAACTTCCATTTTTATTTTTATTCAACTTCCATTTCTATTCAATTTCCATTTCTATTCAACTTCCTTTTCTATTGAACTTCTTTTTTTTATTTAATTTCCAAAGTGATCGTTAAGTTATAGTGGTTTCTTGAATGAACTTCCATTTTTATTCAATTTCCTATTCTATTCAACTTCTTTTTTTATTTAATTTCCACATAGATCGTTAAGGTATAGTGATTTTTTCAATGAACCTCCATTTTTAATTTTATGCAACTTGCATTTTTATTCAATTTTATTTTTTATTCAACTTCCATAGTTATTCAATTTCCATTTTTATTCAACTTCAATTTTTATTCAAGTTACTTTTCTATTCAACTTCTTTTTTTATTTAATTTCCAAATTGATCGTTAAGTTATAGTGGTCTCTTGAATGAACTTCCATTTTTATTCAATTTCCAATTCTATTCAACTTCTTTTTTTATTTAATTTCCACATAGATCGTTAAGGTATAGTGGTTTTTTGAATGAACCTCCATTTTTAATTTTATACAACTTGCATTTTTATTCAATTTTGTTTTTTATTCAACTTCCATAGTTATTCAATTTCCATTTTTATTCAACATCCATTTTTATTCAACTTCCTTTTTTATTCAATTTCTTTTTCTATTCATTTTTATTTTCTTCAACTTCCATTTTTATTTTTATTCAACTTTCTTTTTTATTTTCTTCAACTTCCATTTTTATTCAACTTCCTTTTTTATTTAATTTCCAAATAGATCGTTAAGTTATAGTGGTATATTGAAAAGAAAGTTGAATAGAAAAGTAACTTCAATAGAAAAGGAAATTGAATAAAAATGGAAGTTAAATAAAAATAAAAATGGAATTGGATAATAACCACTATTCAACTTGCATTTTTATTCAATTTTGTTTTCAATTCAACATCCTTTTCTATTCAACTTTCTTTTTTATTTAATTTCCAAATAGATCGTTAAGGTAGAGTGGTTTTTTGAATGAACTTCCATTTTTGTTTTTATTCAACTTCCATTTTTATTCAATTTTGTTTTCTATTCAACAAAAATAGAAGTTCATTGAAGAAACCACTCTACCTTTTTTATTTAATTTCCAAATAGATCGTTAAGGTATAGTAGTTTTTTGAATTAACTTCCATTGTTAATTTTAGGCAACTTCCATTTTTATTTTTATGCAACTTTCATTTTTATTTAATTTCCATTTCTATTCAACTTCCATTGTTATTTAATTTCCAAATAAATCGTTAAGGTATAGTAGTTTACTGAATCAAAATAAAAATGAAAGTTGCATAAAATTAAAAATGGAAGTTCATTCAAGACACCATAATACCTTAACGATCTATTTGTAAATTAAAAAAATAAGGAAGTTAAATAAAAAATGACATTGAATAGAGAAGGAAATTGAATACAAATGGAAGTTGAGTAAAAAATAAAAATGGAAGTTAAATAAAAAACGAAGTTGAATAGAAATAAAAATTGAATAAAAAATAGAATTGAATAAAAATGGAAGTTCAATAAAAATAAAAATGGAAGTTGTACAAAATTAACAATGGAAGTTCATTGAAGAAGGATGTTGAATAGAATTAACAATGTAAGTTCATTTAAGAAACCATAATACCTTAACGATCTATTTGGAAATTAAAAAACAAAGGAAGTTGAATAAAAATGGAAGTTGCATAAAATTAACAATGGAAGTTAATTTAAGAAACCACTATACCTTAGCGATCTATTTGGAAATTAAATAAAAAAGGAAATTGAATAAAAAAGGAAAATTGAATAAAAAAGGAAGTTGAATGGAAAAGAGAATTGAATAAAAATGGAAGTTGAATAAAAATGGAATTTGCATAAAATTAACAATGGAAGTTCATTCAAGAAACCATAATACCTTAGCGATCTACTTGGAAAGTAAATAAAAAAATGAAGTTGAATAGAATAGGAAATCGAATAAAAATGAAAGTTGAATAAAAATAAAAATGGAAGTAGAATAGAAAAGGAAATTGAATAGAAAACAAAATTAAATAAAAATGGAAGTTGCATAAAATTAAAAATGGAAGTTGAATAAAAATAAAAAGGGAAGTTCATTCAAGAAACCACTATAACTTAACGATCTATTTGAAAATTTAATAAAAAAAGAAGTTAAATAGAAAAGGAAGTTGAATAAAATTAAAAATGAAAGTGTATTCAAGAAACCACTATACCTTAACGATCTATTTGGAAGTTAAATAAAAAAGGAAGCTGAATAGAAAAAGAAATTCAATAAAAAAGGAAGTGGAAGTGGAATAAAAATGGAAGTTGCATAAAATTAAAAAATTCAATAGAAATGGAAATTGAATAAAAATAGAAGTTGCATAAAATTAAAAATTGAAGTTCATCCAATAAACCACTATACCTTAATAATCTATTTGGAAATTAAATAAGAATGGATGTTGAATAAAAATAAAAATGGAAGTTCATTCAAGAAACCACTATACCTTAACGATCTATTGGAAATTAAAAAAAAAAAAGAAAGTTGAATTGAAAAAGGAAATTGAATAAAAATTGAATTCGAATAAAAACAAAAATTGAAGTTGCATAAAATTAACAATGGAAATTTATTCAAGAAACCACAATACCTTAACGATCTATTCGGAAATTAAATAAAAAAATGAAGTTGAATAGAATAGGAAATTGGAAGTTGCATAAAATAAAAAATGGAAGTTCATTCAAGAAACCACTATACCTTAGCGATCGATTTGGAAATTAAAAAAAAAAAAAAAAAGGAAGTTGAATAGAAAAGGAAATTGCATAAAAATGGAAGTTGAATAAAAATCGATGTTGCATAAAATTAATAATGGAAGTTAATTCAAAAAACCACTATACCTTAACGATCTATTTGGAAATTAAATAAAAAAGGAAGTTGAATAAAAATAAAAATGGAAGTTGAAAAGGAAATTGAATAGAAATTGAAGTCGAATAAAAATAAAAATGAATAAAAATGGAAGTTGCCTAAAATTAAAAATGAAAGTTGAATAGAAAAGGAAATTGGATAAATATGGATGTTGAATAAAAATAAAAATGGAAGTTGCATAAAAACAATAATGGAAGTTTATTCAAGAAACCACTATACCTTAACAATCTATTTGGAAATTAAATAAAAAGGAAGTTGAATAGACAAGGAAATTGAATAACTATGGAAGTTGAATAAAAATAAAAATGGAAGTTGCATAAAAATAAAAATGGAAGTTACACAAAATTAAAAATGGAAGTTGAATAAAAATAAAAATCGAAGTTCATTCGAGAAACCACTATACTTTTACGATCTATTTGGAAATTAAATAAAAAAGGAAGTGGAATAGAAAGGAAAATTGAATAAAAAATGAAGTTGAATAGAAAAGGAAATTGAATAAAAATGGAAGTTGCATAAAACTAAAAATGGAAGTTGAATAAAAAAAGAAGTTCAAAAGAAAAGGAAATTGAATAAAAATGAAAGTTGAATAACATAAAAAAGGAAGTTCATTTTTTATTTAATTTCCAAATAGATCATTAGGGTATAGTGGTTTCTTGAATAAACTTCCATTTTTAATTTTATTCAACTACCATTTTATTTTATTCAACTTTCATTTTTATTCAATTTCCTTTTTTATTCAATTTCCTATTCTATTCAAATAGATCGTTAAGATATAGTGGTTTTTTGAATGAACTTCCATTGTTAATTTTGTGCAACTTCCATTTTTATTCAATTTCCTTTTCTATTTTATTTCCATTCAACTTCCTTTTTTATTTAATTTCCAAATAGATCGTTAAGGTATAGTGGTTTCTTGAATTAACTTCCATTTTTATTCAATTTCACTTTCTATTCAACTTCCTTTTTTATTTAATTTCCAAATAGATCTTTAAGATATAGCGGTTTATTGAATGAACTTCCATTTTTAATTTTATGTTCTATTCGACGTCCTTTTTTATTTAATTGCCAAATAAATCGTTAAGGTATAGTGGTTTCTCGAATGCACTTCCATTGTTAAATTTAATGCAATTTTCTTTTTTATTTAATTTCCAAATAGATCGTTAATGCATAGTGCTTTCTTGAATGAACTTCCATTGTTAATTATATGCAACTTCCATTTTTATTTTTATTCAACTTCCATTTTTAATTTTATTCAACTTCCATTTATATTTTTATTTAATTTCCTTTTTTTATTTAATTTCTAAAAAATTAAAAATGGAAGTTCATTCAAGAAACCACTGTACCTTAACGATCTATTTGGAAATTATTTAATTTCAAATAGATCGTTAGGGTATAGTAGTTTATTTAATTTCTTTTTTTATTCAATTTCCTTTTCTATTCAACTTTCTGTTTTATTTTTATTTTTATTTTTATTCAATTCCATTTTTTTCTATTGTTAATCAAATTAACAATGGAATATCTTAACGATCTATGTAGAAATTAAATAAAAAAGTAAGTTGAATAGGAAAGGAATAAAAATAAAAATGAAAGTTGAATAAAATTAAAAATTGAAGTTGCATTAAATTAAAATGAAAGTTCATTGAAGAAACTACTATACCTTGACAATCTATTTGAAAATTAAATAAAACAGGAAGTTGAATAGAAAACGAAATTGAATAAAAAAGGAAGTCGAATAGAAAAGGAAATTGGATATAGTGGTTTATTGGAAGTTGAATAAAAATGGAAGTTGTAAAAAATTAACAATGGAAATCCATTTAAGAAACCATTATACCTTAACGATCTATTTGGAAATTAAATAAAAAAAAGAAGTTGAATAGAAAAGTAAATTGATTAAAAATGAAAATTGAATAAAAATGGAAGTTGAATAAAATTAAAAATGGAAGTTGCATAAGATTAACAATGGAATTTCATTCAAAAAACCACTATACCTTAACGATCTATTTGGAAATTAAAGAAAAAAGGAAGTTGAATAGAAATTGAAATTGAATAAAAATGGAAGTTGCATAAAATTAACAATGGAAGTTCATTCAAAAAACCACTATACCTTAACGATCTATTTGGAAATTAAAAAACAATGGTAGTTGAATAAAATTGGAAGTTCATTCAAAAAACCACTATACCTTGACGATATATTTGGAAATTAAATAAAAAAGAAAGTTGAATAAAAAATGAAGTTTTATAAAAACAAAGTTGAATAAAAATAAAAATGGAAGTTAATTCAAAAAACCATTATACCTTAACGGTCTATTTGGAAAGTAAATAAAAAAAGAAGTTGAATAAAAATGGAAGTTGAATAGAAAAAGGAAGTTGAATAAAAATAAAAATGGAAGTTGAATAAAAATAAAAATAGAAGTTCTTTCAAGAAACCATTATAACTTAACAATCTATTTGGAAATTAAATAAAAATGGAAGTGGAATGGAAAAGGAAATTGATTGAAAATGGAAGTTGCATAAAATTAAAAATGGAAGTTCAATCAAGAAACCACTATACCTTAACGATCTATTTAGAAATTGGAAATTAAATAAAAAAGGAAGCTGAATAGAAAATGAAATTGAATAAAAATAAAAATGGAAGTTGAATGAAAATAAAAATGAAAGTTGAATAAAAATAAAAATCGAAGCTGCATAAAATTAACAATGGATGTTGCATAAGATTAGCAATGGAAGTTAATTCAAGAAACCACTATACCTTAACGATCTATTTGGAAATTAAATATAAAAGGAAGTTGAATAGAAAAGGAAATTGAATAAAAATGGAAGTTGAGTAAAATTAACAACGGAAGTGCATTCAAAAAACTACTATAGCTTGACGATCTATTTGGAAATTAAATAAAAAAAGGAAGTTGAATAAAAAGCAAAATTGAATAAAAATGCCAGTTGCATAAAATTAAAAATTGAAGTTCATTCAAGAAACCATTATACCTTAACGATTTATTTGGAAATTAAATAAAAAAAGAAGTTGAATAGAAAAGGAAATTGAATAACTATGGAAGTTGAATAAAAATAAAAATGAAAGTTGAATAAAAATAAAAATGAAAGTTGAATAAAAATAAAAATCGAAGCTGCATAAAATTAACAATGGATGTTGCATAAGATTAGCAATGGAAGTTAATTCAAGAAACCACTATACCTTAACGATCTATTTGGAAATTAAATATAAAAAGAAGTTGAATAGAAAAGGAAATTGAATAAAAATGGAAGTTGAGTAAAATTAACAACGGAAGTGCATTCAAGAAACTACTATACCTTGACGATCTATTTGGAAATTAAATAAAAAAAGGAAGTTGAATAAAAAGCAAAATTGAATAAAAATGCCAGTTGCATAAAATTAAAAATTGAAGTTCATTCAAGAAACCATTATACCTTAACGATTTATTTGGAAATTAAATAAAAAAAGAAGTTGAATAGAAAAGGAAATTGAATAACTATGGAAGTTGAATAAAAATAAAAATGAAAGTTGAATAAAAATAAAAATTGAAGTTGCATTAAATTAAAAATAGAAGTTCATTCGAGAAACCACTATCCCTTAACGATATATTTGGAAATTAAATAAAAAAAGAAATTGAATAAAAATGGAAGTTGCATAAAATTAACAATGGAAGGTCATTCAAGAAACTACTATACCCTAACGATCTATGAGGAAATTAAATAAAAAATGAAGTCGAATAGAAAAGGAAATTGAATAAAAATGTAGTTGAATAGAATAGGAAATTGAATAAAAATGGAAGTTGCATAAAATTAGCAATGGAAGTTAATTCAAGAAACCACTATACCTTAACAATCTATTTGGAAATTAAATAAAAAAGGAAGTTGAATAGAAAAGGAAATTGAATAAAAATGGAAGTTGAGTAAAATTAACAACGAAAGTTCATTCAAGAAACTACTATATCTTGACGATCTATTTGGAAATTAAATAAAAAAAGGAAGTTGAATAAAAACCAAAATTGAATAAAAATGCCAGTTGCATAAGATTAAAAATTGAAGTTCATGCAAGAAACCACTATACCTTAACGATTTATTTGGAAATTAAATAAAAAAAGAAGTTGAATAGAAAAGGAAATTGAATAACTATGGAAGTTGAATAAAAATAAAAATGGAAGTTGAATAAAAATAAAAATTGAAGTTGCATTAAATTAAAAATGGAAGTTCATTCGAGAAACCACTATCCTTAACGATCTATTTGGAAATTAAATAAAAAAAAAGTTGAATAAAAATGGAAGTTGCATAAAATTAACAATGGAAGGTCATTCAAGAAACTACTATACCCTAACAATCTATGTGGAAATTAAATAAAAAATGAAGTCGAATAGAAAAGGAAATTGAATAAAAATGTAGTTGAGTAGAATAGGAAATTGAATAAAAATGGAAGTTGCATAAAATTAACAATGGAAGTTAATTCAAGAAACCATTATACCTTAACGATCTATTTGAAACCACTATACCCAACCACTATACCTTAACGATCTATTTGGCAATTAAATAAAAAAGGAAGTTGAATAGAAAAGGAAATTGGATAAAATCGGAAGATGCATAAAAATAAAAATGGAAGTTGCATATAATTAAAAATAGAAGTTGCATAAAAATAAAAATGGAAGTTGCATATAATTGAAAATTGAAATTGAATAAAAATAAAATGAAATAAAAAAAGGAAGTTGAATAAAAATTGAAGAAGAATAACAATAAAAATGGAAGTTGCATAAAATTAAAAATGGAAGTTCATTCAAGAAACCATTATACCTTAACGATCTATTTGGAAATAAAATAGAAAATGAAGTTGAATAGAAATGGAAGTTCATTGAAGAAAGCATTATACGTTAACAGATTATTTGGAAATTAAAACAAAAAAGGTAGTTGAATAGAAAAGAAGTTGAATAAAAATGGAAGTTGCATAAAATAAAAAATGGACGTTCATTCATGAAACCACTATACCTTAATGAATTATTTGGAAATTAAATAAAAAAGGAAGTTCAATAAAAAAGGAAATTGAATAAAAATAAAAATGGAAGTTGCATAGAAATAAAAATGGAAGTTCATTCAAGAAACCACTATACCTTAACGACCGATTTGGAAATTAAATAAAAAATGAAGTTGAATAGAAAAGGAAATTGAATAAAAATGGAAGTTGAATACAAATAAAAATGGAAGTTGCATAAAATTAAAAATGGAGGTTAATTCAAAAAACCACTATACCTTAACGATCTATTTGGCAATTAAATAAAAAAGGATGTTGAATAGAACAGGAAATTGAAAAAAAATGGAAGTGGCATAAAATTAAAAAAGGAAGTTAATTCAAGAAACCATTATACCTTGACGATCAATTTGGAGATTAAATAAAAAAAGGAAGTTGAATAGAAAAGTAAATTGAATAAAATCGGAAGATGAATAAAAATAAAAATGGATGTTGCATAAAAATAAAAATGGAAGTTGCATAAAATTAGCAATGGAAGTTCATTCAAGAAACCATAATACCTTAACGATCTATTTGGAAGTTGAATAGAATAGGAAATTGAATAAAAATGAAAGTTGCATAAAACATAAAAATGAAAGTTGCATAAGATTAAAAATGGAGGTTCATTCAAGAAACCACTATACCTTAAAGATCTATTTGGAAATTAAATAAAAAATGAAGTTGAATAGAATAGGAAATTGAATAAAAATGGAAGTTGAATAAAGAAGGAAATTGGAAAATGGAAGTTGCGTAAAACATACAATGGAAGTTCTTTCAAGAAACCATTATACCCTAACGATCTATTTGGAAATTAAATAAAAAAGGAAGTTGAATAAAAATAAAAATAGAAGTTGCATAAAATTAACAATGGAAGTTAATTCAAGAAACCACTATACTTTAACGATCTATTTGGAAATTAAATGAAAAATGAAAGTTGCATAAAAATAGAAAAGGAAATTGAATAAAAATGGAAGTTGAATAGAATCTATACCTTAACAATCTATTTGGAACTTAAATAAAAAAAAGGAAGCTAAACAGAAAAGGAAATTGAATAAAAATGGAAATGGAAATTAAATAAAAAAGAAGTTGAATAGAAAAGGAAATTGAGTAAAAATGGAAGTTGAATAAAAATAAAAATCAAAGTTCAATGGTTTTTTTAAAGAACTTCAATTTTTAATTTTTTTTCAACTTTCATTTTTTATTTAATTTCCAAATAGATTGTTAAAGTTTAGTGGTTTTTTGAATTAACTTCCATTGTTAATTTTAGGCAACTTCCTTTTTTATTTTTATTCAACTTCCATTTTTATTCAATTTCCCTTTCTATTCAACTTCCTTTTTTATTTAATTTCCAAATAGATCGTTAAGGTATAGTGGTTTCTTGATTGAACTTCCATTTTTAATTTTATGCAACTTGGATTTTTATTCAACTTCCATTTTTATTCAATTTTCTTTTCTATTCAACTTCCATTTTTATTCAATTAACTTTTCTATTCAACTACCTTTTTTATTTAATTTCCAAATAGATGGTTTCTTGAATTAACTTCCATTTTTAATTTTATGCAACTTCCATTTTTATTTTTATTTATCTTTCGATTTTATTTTTCTTAAATTTCTACTTTTATTCAATTTACTTTTCTATTCAACTTCTTTTTTTATTTAATTTCCAAATAGATCGTTAAGTTGTAGTGGAAGAATAAAAATCCATTTTTTATTTTTATTCAACTTCCATTTTTATTCAATTTCCCTTTCTATTCAACTTCCTTTTTTATTTAATTTCCAAATAGATCGTTAAGGTATAGTGGTTTCTTGATTGAACTTCCATTTTTAATTTTATGCAACTTGGATTTTTATTCAACTTCCATTTTTATTCAATTTTCTTTTCTATTCAACTTCCATTTTTATTCAATTAACTTTTCTATTCAACTACCTTTTTTATTTAATTTCCAAATAGATGGTTTCTTGAATTAACTTCCATTTTTAATTTTATGCAACTTCCATTTTTATTTTTATTTATCTTCCGATTTTATTTTTCTTAAATTTCTACTTTTATTCAATTTACTTTTCTATTCAACTTCTTTTTTTATTTAATTTCCAAATAGATTGTTAAGTTGTAGTGGAAGAATAAAAATCCATTTTTATTTTTATTCAACTTCTATTTTTATTCAATTCTATTTTCTATTCAGCTTCCATTTTTAATTTTATTGAACTTCCATTTTTATTTGTATTCAACTTCCATTTTTATTTAATTTCATTTTCTATTCAACTTCCTTTTTTATTTAATTTCGAAATAGATCGTTAACGTATAGTGGTTTCTTCAATGAACTTTCAGTTTTATTTTTATGCAACTTCCATTTTTATTTTTATTCAACTTTCATTTTTATTAAATTTTCTTTTTTATTCAGCTTTCTTTCTTATTTAATTTCCAAATTCCATTTTTATTTTTATTCAATTTCTTTTTTATTCAGCTTTCTTTCTTATTTAATTTCCAAATAGATCGTTAAGGTATAGTGGTTTCTTGAATGAACTTCCAGTTTTATTTTTATGCAAGTTCCATTTTTATTTTTATTCAATTTCTTTTTTATTTAGCTTTCTTTTTTATTTAATTTCCAAATAGATCGTTAAGGTATAGTGGTTTCTTAAATGAACTTCCAGTTTTATTTTTATGCAAGTTCGATTTTTATTTTTTATGCAACTTCCATTTTTATTTAATTTCCAAATAAATCGTTAAGGTATAGTGGTTTCTTGAATGAACTTCCATTTTTAATTTTAGACAACTGCCACTTTTATTTGATTTCTTTTTCTATTCAACTTCATTTTTTTATTTAATTTCCAAATAGATCGTTAAGGTATAGTGGTTTCTTGAATTAACTTCCATTGTTATTTTTATGCAACTTCAATTTCCATTTTTATTCAATTTCCATTTCTATTCAACTTCCTTTTATATTTAATTTCCAAATAGTTCGTTAAGGTATTATGGTTTCTGCAATGGACTTCCATTGTTAATTTTATGCAACTTCCAGTTTTATTTTTATTCAACTTCCTTTTTCCTTTAATTTCCAAATAGATCGTTAAGATATAGTGGCTTCTTCAATGAACTGCCATTTTTAATTTTCAATTTCCTTTTCTATTCATCTTCCGATTTTATCCAATATCCTTTTCTATTCAACTTCCTGTTTAATTTTATTTCCAAATAGCAATTTTTAATTTTATGCAACTTCCATTTTTATTCAATTTCTTTTTCTATTCAACTTCCATTTTTATTCAATTTCCTTTCCTATTCAACTTACTTTTTCATTTAATTTCCAAATAGATCGTTAAGGTATAGTGGTTTCTTCAATGAACTTCCATTGTTAATTTTATTGAACTTCAATTTTTAATTTTATACAACTTCCATTTTTATTTTTATTCAACTTCCATTTTTATTCAATTTACGTTACTATTCAATTTCCTTTTCTATTCAACTTCTTTTTTTAGTCAACTTCCATTGTGAATTTTATGCAACTTCCATTTTTATTTTTTTTCAACATCCATTTTTATTTTTAAGGAAGTTACATAGAATAGGAAATTGAATAAAAATGAAAGTTCATTCAAGAAACCACTATACCCTAACGATCTATTTGGAAATTAAATAAAAAAGGAATTTGAACAAAATAAAAATAGAAGTTGCATATCATTAAAATGGAAGTTGAATAGAAAAGGAAATTGAATAAAAATAAAAATGAAAGTTGCCTAAAATTGACAATGGAATTTAATTCAAGAAACCACTATACCATAATGATCTATTTGGAAATTACATAAAAATGCAAGTTGCCTAAAATTAAAAAAGGAAGTTGAATAGAAAAGTAAATTAAATAAAAAAGAAGTTGAATAGAAAAAGAAATCGAATAAAAATGAAAGTTGCATTAAATTAAAAATAGAAGTTCATTCGATAAACCACTATAACTTAACGATCTATTTGGAAATTAAATAAAAAAAGAAGTTGAACAAATAAAAAAGGAAATTGAATAAAATTAAAAATTGAAGTTCATTCGAGAAACAACTATACCTTAACGATCTATTTGGAAATTAAATAAAAAAGAAAGTTGAATAGAATAGGAAATTGAATAAAAAAGGAAGTTGAATAAAAATAAAAATGGAAGTTGCACAAAATTAACAATGGAAGTTCATTTAAGAAACCATTACACCTTAACGATCTATTTGGAAATTAATAAAAATGGAAGTTGAATACAAATAAAAATGGAAGTTGCATACTACTATACCCTAACGATCTATTTGGAAATTAAATAAAAAAATGAAGTTGAATAGAAAAGGAAGTTGCATAAAATTAAAAATGAAAATTCATTCAAGAAACCACTATACCTTAACGATCTATTTGGAAATTAAAAATATAAATGGAAGTTGCATATAATTAAAAATTGAAGTTTATTCAAAAAACCACTATACCTTAACGATCTATTTGGAAATTAAATAAAAAAACAAATTCAATAAAAATGGAAGTTGAATAAAAGTAAAAAAGGAAGTTGCACAAAATTAACAATGAAAGTTAATTCAAGAAACCACTATACCTTAACGACCTATTTGGAAGTTAAATAAAAAAGGATGTTGAATAGAATAGGAAAGTAAATAAAAAAATGAAGTTTAATAGAATAGGAAATTGAATAAAAATGGAATTTGCATAAAATTAACAATGGAATTTAATTCAAGAAACCACTATACCTTAACAACGATCTATTTGGAAATTAAATAAAAAAGGAAGTTGAATAGAAAAGTAAATTGAATAAAAATGGAAGTTGAATAAAAATAAAAATAGAAGTTGCATAAAATTAAAAATGGAAGTTCATTCAAGAAACCACTATACCTTAACGATTATTTGGAAATTAAATAAAAAAAGGAAGTTGAATAGACAAGGAAATTGGATAAAAATAGAAGTTGAATAAAAATGAAAAAAGAAGTTGAATAAGAATTAAAAATGGAAGTTGAATAAAATAAAAATGGAATTTGCATAAAATTAACAATGAAATTTAATTCAAGAAACCACTATACATTAACGGTCTATTTGGGTATTAAATAAAAATGGAAGTTGAATAAAAAAGAAGTTGAATAAAAAGGAAATTGCATAAAATTAAAAATGGAAGTTCATTCGAGAAACCACTATCCCTTAACGATCTATTTGTAAATTAAAAAAAAGAGGAAATTACATAAAATGGATGTTCATTCAAGAAACCACTATACCTTAACGATTTATTTGAAAATGAATAGAAAAGGAAATTGAATAAAAATAAAAATGGAAGTTGCATAAAATTAACAATGGAAGTTCATTCAAGAAACCACTATAACTTAACGATCTATTTGGAAATTAAACAAAAAAGGAAGTTGAATAGGAAAGGAAATTGAATAAAAATGGAAGTTGAATAAAATTAAAAATGGAAGTTGCATATAATTAAAAATGAAAGTTCATTCAAGATCACACTATACCTTAACGATCTATTTGGAGTGGAATACAAATAGAATGGAAGTTCATTCAAGAAATCACTACATCTTAAAGAACTATTTGGAAATTGAATAAAAATGGAAATTGACTACAAAAGGACATTGAATCAAAATGGAAGTCGAATGAAAATAAAAATGGAAGTTGCCTAAAATTAACAATGGAATTTGAATAAAAATGTAAGTGGAATAAAAATAAAAATGAAGTTGAATAGAATAGGAAATTAAATAAAAATGGAAGTTCATTGACGAAACTACTATACCTTGACGATCTATTTGGAAACTAAATAAAAAAGGAAGTTGAATAGAATAGAAAATTGAATAAAAATGGAAGTTGCATAAGATTAACAATGGAAGTTTATTCAAGAAACCACTATACCTTAACGATCTATTTGGAGATTAAATAAAAATGGAAATCGAATAAAAATGGAAGTTGAATAAAATTAACAATGGAGGTTCATTCAAAAAACCACTATACCTTAACTTCCATTTTTATTCAACTTCCATTTGTAATAAATTTCCTTTTCTATTCAACTTCCTTTTTTGTTTAATTTTAATTTTATTGAATTTCCCCTTTTATTTTTATTCATCTTCCGATTTTTATTTAATTTCATTTTCTATTCAACTTACTTTTTTATTTAATTTCCAAATAGATCGTTAAGTTATAGTGGTTTATTGAATGAACTTCCATTGTTAATTTTAGGCAATTTCCATTTTTATTTTTATTCAACTTCCATTTTTTTTCAACTTGCATTTTTATTCAACTTCCCTTTTTATTCAAGTTTCTTTTCTATTCAACTTCCTTTTTTTATTTAATTTCCAAATAATTTATTAAGGTATAGTGGTTTCTTGATTGAACTTCCAATTTTATTCAACTACCATTGTTTTTTAATTTTCAAATAGATCGTTAAGGTATAGTGGTTTCTTGAATTAAATTCCATTGCTAATTTTAGGCAACTTCAATTTTTATTTTTATTAATTTCCTATTCTATTCAACTTCCCTTTTTTATTTAATTTCCAAATAGATCGTTAAGGTATAGTGGTTTCTTGAATGAACTTCTATTTTTATTTTTATTCAACTTCGATATGTATTCAACTTCCAGTTTTATCCAACTTCCTTCTCTATTCAACTTCCTTTTTTTATTTAATTTCCAAATAGATTGTTAAGGTATAGTAGTTTCTTGAATGAACTTACATTGTTAATTTTATGCAACTTCCATTTTTATTTAATTTCCAAATTGATCACTATTGTATAGTGGTTTCTTGAATAAACTTCAATTGTAAATTTTATTCAACTTCCATTTTTATTGAATTTCCTTTTCTATTCATCTTCCTTTTTTATTTAATCTCCAAATAGATCGTTAAGGTATAGTGGTTTCTTGAATGAACTTCCATTTTTATTCAATTCTATTCTCTATTCAACTTCCATTTTTATTTTTATTCAACTTCCATTTTTATTTAATTTCCTTTTCTATTCAACTTCCTTTTTTATTTGATTTCCAAATAGATCGTTAAGGTAGAGTGGTTTCTGGAATAAAAATAAAAATCGAAGTTCATTCAATAAACCCCTATACTTTAACGATCAACTTCATTTTTTATTTACTTTCCAAATAGATCGTTAAGGTATAGTGGTTTCTTAAATGAACTTCCATTTTTATTTTATGAAACTTTCATTTTTATTCAACTTCCTTTTCTATTTTTATTCAACTTCCTTTTTTATTCAACTTCATTTTTTATTTAATTTCCAAATAAACCGTTAAGGTATAGTGGTTTCTTGAAAGAACTTCCATTTTTATTTTTTTTCATCTTCCATTTTTATCCAATTTTCTTTTCTATTCAACTTCCGTTCTTAATTTTATGCAACTTGCATTTTTATTCAATTTTGTTTTCTATTCAACTTCCTTTTTTATTTAATTTCCAAATAGATCGTTAACGTATAGTAGTTTATTGGATGAACTACCAAATAGATCGTTAAGGTATAGTGGTTTCTCGAATGAACTTCCATTGTTAATTTTATGTAACTTCCATTATAATTTTTATTCAACTTCCATTTTTATTCGATTTCTTTTTTTATTCAACTTTTTATTTTTATTTAATTTTCAAATAGATCGTTAGGGTATAGTAGTATAGCAATCCCGTGTTTTTTTTTTCCCTTCATGTACAGTGTTTTGGACTTAGGATCTGCAGTATTGACTGTTAAATATATCTTATTTCCGTCCTTCAATACTTTGTATTTGAGTTTTAGGATGTTACGGGCAGAGTTGTTACAGGTTGGCTGAGCCTTGGTCCCATTCCTTGTTGCCCAGGTTTTTGGTAGTACGCTCGAGTGGGCCTTCTTGCGCTCGAGCGGAGTTGTTTTGTTGGTTGTCCGCTCGAGCGGGTACATTTGCGCTCGAGCGGAGTTTGCATGCTCTCAGCATTTCGTGCTTCTGCAAAAGTACTGCAGTTGTGTTTTTCGCGCTCGAGCGGATTCCTTTACGCTCGAGCGGGTCGCGCTCTAGCGGGTGTTCTGCGTCTGTGAGAGTACTGGGAGATGGTAATCTGCGCTCAAGTGGACTTTCTTTCACGCTCGAGCGGGTGTATTTTGTTTCTGTGTCTTAGAGCTCGAGTGGGTCTTCTTGCGCTCGAGCGGGTACAATTTTTTGTGCTTGATGCTCGAGCGTCCTATTCTCCGCTCGAGCGGGTCATGCGTATATCAGTTGGCAGCTGGGCATTTTTGAATCACTTTTCAACTTTCACTCTCTCTTACTTTTCCGAAAAGCCATTTTGAGAGCTTCTCTCACTAAAACCTCAACTTCTCTCTTAGGATTGATCTAGTTAGAGTGTTTTCCTACCCATTTGGCCTTTACAAAAAGTGTGTTCATCGTTGAGGGCTACATTTTGATCCGAAGATCATGAAGTTTGGAGCAACTTCATTTTCTTCATCTTCCTCTTTGGGTTTCATCTCTTGAGGTAGGGATATCCTACTCCATCTTATGAGCTTTGTTTCTAAATTTTGGTTTTTCAATATGTTGGGGGTTGTTGGGTGATTTTGAGAAAGTTTGGGGTCTTAGTGTAATTTTCAAAAGGGGGTTTTCAAGTTTAAAACCCATATGTATGTAATACATTGGTAAGTGGAGTTATATGTTGGTTTATTGATGAAAGTGGAACCTTAGGGTTGGTATTGAGATTATGGGAAAAAACCCTAATTGTTATGATAAATTAATCTGTATAATTAATTTTGTGAAATGAGAAATTGAATAGGAAATATTCAAATCGGAAAGGTATGGGATTAAAGGGTGTAGTTGGGTTAATTTATCGCTCACCTAGACATAAAGTTGACATTTTATCCATTGGGTGCATTTATTTTCTGCTTAGAAATAACTACTTTGGGCTATCGGTGGAGGATAGTCTTGATTGTTGTAGACAATGCATGATGATTAGGCAAACTAAACCTGATCAATTGAATGTGTCGTAGAATGTGACGGTTGAAAGGATGCATTAATTTTATGTATTGATAATTATGTATATGATCCGTGTTTATATGCATTGTGTTGTGTGGGAGGAGATAGGGGATGTACTTCATGGTTTAGAGGAAGATAGGGGATAGACCTCTAAACCGGATATTGTTTGGGAGGAGATAGGGGATGGACTCCATTGATACAGCTCTAAAATGTGTATCATTTGTGAAGTATGGAAGTGTTTGTTTGATTTGATATAGCACCAAAATGTATATCATTATCATTTGTGAAGTATGGAAGTGTTTGTTGATTTGATATAGCACTAAAATGTATATCATTATCATTTGTGAAGTATAGCAGTGTTTCTATGTTATATTGATACAGCACCAAAAGGTGTATCATTTGTTAAATATGGAAGTGGTTTTATGTGTTATTGATACAGCACCAAAATGTGTATCCATCATGAATTTCAAAAGTATTTTCGGTAATGAGCTAATCTCATTAAATTATTTGGCCGGCTCTGAGCCTTGTTTTCAAACTTGAATAAGAAATGGAAACTGAAGTGTAACATGGACATGATTGGTATGAAACTGTAATATGATATAAGTTGGGGTATAGGTGTGCACCATTTATCGAATGTTATTGTTTTAGTCATTGTTTATACTTGGTTTAGTATATTTCTTCTGGGCTGTGGCTCACCCTATATGGGACATCACTTTCAGGTACAGGCAGCATGCCACTTCCAAGGACGTAGCTTGGGAGGCTTGAGACTGTTGGACTATTTTGTATTTTTGGTTGTATTACATGTATATCAAGCCAAGGGCTTATCTTTGTGTAGAGTTAGTACTCTCTGGTTGTAACCAAGTGTTGGCTTGGGAAGTTGTAAGCCCATAGGGCATTTACTTTTGATGTCAACATGTAATACATTTTGTAAGAATACTCTGATGTTTATAATATAATGTCTCTTTTCAGTATCTTGAATGTATGATATTTGGAGGTTTATTTTGAGGGCATTACAACTTGGTATCAGAGCGTACCGGGTTCGAATACTTTGGGTACGTGGGAAGTGATTAGTATCACAATGGGTTTGTCTCGCTTGATTAGAGACTTAGACGTAATGTTATGTGCTTATATGATAGCATGTTTGTGTGATTACTTGGGTATGGGATTTAGTTTCTGGGATGTTGATTAGATCCTTGGGTTTCTGTGAGTCTTGTTGGAAAAGCACTTATCAATGCTGTTTCTAACCGAAACTCTAGTAACACCTCGGGACTATCATCATCCGGAAATGAAATTCATAAGTGCTTATGTGTTTATGTGCTTACGTGGAATGAATTACAACCGTCGATCGTATCAGGACGCTAGTGAAATAGTTTCGGCACCCTGGTTGTTGTGCTAATACCTTTGTTACTTTTACTAGGATGCCTAGACGAGGGAGTTGTGATTTCCCTTCTTCCGCACGGGAAGAGTTACAGAAACAGTTTGTGGAGTTACGCCAAGGTACTACACCTTTGGTATAGTTTGAAACATGGTTTGCTAACCTGTCGAGGTTCGCTCCAGAATTGGTGGAAACGGAGGAATTGCATTGTTCATAATTTGAGAGTAGGCTGTGTGACGACATCCGAGAAAGGATTGCAGGGTCTTGGCATAGGAGTTATAGTGCCCTTGTTGAGGCGGCTGCTCATGTGGAGGCGACAGTGCTAGCTATGGGCCAAAATAGGGAGGAGGCCATCTCGTTAACTCCTGCGGTTTATAGGTACTCTAGGCCCAGTAAGAGGTGGAGGCGAAAGTACGCTCAGTCCCAGGTTAAGTCTTTTTCTTCGCCAAGGGTTTCAGACTCCTTTGTTGGGAGGTCCAGAGAGGTTCAAGCTTCAGACCAGCCTCAGAATAAGGAGTCTGTTAGTTGTTTCAAATGTGGTCAGCTGGGCCACAAGTCTCCGGTTTGCCCACAGAGGAAGAGGGCAGGGTCGGCAGTTCGACCAGAAGTTACACCACCAGAATCCTTTAGTCAGCCAGGTTTTGGTCCGATCGAATGCTCAGTGGGGAAGCAGTTGTTGGGGTCTCCATCAGCTCAGACTGTGAACCTGTCTCGTGCTAGGGAGCCGCTTACTTGTTGGGTGTGTAATCGGCCGGGTCATCTCAAATGTTTCAGTACCCAGCCGGGGGCTTCTTTGGGGGTTTTACAACCCAGTCGGGTACAACCTTATTCGACTAGACAGGGGCAATACCGTTTTGGGGGACAAGCAGGCCAGACTTCGAGGGCCTCAGGAGAGTCGAGTTCCCAAGTCCCAGTTGGGGAAATTGGGAGTTGTTCCAGGTGCGGCCAGTTGGGGCATGTTAGTGGTTCTTGTCCGTGGCTTGTAAGCTCGTAGGATGTCTTGGGTTTGAGAATGACCAACCTTAGCGGTCTCGGTGAATTATCATTTTGTAATCATTGGGTTCTGTTGTGTAACCAATGTGTTTTGGAAATGTTAGAACATCAAGGTTGTTTGTTTATATATATATATAGTTATGTGTGCCTGTGCTTATCTATTTTCTTGAAATGGGCAGATTAGAGCATGTAGTGGCTCTAAAAGTTTTATTAATGTAATAAGTTGTTGTGAGACCATAAAATTTTTGGTAATAATGCATTTATATGCGTGTGTTTTGATTTGGGAAAAACGAGGGCTGATGAGCCATGTTTTCAAATTTGGGAGGATTACTGAGGGATGCGTATCTTAATCAGGATTACTAGGGGGGACGAGAACAGTTATACTTGCCGGGTGTTCGGAATTTCAGTAGTGTTATCTAATTGATCTTATATGCGTGAAAGTGATGATTGATCTACTGTCACGGGAACTCCTCGAGGGGATGTGAAGTGTGCGGTTAATACTAGGTGTAGTATGTTTTTAACATGGTGTTTTACGGAGGTGTAGCGCATGATCTTGTTAGGAATAGACTTGTACCTTCGTGGTAGGTAACGTTGTCGAATTTACATGCGCACTGATTGGTTGTTTCGATAGAGGGAGTGTTAATCCCTACATAAGGGTGTGGTTGTTGGCATCGGGGAGTGATGTGCTGTGAGCAGCTGGTGTTATATCTCGGGTAGTAGTATGTGGATGTTTCCCAAGTTTTCGGGCTCCTTTATTATGATCGAATGCGATAGGTTTGTACCTTAGCATTGGTTAGGTCAGGAGATGCTATCGGAAGGGTCGATAGGGTGTATAGCCCGTAGTTAGAGTGTGACCCGTGGATGGAGTCACAGTGGTATGGTGTTTGCGAATGGAGATTTGGGATAATAGCGAGGAAGGTGAGGACTTTTACTCTTCTGGAAGGTTAGGATGGTGAGTCTTTGAAAGCCTTGTTGGTGGCATACAACTGTGCTGGGGTTCGGTGCAAGATAGTTGTTCAGTAGTGGTGATGGCTGGTTGTTGGGCACGGAGACCTAGTGTCTTGGTTGTACTCTCGAAATGAGTGACAAATAGGATGTGGAATAAAGAGTGGACCCTATAGGTCGTTGGCGGATGAAGGTGCTATGTTTGATTGTGTTCGGTATGGATGGTTACTTGGTAATGTTAAATGACGTGGTGTGGCAAACCCTGTCAGTTAACTCGGTACGAGGGAGGGGGTATGCAAATCCTGTTACTTCAAGTTCAGTCAAGATGGTGAATGAAATCTCTAAATGAGGGAGTTTTGCAGAGTACGATGCGTGAGAGTATGTGGTTCGTATGTTGTTATTAGATGATGTGTAGAAGGGGACTGACCTTAGGGAATCCCAAGCGAATGCCTTGGTAAGGCTATAGTGTCGTTACTGATGGAAGCACATGGTTTGAGGTTTGGTAAAGCTAGGTCACTTTGATATAAGTGTCCGTCGTCCAGTTTGGATAGTGGTAATGCGAGTGAGGTAACGAAATTGTGTAAAGTGAGTGTGGCACACTGTTAGAGTCGTTTCGACTTATTCAGCCTTGTCTGTGCGGTGAAAGGCGCGGGGTGTATAAAGTTATCCTTTACGTTGCTGCGTTGTTGGGAACTTCAAACGTTTAGGAGTCCCTATCGTGATAGTACTGTTTTTGGGAATTTCGTCATTACTGTGAGTATGGCAGGTTTTGTGGGTTGGTTACGTTGTGATTCGCTTGAAGGAAATTGAGTACTCTTTGTAAACTAAAATGATTTTGAATCGAAACGTGAGTTTGCGATCCTTATTTTCAGAAAATAATTTGAGGAGAATCTCTAGGTTCGGCTGTGGGTAGTTGTAAATGACGTGTTAAGTAGTGACGGTATAAGTCTGAATACCTTTGGGAAAAACCACTGGGGTAAGTAAATTTCAGGTCCGCGATAAAGATCCGGATCTATTTGTGGATGTTTGAGCATATGTTGTATTTTGTGGTAGTGTTAAACTTTAAGAGCATTGAATATGTCTTAAGTGGAAAAACATTGCATATGCTTTGGTTTACGAAAGTATTTTGAAACTTGCCGCGAAATGAAAATTTAATGTAACATTGCATACGTTGAATGTATTGTAGAACTGGAAATGTGTCATGAACATCGACTATGATATGGAATTGTGAATCATGCTTATTGTAAATTGCCTCTTGAATAGAGATGGGGTGACCAATAATGGGTCAGGTTGTTGAAAGTCGAATTGTTATATTGTTGAGAAAATGATTTAATTTAAATTGTGGATGGTCATGCGTTATGGGTGACATTGTGTTTATGAAAAACGTTTGCAAAGTTTTTGAGTTTCGCATGGGAACTGCAAAAAAGTTTTTTTTTTATTTTATTTTATTTTTTTATTTTATTTCGAGATGTCAACGTCGAAAATTTGTTTATCTTCAAAAAAAAAAAAAAATGTGTCTCATGATACAAGAGAATAATTTCCCTTATATTTATACAGAAGATTTATGTTGGTTGTTCTATTCGGAATTATAATTGTTGAGTAGTGACTTAGCTTGGAGCGCTAGTCGAGTGTTTTGGTGATTTATCTTGGGAAGGGTTTGGTTCTGTTGAAGTATTTGTATACTGGAGTGTTGTTTTCTTTCGGAACATGTTTCCTTGGTAAGCCCTTCCTTTTGTGAGTGTAGATCGAAAATTTGTTATGAGGTTAGAATCTTTCCTAATACTCGGGTGTTGGGTACTGTGTGATCAGTTGGCCTTGTTCTGTTGACGTGTTCTTAATTTCGGGGACGAAATTCTTTAAGGGGGGAGGTTATAGCGATCCCGTGTTTTTTTTCCCTTTATGTACAGTGTTCCGGACTTAGGATCTGCAATATTGACTGTTGATTATATCTTATTTCCGTCTTTCAATACTTTGTATTTGAGTTTTAGGATGTTACAGGCAGAGTTGTTACAGGTTGGCTGAGCCTTGGTCCTATTCTTTGTTGCCCAGGTTTTTGGTAGTACCCTCGAGCGGGCCTTCTTGCGCTCGAGCGGAGTTGTTTTGTTGGTTGTCCGCTCCAGCGAGTACATTTGCGCTTGAGCGGAGTTTGCATGCTCTCAGCATTTCGTGCTTCTGCAAAAGTACTGCATTTGTGTTTTTCGCGCTCGAGCGGATTCCTTTACACTCGAGCGGGTGTTCTGCGTCTGTGAGAGTACTGGGAGATGGTAATCTGCGCTCGAGCGTACGCGCTCGAGCGGGTACAGTTTTTTGTGCTTGACGCTCGAGCGTCCTATTCTCTACTCGAGCGGGTCATGTGTATATCAGTTGGCAGTTGGGCATTTTTGAATCACATTTCAACTTTCACTCTCTCTTACTTTTCCGAAAAGCCATTTTGAGAGCTTCTCTCACTAAAACCTCAACTTCTCTCTTAGGATTGATCTAGTTAGAGTGTTTTCCTACCCTTTGGCCTTTACAAAAAGTGCATTGATCGTTGAGGGCTACATTTTGATCCGAAGATCTTGAAGTTTGGAGCAACTTTGTTTTCTTCATCTTCTCCTTTGGGTTTCATCTCTTGAGGTAGGGATATCCTACTCCATCTTATAAGCTTTGTTTCTAAATTTTGGTGTTTCGATATGTTGGGGTTGTTGGGTAATTTTGAGAAAGTTTGGGGTCTTAGTGTAATTTTCAAAAGGGGGGTTTTCAAGTTTAAAACCCATAGGTATGTAATACATTGGTAAGTGGAGTTATATGTTGGTTTATTGATGAAAGTGGAACCTTAGGGTTGGTATTGAGATTATGGGAAAAAACCCTAATTGTTATGATAAATTAATCTGTATAATTAATTTTGTGAAATGAGAAATTGAATAGGAAATATTCAAATCGGAAAGGTATGGGATTAAAGAGTGTAGTTGGGTTAATTTATCGCTCACCTAGACATAAAGTTGACATTTTATCCATTGGGTGCATTTATTTTCTGTTTAGAAATAACTGCTTTGGGCTATCGGTGGAGGATAGTCTTGATTGTTGTAGACAGTGCATGATGATTAGGCAAACTAAACCTGATCAATTGAATGTGTCATAGAATGTGACGGTTGAAAGGATGCATTAATTTTATGTATTGATAATTATGTATATGATCTGTGTTTATATGCATTGTGTTGTGTGGAAGGAGATAGGGGATGTACTCCACGGTTTAGGGGAAGATAGGGGATGGACCTCTAAACCGGATATTGTTTGGGAGGAGATAGGGGATGGACTCTGTTGATACAGCGCTAAAATGTGTATCATTTGTGAAGTATGGAAGTGTTTGTTTGATTTGATATAGCACTAAAATGTATATCATTATCATTTGTGAAGTATAGCAGTATTTCTATGTTATATTGATACAGCACCAAAAGGTGTATCGTTTGTCAAATATGGAAGTGGTTTTATGTGTTATTGATACAGCACCAAAATGTGTATCCATCATGAATTTCAAAAGTATTTTCGATAATGAGCTAATCTCATTAAATTATTTGGCCGGCTCTGAGCCTTGTTTTCAAACTTAAAGTTGAATAAGAAATGGAAACTAAAGTGTAACATGGACATGATTGGTATGAAACTGTAATATGATATAAGTTGGGGTATAGGTGTGTACCATTTATCGAATGTTATTGTTTTAGTCATTGTTTATACTTGGTTTAGTATATTTCTTCTGGGCTGTGGCTCACTGTAACAAGCCCGCCGGAGGGGGGGGGGGGCCTCGCTACAGCTCGGACTCGATTTGTGTCACGGTTCTTAATCTGAACCAAAGAGTCCAAATCTGGCAAATCGTTTTGAGAAAACAGATTTTGAAAGAAGTGCCAAACATGGACTGCTTTGCCAGATACAGAGTCGCCACCTAAATATTTTATTTTTGGAAAATTTAAGAAACCCTGACTCGTTGCCTAAGGCCACGTGTCCGTCATCACCAAAGTTGCCTCGGCTCGAGAACTTGGGTACGATTGGGAAAGGTCACTTCGTGAGCACCCCTGCTCGCCCGATCAAAGATCGGCCTCTACTAAACATGATATTTAGTTTTGAAAACATTATGTGCTCTTATTCCGGTTATTAGCCCAGATTTACTACGTGATGCGCACAGCATACAAGTGTAGACTGGATCGCCTGAATTGGAACAAAACATTTCATGTTTGTTTTTGAAAATGGTTTGATGGTGCTACTCGCAAATAGGCTAAGATGTGGATTTGCCACCCTCGGGTGGGCTTAAGAAAAACATGATTTTGCCACTATCTAGCGGGCTTAAAACAAACATTTGGTGAATTGTTCCAATCCAAATAACTCAACCTCCACCCACAGGCATTCAAGGCAGTTATATCACATAAGCACATAGCCTCATGGTAAGCATGCTATTCATGGCAGTCACTCACACACATGCAAGGATGCTAAAGCATAAAACTCACCGAGTACTCCAAGCCAAAACAGAAGCTAATTAGAAATCCATGCATGATCCTAAGTATACAGAAATGCCTAATGCAACACATGCAAAGATACAAACCATAGCAGGCTCGGCTATTCTAAACATGGCATATGGAATGCTACAGCTGACATGTATTCAATTTGGAATTGAAATACAAATGCAGTTAGTTATGATGTGCCGAGCCCGATGCGTGCAAGATAGATGAATGAATGCAATATGCTATCATGCTGTATGCTAATTGAAACATGCCCTAATCTAACCATCATAAGCGGATAAATAAAAGGGAAGAAAGACGTGGGGTTGGAAGACATACATCACACTCACCCACACTTATTACAATTATGCCCTCGCGCAAAGGGTCCGAATAAATATACAGTCCCGAATAAAAGAATATTACAGTCCAAATAATACAGTCCAAAATGTGTACAAACTCCTAATTAATTTACGAATTAACTAAGAAAATAATAAACTGGCATGCAAGCCAGGGACTGCCTTGATTCTGATGAATGATGTATGTTTAGGCTGCCTTGCGCGGAAATCCACTGGGATGCCCCAATTAGCCTCTGTTTGCATTTATTCTTGGAAAGCGCGCCAAGTCTCGGAAGACTGCTGATTCTTGATTTTGCTGCAACGGAGAGCAGGAAAGGGGCATAGCAATGTATTTTCACAAATATATGCATGCCTCGATCCTCGTGTCACCAATCACGCATCTCAATGCATGATGGCCGAGGAGTCGATTTGCACAATTCAATATGGAATGAATGCACATGAAAACACAACAAAACCTAACTCCATCATGGATGATCCGGAGTGTCGGTGACTAAGGAATTGAGACACGTTCCGTCACTCGGAGTACGGAACGTACCTCGTTTCCCGTGTTCGGGCTAACTTCTATCCCAAACACAATGCAATATGCATGACATGCATGAAATGCAACTAAGATACATCCTAACATGCAACATGCTATGAAATGATATACACGATGCACGAGGTAACATGGCATACACAATGCACTAACATACAATCTAGCATACACAATGCTATGGAATGAAATGGCATACGCAATGCAATATGGACTTACACTAACACAAGTGGACCTCAGCCACACTCACATAAGAGGCCATTAGATGAAAATGAGACACTCGAAATGCGTGCACGCATGTACGCAAACCGAGGACCGACCCTAAGGCACGAAATGCCACTCTAACAAGACATAGCAAAACATCGAATATGGCATACTATCATGCAAATTTCAGAGGCAAAATGAGATGTAAAACAGCCCCGAAACATGGTAAAATGGTACCTGATGCATGGAACGAGTCCCGAAACATGAATTTTGGCGCATGAAATGGCCTATAGCTATGCAATGCATGCAATATTTGAACATGAAGTGTAAAGACAGGAGCAAGGAAGCCCAAAAACAAGCATGTTTACAGTTTTAAGCAAGGCCAAACAGTGAGCACAAATGGGGCTAAGCTAGAATACAAAAATGGCCCCGAAAGCAAGATATTGAAGCAACTCACAGATGCTGGCCCTAAACAAGTGAGGGCCCTTCTACAATGTTTAAGAGGGTCCCAAAATATGATGTTTTACAGTTGATGGCCGAGCCCAAAACAGTGTACAAATATGTTCAACATACAATGCAAGATATGGCCTAAAAGAGAGGCTACAACACAAAGTATACAAAAGATGCTCCAAACAGCAATATACCCTTAATGAAACATGGAGAGAGGGTCAAAAAAAGGCCATTTTCAGTTCGGACCAAGGTCCAAAAATAGAAGCAAAATAGGCTAATAAATCATGCAAAAATGAGACCAAAAGATGGATATCAAAGCAAGTGATACATGGAGGATTCAAACAGTGATGAGCCCTTCTAAAATGTTGAAGAATGGCTCAAAATAAGCCTATTTAAAGTTTACAACATGCTTCAAAACAGATTACACATGAGCCTAAAATACTACACAAGAAATACGCATACAAGAGGGATAATGAAGCAAGTGCAAAATGGGGGCCTCAAACAGTGAGAGGCCCTTAATGAAAGATGAAATAGAGCTCAAAAAAACACCACTTTCAGTTATGGCCAGAGCTCAAATATGCAAGCAAGAAGGGCTAAGAAATGATACCAAAATGAGCTAGAAAAGAGGGAAATGTTGCTCACCCTTGAAGACCAATCCTTTGCTGCCTCTTGGACCAAGAAATGCTGCCTCCTAGCCTCTGAGAAGACCCTTCTAGCTGCTGGAATGGAGTGGTGGTGTGGTGCTAGGTGGTGGTGAAGAAATGAGTGTAGGACTTGAGAGGTTTGAAGCTTGGAAGTGTAGAGATAGGGGAGATATGCATACAAGGCTTAAAGGCAAAATTTCTAACCCCTAAACACAGCTGGGGAGCCTGGTTTTATAGACAAAAGGGGGTGAAAAAGAGGGGGGAAAATGGGGGGGGAAACTTGAATTAGTTTCCCCCCAAAAGGCCAAACCCTCGGACATGGGTGAAGTGCAAAACAAAATACATGCCTAGAACACACTTGGGAGGGGGATAATGGTCGGCTAGTTTAAAAGGGCAAAAAAAGTCATTTTTTTTAGATAAGTGGCCGGCCGGCTACTTTTTCTGGGTTTTCTGGCCGGCCAGCTACTTTTTCTGGCCGGCCAGCTACATTCAGGACAAAAAAAAGTGGGCTACCGGAAAGAAAAGTGTCCGGTGGGTGATTGGGAAGTCCAAATGGCCGTTCAAGTGTCCAAATTGAAGCCCCAGAAGTTAGCTTTCCAATGGCATAAACCTTGCATCAAAATTTCTCCTGTGTAAAAAGTTATGCCCGTTTCCGTGAAGCCGCACAGATTCGGTCCCAACCGGAGTGATGCCCTACTTCAATCAACCATATCTCCCCTATCCGGAATTGGATTTAGGAGATTCTTGAGTGCAAAATGAAGCCCCGGAAGTCTTATTTCCAACGGTGGTGGCCTCATAGATTGATTCCAAGTATGCGAATGAATAGACCCGATTCGGCGAGGGCTGTTCGATTCTCTCTTAACGATTCATGCCCATTTTCTCCCCCAACTGGATTTCTTCCTTCTTCTCCTCTTTTCTTCAACTTCAAGCCCCTAAGTAAGGTGTTTTGAAAGATTTTTCAAAGATTTCATCTCTCTTTCATTCATTCCCACTTTGTCCTTGCTCGATTTACCGAAAAGCGCAATATTTGACAAAATACGAGCCTCGGAACATCGTAAAAACTTTATTTTCAAAATGTTTTGAAAGAGGGGGTTTTAAGATCTAAAATCTTTTGATCAAGATTGTTTTGGTCCAAAAGGGGTATGAAGTTGACGTTTGACTCTCTTTTTGCCAAAGAAATTGAACCTTTGCCCTGCACATCTTTCATCACCGAGCAAACCATCAGTCGCGTCCAAGTCTTATGGACGGTCAAAAATGGGGTGTCTACAGTTGCCCCTCTTTGACAGAACTCGGAAGTCAAGAAGTGACGGTAGTGAATGTCAAAGCCCAGAGACGACCCATTTTTGACAAGGCCGAAGACTTGGACAAACAAACAAAATATAGATAAATAAATGGTTGTGCCCGCAGGCTGCCTACGTATCCCCTTGCAAGGAATCAAACCAGCGTAGTTCAGGGGCAGGATGCCAAATGATATGCAGGAAGATTTTGATAATTGGACTTACACGCTACGCGAAGCCGATTTTGAAAATTAGACTTATACGCTACGCGAAGCCGGTTTGAAGATTGGACTTATACGCTACGCGAAGCCGGTTTGAAAATTGGACTTACACGCTACGCGAAGCTGGTTTGAAAATTGAGGATTCATGCAATGCACTGTAATGTAGTGGCTAAAATGCAATGTAATAGCTAAGAGGTAAAGGTACCTTACAGGGGTAATTGGCAATGACTTACCTCATGTTGCTGGGGATCTCTCGCTTCTTCTTGATTGAACCGCAGGTACTACTTTCTCCCTGACTATGGTCGCAGCTTTCCCTATTCTCCAACAGGGTGACAGACTAGGTTGGATCAGTATCCAGAATTGAGGTGCATACAGATGCTATCTCAATCTATGGGGCTGCCATACAGATTTCAAGCCGAGGATATACCCCTGGGTATTTAAACCAGACTTTAGTCCCAGAAATCCCGAACCTTTGCGTTCTAGGCATGAGCCATTCGAACTCTAGTTTCCACCGTCTCAGTTGGTCTCCTAGGAACTCACCGCAAACACAGGCAGGTGGCTATACCAGACCACCGGAAGTCATTCGGGCACAACAAACACCAAAGGAATTGCACCTTTAGAGGATTTAAGGTATCCTAGACTGGAGAGTGTACAAGTGCGATGCAAGTACGATGCGCGAAATAGCGCGAATGATGATGCAGGATTTAAGGTCTCCTTAAACCAAGGAGTGCACAAGACAATGCGCATGATGCAAAAATACTATGTGCACAAGACAGTGCGATGCAGAGTGAATGCACAAAACAGTGCTAAATAGATGCACAAAATAGTGCGATGCTAAAGGTGTACAAAACAGTACGAGCAGGGTGAATGCACAAAATAGTGCGATACAGATAAGGTGCGCAAGATAGCGTGATGCAATGTATGCGCAATGTAAGTAATGGTCACAGCGCAAGATAGCGCGATGCAATATACTAACAAGTACAGGTGAGATGCGCAAGATAGCGCGATAAAATGCATGCACAATGCAATTAATGTGCACAATATAGTGCGATGCGCAAAATAGCGTGAGTGAAATGTAATGCACTAACAAGTGCAAGTGGGATGCGGAAGATAGCGCGAATGATACAATGCACAAAATAGCGCGATACGCTAAACAGCGCGATTGATTTGAAATGCACAAGATAGTGCGATGTGATATGCAAAGCACAGGACAGTGCGATTGAGGTGCGCAAAATAGCGCGATGAATGCAATGCACAAGACAGTGTGATTGAGGTGCGTAAAATAGCGCGAATGTTACAATGCACAAAATAGCGCGATACGCTAAACAGCGCGATTGATTTGAAATGCACAAGATAGTGCGATGTGATATGCAAAGCACAAGACAGTGTGATTGAGGTGCACAAAATAGCGCGAATGAATGCAATGCACAAGACAGTGCGATGGAGGTGCGCAAAATAGCGCAAATGATAAACTGCACAAAACAGTGCGATTGTGGTGCGCAAAATAGCGCGAGTGATAAACTGCACAAAACAGTATGATTGAGGTGCGCAAAATAGCGCGAATGATAAATTGCACAAAACAGTGCGATGCGCAAAATAGCGCGAGTGATTAGAAATGCACAAAACAGTGCGAGTGATTTGAAATGCACAAGACAGTGCGATACAATGCATCTTCTATGCAAGTATGGGGGCATTTTTCATGCAAAAGATACGAGCATTTTCTATGCAAGTATGGAAGCACATTCTATGCAATATTGAAAGCAAGCATATTCTATGCATGAATCATAACGATGCGCGGCACGCATGCAACAACAGTGTATATATGAAAGTTCACCTTCTATGCAATAGAGGAGCATCAAATATGTACTCTGGTGCCTCTGATTTGCCTCTTAGAGGACTTCACAACATACTCAACTCAAAAAGGGCACACCCTATTCAAATTGGCGAGAGATTATATCTGCATGTGAAACCCTCGGGTGCTGCTTGGACTGCCATTCTGACTTGAAGCAGGCTTACACTTGGGGTCGAGATACACTCATACTCCAGAGAAATGGCGAGGCCTAAGAAGATGCACCTGGAATGCAGTCTCGAATTTTGCTAAGGTTGAAACATGCTAAGATGCTCCAAATTTTCCCTCTTTTCTTTTGCTTTGCAGTCCGGAATCTAAATAGCTTCAGATAGGCCCTTGTTCTACTGTTCACACTTATCGGGGGTGGACCCTGCAGCTTTATGAAAGAACCAATTCTGTTTTGCACAAATGTGGAGAATGGCACAGCACTCTGAGCACAGGATGATTTTTCTTTTGAAAATGAGAAAAGGATTCTCAACCGGGTATTGAGCCTATAACTGACCACAGCCAAAATGTCTCAACACAAAAAAAAAACAAAAGGTAAACAACCTAAACACAACGAGACACACTCGGGACGACTCAAAGCAGGAATCGAGACAAACAAAACAAAAGACACGACACACAGACGTATATAGGGAGCCTGTTTCACCGGGTATTATTTCCCACCCTTTCTTATTTGTGTCTCTCACATCGCTCGGCACTCAATCTCTTGTTTTTTGAAAAAGCCCTTTTCTCACTTTTTCTCTCATCGCACATCTCTCTATTCTTCAATCTCTCATTTTTCAATCCCTCCCCTGGGCGGTTGATGGATAAATAGGAAGTTGCGGGCTCTTGCCCCTAGCATGCTGCTAGATTCTCTTTCTTCTGCTCACAGCTAGTGAATTCCTCCCATAGAAGGGTTGCGCTACAACTGGGTGTGTAGCAAATCTGCAGCTAGCATCGGTTGATGATGCTTTGCTGGGGAGTTTGGACGTGATAAGATCTGTCCAGATGATGGAGTGGAATATCTTGCCCCATTCCAGTTCGTGCTTCGCACTTGGCTTGATACCTCGCTGCTTGGAGGGTGAGAGAGCTTTCAGCCCTTTGTTGTGCACTTTTCTGGCGAATACGGTGCCCTTTCCGGCGAGTAGAGTGCCCTTTTCTAGCAAGTATTTTGACAAAGGGGAAAAGACAGAACACCTGACTCAACTGTGCCCCTAGTTCATTATTTTGACCATTTTTTGTTTTTGCTTTTCTACTAAAACAATTTTGATCAGCATAAGAGTTTGATTAACATGTTTGTTCAATTTTTGATTTGAAATCATGCAAGTCAGGCTATGAGCACTGAAAATTTTCCTTTTTTGGGTCCAAGAAAATGGTCCAGTTTTTGGAAAAGATGGAACAATTTTCGAGAAAATTAGTCAACCTCAGTATAAATTCTCAAAAACTACTTTTGCAAACGGCCGCTTGCTCAACGAGCACGGAACCTACTCTTGAGATGCACAACCTCAGATCTGACGGAAAACTGCCCCATGCTTGAAGAGAGCTGCATGGCAACGGAAAGTTGCCCCTTGTTTGAAATGACACCGCGGCGCATTGAATGGCAACGGAAAGTTGCCCCTTGTCTGAATGGCACCGCAGCGCATTGTAATCAGTCCTCGGAGCGATGATTACAACTGAACTCTTGGGTACAGAGAAGGCAAAGATGATCAAAACCATTACATGGACTCAAACAATTTGGAAGTGTTTTACGGCTGGACTTCAGGATGAAGTTGCCTACGTATCCCAAACATGGGAATCAAGCCTTACGTAGTTCAGGGTTAAGGTACACTCGGGTATTAACCTCTCCTTTTAGGCTCTAACTTTTGCCAAGGCGCCAGTTGCAGGTTTTCGACCTTGCGAGCTATGTTTTCCTTTTCTTTTCAATTCTTTTCATTTCTTCTTTTTTCATTTTTTCTTTTCTTTTCTTTTCTTCTTTTGCATTTTTCTTTTTTTTTTTTTTTTTGTTCTTTTTCTTCTTTTTCTTGCTCTAACTTTTGCCTGGGTTGCCCTTCTGGGTTTTCGACCTAGCGAGCCTCTCAAAGGGTAAAAGTGTAGCTTGGTCCATGCCAAATGGTTGTAGGGTTTTGAAGTCATCCGTATCCAGGAGAGTGGTTGTTGATTTGCAGAAGGATCCATCTTCGGCTCTTCGAGCACATCGGACATTTTTGCCCCTAGTTCGAAGGGTACTTCTGTTCTAGCTTTGCAAGCTTCTTCTGATCCGACTTTCCTGGCCTCTTGTTCGAGGGCTGCTTCAAATCTGGCCACACAGGCCTTACATTGTAGTTGACCGTTGAACATTCTGAATTCAAGTTCAAGGTTTGGAAGCAAAGGGGTTGAGTCTCGAGGCTGAGAGCGATCCTAGGCTGCACAATTTCAAGAGCGGTTCCACACAGGTCTTTGCAGGACCGCGCAAAATATTTTATTTTTAAAAATTTTTAAGAAAGCGACAAATCGCTCGCGCTGAAGATAGTGTGAAACCAGTCTGGATCAAGCCAGGGTCCTTCTCAGTACTCACGCTAACAAGCATGATTTCATTCATTAAGGGCTTAGCACGCCTCTCTTTCTCTCAATTGATCAAAGTTTTGCAAATCCTGAGGAATTCCTTCCTCTTCGTTTTCAACGCAGTGTTCAAAAAGTTTTGAAAAACTCAGGTCATTACAATGACTTCAGGGCACAGAAAAGACAGAGTTTTTCGTCAAATACTGCCATCTCATTCAGAACTTCCGGCATAACTGGCACAAGGCAGAAGCGAACACAAGAATGTGAAAATCACTGTTGTTCATTCAAAGTCTGCTGGCACAACTGGCTCCCTGGCAGAAACAGACTCAAAACAAAACAAAAAGACAAACACAAAACAAAATGGTGATGCCCGAGGTAACACCCCCCCCCCCCGGAATCACCCTACTCCTATACAATAGGACTGACTCGATACAACAAGACAGACCCAAAACAAAAAGACTGACTCAAAACAAAAGGACAGACTCAAAACAAAACAACAAGACTGACCCAATACCCAAGTCAGAATGCAAAATTAACAGCACTTGTACACTGCTCAAAACAGTGCATGCCATCCACCACAGCAGGAGTAATCTGAGCGCCATCCGTAGGTGGTTCATCCCTCGATCAGATAATCACATTATCCCCCAAGTTCACTGACCCAGTGCCGATAGACTTTGCAGAGCTTAGCGCGACAATGACCCCGTTGTCAATCAAATCTTGCACTTCGTGGCGAAGACGAAAGCAATTGTCAGTGCCATGACCGGTTTGTTGATGGAAGGCACAGTACTGGGCAGCATCATGTGTAGCCGGAAGAGGGTTCGGGAGAGGCCGAGGCTCAAGGGGTTTGAGATGGCCTTGTCCAACAAGGATTTGGAAAGCTTTGGACAAAGGCATGTGGAGGGCATGGAAGACCCTTTGACCTCGGGGTTGGTACTTCAAGGCTTGTGGATTTTTGCTGGGCGCACCCGCAAAGGGATTGGCAGGTGCTGGCCTGGTTTGCTGATCTCTTCTAAGTGGAGGATTAGAGCTAACAGGATCGTATCTGGTATGACGGCCCTTCTCCCGGTTTTTCCTTTGATTCAGACTGCCCCCAACTTGAGTAGCGAAAGTGTCATCCACAGCTTTTGCAACAACTGTGAGGACTTGCTCTTTGTCCAGTCCCTTGGCTTTCAAAGCCTCAACAGTAAACATAAGATGTTCATAGGGATCCATGCCCGCCCCTGCCTTATTCTTTCCACTCGCCTCCACTTTGCCAAGGGATTGGCCTTCCTCAAATGCAGCCTGTCCCAAGACTGGGGAGCCTTTTGACATGAAATTCCCAATATGTGGTGTGGTCGATGATGGAGCCAATGTCCCGGAGGCCAGATCTGTCATGGTTCTTTGAAGATCTTTAATCATTCCCATCAACTCAGAAGTAGTGGGTTCACGGGTTTGAGATGATTGAGGTTCAGGTGCACCCATCATCCATAAGTCTATGCTTTCTAGGATAAACACCTCAGGTTTGGGTAGATGGGCTGGGGTGATGTATATGCTGGGGTCATAGGTGGATGGCAGTATATGGATAAGATTGAGGTAGGCAGGAGGTGTTTGGTCATTGGGGTCTAAAGGTGGAGCTATCGTCCGGTTGTCGATGATATTTTGGACCTCATGACGAGGGCAGTGGCAACGGTCGGTGCCATGACCACGCCGCTGATGGTACATACAATACTTGGCGGGGTTATGTCTGGCTGGGAGTGGGTCAGGAAGAGGTTGAGGATCGAGGGGTTTGAGATGCCCTCTTTCCATCAAGACTTTTAGTGCGCTAGTCAGGCTCATATGAAGGGGGGTGAAAGTTCTACCCTGAGCCCGTGCTGGGCCGGCTGTTTGTAGGCTTGGATTGGCAAAAGGGTCGGCAGTGGCAACTGCATTGATTTCAGTGGGTTTGGGAATAGCGCTACTACCGGCATTGGTACTCCTTGAAATCACCCTCCTTGTCGGTTCACTTGTTCTGGGAATGATCCCGCTGTTGAACGCATTCTCGACCTGAACCCCCAGTTCATGCAAACTTTTGAAAGTGAATAATGGAGCGACTATCAATTTTTGCAACATATCATGCTCGAGGTTTCGCACCATCATCTGCACTTGATCCATCTCAGAAGGGCGGCGATCTTTCATCTGTGCTGCATTTGCTCTCCACCTCGCAACAAATTCCACAAAAGACTGTTGGCTTCTGGTGGGTTGCTTCAAGCTCTTGGATGGTCATTTCAACTTGGGTATTGTAGGAATACTGATCGACAAAGGCCTCAGCCAGTTCTTCCCAGTTTTGTTTCACTTTATCTTCCAACTTAGCGTACCAAGTGGCTGCTATACCCGACAGGGTTCTTCCATACAAAGAGAGTTTCTGTGGCTTAGTCAGACCCATCGGCTTTAGGACATCCAAGAAAAGTCAGATATGTACCATTGGATCTCCAGACCCGTCGAAACGGTCAATATATGGCATTTTGAATCTATCTGGGAGCCGTACAGCAGACTCGGTGTGCCCATCCTCAATGTCGGGAATGGAGTTAAGGCCCTGTGCCTTTTTGAATTGCTTCTCAAGGTTCGCAATTTTCACTGCGGTCAGATCGAGGTCATTAGCATCAAGGGGATAACGCCTCTCGTTAGGCTGCACCAGGGGTCTGAAAACTTGGGCTTGAGCCAACCCTTCTCGAGGATCTGGACCCTGCAAATCTTCAGTTGGTGGAATTGGGTCAAAGTTCGGCTGGGGCCCCAAAGCTGGATGTGAGGCAGATGCCCTAGATGGGCGCTGCGTTTCAATGCTGGTCTCAGCCTGCATGGCAGTTCCCTGATTTAACGCTGCTATCACGACCACAAATTCTTCCGAACCTTGTGCCATCACGGTCTGTTGAGCCTGAACAAAGGTGATGTGACTGGTGACTGACGGATCAAATGAACCGGTGAGCCCTGACTGGCCTTTCTTTGCCTTGCCTCAGCGAAAGAACACTGGTTGCCCTTGAATTGAATTTCTGACCTAACAAAGTCTATCAGCACTAGTCCAATGTACCTGGGGCATATCGAAGCCTTCTGAAGCTATAGTTCCAGGACTATCTAGCAAAAGAGAAAACATGCAGCATCTTAGCCTGATTTCACCAAAACAGATATAACAGGATGACTGTGCCCTCTACTGAATTCTGCCCCAAAATTCGGCCTGTAAACTGTTACCCTCAGGTAAACTGAATCCCAAAATATTGAACTGGTGCCCGCAGGCCTAATGCCCAAACTTGCAAACTGATACATGCATTCCCTGTAGAGACGCACTCTAAAGCACATAACAAGCAAGTGAGAGCCAAAACACCCCTATGTTGGGGTAGGGTTTCCTTGTCCTATTTTGTCAGGAGCTAGGGTTTCACTACGCACGCAGCAGTTTCAAACAACCTATATCGGGTAAGCAACCTGTCCTAGTTTGGAATGGTCAAAAAGGGTGCCCCGGTAAAACCGGGGTTTGTGCTCCCATACTGTCAGAGCCCATAGCCGATCAGCCTTATGGTCATGCCTTGACAAGACAAGCCTCCGGCAAATCGTTCGGGAATGGCAGATGGCAAACACGGTGTCCTAGGCGCACCAATGCAAATGCAATGCAAAGAGACACATAAATGAAATCAAAACAGGATATCACTAGTTCGAGTCAAGCTCTCTAAAATCCCCAACAGAGTCGCCAGAAACTGTAACAAGCCCGCGAGGGGGGGCTCGCTACAGCTCGGACTCGATTTGTGTCACGGTTCTTAATCTGAACCAAAGAGTCCAAATCCGGCAAATCGTTTTGAGAAAACAGATTTTGAAAGAAGTGCCAAACATGGACTGCTTTGCCAGATACAGAGTCGCCACCTAAATATTTTATTTTTGGGAAATTTAGGAAACCTTGACTCGTTGCCTAAGGCCACGTGTCCGTCATCACCAAAGTTGCCTCGTCTCGGAACTTGGGTACGATTGGGGAAGGTCACTTCGTGAGCACCCCCGCTCGCCCGATCAAAGATCGGCCTCTACTAAACATGATATTTAGTTTTGAAAACATTGTGTGCTCTTATTCCGGTTATTAGCCTAGATTTACTACGTGATGCGCACAGCATACAAGTATAGACTGGATCGCCTGAATTGGAACAAAACATTTCATGTTTGTTTTTGAAAATGGTTTGATGGTGCTACTCGCAAGTAGGCTAAGACGTGGATTTGCCACCTTCGGGTGGGCTTAAGAAAAACATGATTTTGCCACTATCTAGTGGGCTTAAAACAAACATTTGGTGAATTGTTCCAATCCAAATAACTCAACCTCCACCCACAGGCATTCAAGGCAGTTATATCACATAAGCACATAGCCTCATGGTAAGCATGCTATTCATGGTAGTCACTCACACACATGCAAGGATGCTAAAGCATAAAACTCACCAAGTACTCCAAGCCAAAACAGAAGCTAATTAGAAATCCATGCATGATCCTAAGTATACAGAAATGCCTAATGCAACACATGCAAAGATGCAAACTATAGCAGGCTCGGCTATTCTAAACATGGCATATGGAATGCTATAGCTGACATGTATTCAATTTGGAATTGAAATACAAATGCAGTTAGTTATGATGTGCCGAGCCCGATGCGTGCAAGACAGATGAATGAATGCAATATGCTATCATGCTGTATGCTAATTGAAACATGCCCTAATCTAACCATCATAAGCGGATAAATAAAAGGGAAGAAAGACGTGGGGTTGGAAGACATACATCACACTCACCCACACTTATTACAATTATGCCCTCGCGCAGAGGGTCCGAATAAATATACAGTCCCGAATAAAAGAATATTACAGTCCAACTAATACAGTCCAAAATGTGTACAAATTCCTAATTAATTTACGAATTAACTAAGAAAATAATAAACTGGCATGCAAGCCAGGGACTGCCTTGATTCTGATGAATGATGTATGTTTAGGCTGCCTTACGCAGAAATCCACTGGGATACCCCAATTAGCCTCTGTTTATATTTATTCTTGGAAAGCGCGCCAAGTCTCGAAAGACTGCTGATTCTTGATTTTGCTGCAACGGAGAGCAAGAAAGGGGCATAGCAATGTATTTTCACAAATATATGCATGCCTCGATCCTCGTGCCACCAATCACGCATCTCGATGCATGATGGCCGAGGAGTCGATTTGCACAATTCAATATGGAATGAATGCACATGAAAACACAACAAAACCTAACTCCATCATGGATGATCCGGAGTGTCGGTGACTAAGGAATTGAGACACGTTCCGTCACTCGGAGTACGGAACGTACCTCGTTTCCCGTGCTCGGGCTAACTTCTATCCAGAACACAATGCAATATGCATGACATGCATGAAATGCAACTAAGATACATCCTAACATGCAACATGCTATGATATGACATACACGATGCACGAGGTAACATGGCATACACAATGCACTAACATACAATCTAGCATACACAATGCTATGGAATGAAATGGCATACGCAATGCAATATGGACTTACACTAACACAAGTGGACCTCAGCCACACTCATATAAGAGGCCATTAGATGAAAATGAGACACTCGAAATGCGTGCACGCATGCACGCAAACCGAGGACCGACCCTAAGGCACGAAATGCCACTCTAACAAGACATAGCAAAACATCGAATATGGCATACTATCATGCAAATTTCAGAGGCAAAATGAGATGTAAAACAGCCCCGAAACATGGTAAAATAGTACCCGATGCATGGAACGAGTCCCGAAACATGAATTTTGGCGCATGAAATGGCCTATAGCTATGCAATGCATGCAATATTTGAACATGAAGTATAAAGACAGAAGCAAGGCAGACCTAAAAAAAGCATGTTTACAGTTTTAAGCAAGGCCAAACAGTGAGCACAACTGGGGCTAAGCTAGCATACAAAAATGGCCCCGAAAGCAAGATATTGAAGCAATTCACAGATGCTGGCCCTAAACAAGTGAGTGCCCTTCTAAAATGTTGAAGAGGAGCCCAAAATATGATGTTTTATAGTTGATGGCCGAGCCCAAAACAGTGTACAAATATGCTCAACATACAATGCAAGATATGGCCTAAAAGAGAGGCTACAACACAAAGTATACAAAAGATGCTCCAAACAGCAATAGACCCTTAATGAAACATGGAGAGAGGGTCAAAAAAAGGCCATTTTCAGTTCGGACCAAGGTCCAAAAACAGAAGCAAAATAGGCTAATAAATCATGCAAAAATGAGACCAAAAGATGGATATCAAAGCAAGTGATACATGGAGGATTCAAACAGTGATGAGCCCTTCTAAAATGTTGAATAATGGCTCAAAATAAGCCTATTTAAAGTTTACAACATGCTTCAAAACAGATTACACATGAGCCTAAAATACTACACAAAAAATACGCATACAAGAGGGATAATGAAGCAAGTGCAAAATGGGGGCCTCAAACAGTGAGAGGCCCTTAATGAAAGATGAAATAGAGCTCAAAAAAACACCACTTTCAGTTATGGCCAGAGCTCAAATGTACAAGCAAGAAGGGCTAAGAAATGATACCAAAATGAGCTAGAAAAGAGGGAAATGTTGCTCACCCTTGAAGACCAATCCTTTGCTGCCTCTTGGACCAAGAAATACTGCCTCCTAGCCTCTGAGAAGACCCTTCTAGCTGCTGGAATGGAGTGGTGGTGTGGTGCTAGGTGGTGGTGAAGAAATGAGTGTAGGACTTGAGAGGTTTGAAGCTTGAAGTGTAGAGATAGGGGAGATATGCATACAAGGCTTAAAGGCAAAATTTCTAACCCCTAAACACAGCTGGGGAGCCTGGTTTTATAGACAAAAGGGGGTGAAAAAGAGGGGGAAAAATGGGGGGGAAAACTAATTCAAGTTTTCCCCCAAAAGGCCGAACCCTCGAACATGGGTGAAGTGCAAAACAAAATACATGGCTAGAACACACTTGGGAGGGGGATAATGGTCGGCTAGTTTAAAAGGGCAAAAAAAGTCATTTTTTTTAGATAAGTGGCCGGCCGGCTACTTTTTCTGGATTTTCTGGCCGGCCAGCTACTTTTTCTGGCTTTTCTAGCCGGCCAACTACATTCAGGACAAAAAAAAGTGGGCTGCCGGAAAGAAAAGTATCCGGTGGGTGATTGGGAAGTCCAAATGTGGCCGTTCAAGTGTCCAAATTGAAGCCCCAGAAGTTAGCTTTCCAATGGTGCAAGCTTTGCATCAGAATTTCTCCTGTGGAAAAAGTTATGCCCGTTTCCGTGAAGCCGCGCAGATTCGGTCCCAACCGGAGTGATGCCCTACTTCAATCAACCATATCTCCCCTATCCGGAATTGGATTTAGGAGATTCTTGAGTGAAAAATGAAGCCCCAGAAGTCTTATTTCCAACGGTGGTGGCCTCATAGCTTGATTCCAAGTATGCGAATGAATAGGCCCGATTCGGCGAGGGCTGTCCGATTCTCTCTTAACGATTCATGCCCATTTTCTCCCCCAATTGGATTTCTTCCTTCTTCTCTTTTCTTCAACTTCAAGCCCCTAAGTAAGGTGTTTTGAAAGATTTTTCAAAGATTTCATCTCTCTTTCATTCATTCCCACTTTGTCCTTGCTCGATTTACCGAAAAGCGCAACATTTGACAAAATACGAGCCTCGGAACATCGTAAAAACTTTACTTTCAAAATGTTTTGAAAGAGAGGGTTTTAAGATCTAAAATCTTTTGATCAAGATTGTTTTGGTCCAAAAGGGGTATGAAGTGGAGGTTTGACTCTCTTTTTGCCAAAGAAATTGAACCTTTGCCCTGCACATCTTTCATCACCGAGCAAACCATCAGTCGCGTCCAAGTCTTATGGACGGTCAAAAATGGGGTGTCTACACTCACCCTATATGGGACATCACTTTCAGGTACAGGCAGCATGTCACTTCCAAGGACGTAGCTTGGGAGGCTTGAGACTGTTGGACTATTTTGTATTTTTGGTTGTATTACATGTATATCAAGCCAAGGGCTTATCTTTGTGTAGAGTTAGTACTCTCTGGTTGTAACCAAGTGTTGGCTTGGGAAGTTGTAAGCCCATAGGGCATTTACTTTTGATGTCAACATGTAATACATTTTGTAAGAATACTCTGATGCTTGTAATATAATGTCTCTTTTTAGTATCTTGAATGTATGATATTTGGAGGTTTATTTTGAGGGCGTTACAAGTAGTCTCTTGAATGAACTTCCATTTTTAATTTTATGCAACTTCCATTTTTATTTTTATTCAATTTCCTTTTCTATTCAACTTCCTTTTTTATTTTTATTCAACTTCCATTTTTAATTTTATGCAATCTATTTGGAAATTAAATAAAACAGGAAGTTGAATAGAAAATGAAATTGAATAAAAATGGAAGTGGAATAAAATTAAAAATGGAAGTTGAATAAAAAAGGAAATTGAATAAAAATGAAGTTGAATAGAAAAGTAAATTGAATTAAAAAGGGAAGTTGAATAAAATTAAAAATGGAAGTTCATTTAAGAAACCACTATACCTTAACGATCTATTTGGAGATTAAATAAAAATGGAAGTTGAATAGAAAAGTAAATTGAATAAAAAAGGAAGTTGAATAAAATTAAAAATGGAAGTTGAATAGAATTAAAAACCACTATACCTTAACGATCTATTTGGAAATTAAATAAAAAAAGAAATTGAATAGAAAATAGAATTAAATAAAAAAGAAAGTTGAATACAATTGGAAGTTGAGTAAAAATAAAATTGGAAGTTGCATAAAATTAAAAATGGAAGTTGAATAAAAATGGAAGTTGCATAAAAATAAAAATAAAAATGGAAGTTACATAAAATTAACAATGGAAGTTAATTCAAGAAACCATAATACCTTAACGATTTATTTGGAAATTAAAAAACAAAGGAAGTTGAATAAAAATGGAAGTTGAATAGAAAAAAAAATTGGATATTTAATTTCCAAATTAATCTTTAAGGTATAGTGGTTTCTTGAATGAACTTCCATTTTTAATTATATGCAACTTCCATTTTTCTTCAATTTCCTTTTCTATTTAACTTCATTTTTTATTTCATTTCCAAGTAAATTGTTAAGGTATAGTGGTTTCTTGAATGAACTTCCATTGTTAATTTTATGCAACTTCTATTTTTATTTTATTCAATTTCCTTTTCTATTCAACTTCTTTTTTTATTCAACTTCATTTTTATTCAATTTCCAAATAGATCGTTAGAGTATAGTGGTTTCTTGAATGAACTTCCATTTTTAATTTTATTCAACTTCCATTTTTATTCAACTTCCATTTTTTTATTTAATTTCCCAATAGATCTTTAGGGTATAGTGGTTTCTTAAATGAACTTCCGTTGTTAATTTTGTGGAACTTCCATTTTTATTTTTATTCAACTTCCATTTTTATTCAACTTCCTTTTTTTATTCAATTTCCTTTTTTAATTATATGCAACTTCCATTTATATTTTTACTCAACTTCCATTTTAAATTATATGCAACTTCCACTTATATTCAACTTCAATTTTTAATTATATGCAACTTCCATTTATATTTTTATTCAACTTCCATTTTTATTAAATTTCCAAATAGATCGTTAAGGTATAGTATTTTATTGGATGAACTTACATTGATAATTTTATGCAACTTCCATTATTAATTTTATGCAACTTCCATTTTTATTCAATTTCCTTTTTTACTTTTATTCAACTTCCTTTTTTATTTAATTTCTAAATAGATCGTTAACGTATAGTGGTTTCTTGAATAAACTTCCATTGTTAATCTTATGCAACTTCCATTTTTATTTATATTCAATTCTATTTTCTATTCAACTTCCTTTTTTATTTAATTTTCATTTAATTTCCAAATAGATCGTTAAGGTATAGTGGTTTTTTAAATGAACATCCATTTTTATTTTTATGGAACTTCCATTGTTATTTTTATTCAACTTCCTTTTTTATTCAATTTCCTATTCTATTCAACTTCCTTTTTTATTCAATTTCCAAATAGATCGTTAAGGTATAGTGGTTTTTTAAATGAACTTACATTGTTAATTTTATGCAACTTCCATTTTTATTTTTATTTGACTTCCTTTTGTATTAAATTTCCTTTTCTATTCAACTTCCTCTTTTTTTTAATTTCCAAATAGATCGTTAAAGTATAGTGATTTATTGAATCAACTTCAATTGCGAATTTTATTCAACGTCCATTTTTATTCAATTTCCAAATAGGAAGTTCAACTTCCAAATAGATCGCTAAGGTATAATGATTTCTTGAATTTACTTCCATTGTTAATTTTGTTCAATTTTCAAATAGATCGTTAAGGTATAGTAGTTTCTTGAATTAAATTCCATTTTTATTTTTATTCGACTTCCATTTTTATTCAATTTCCATTTCTGTTCAACTTCTTTTTTTTTTTTTTAATTTCCAAATAGATCGTTAACGTATGGTGATTTCTTGAATGAACTTCCATTTTTATTCAATTTCTTTTCTATTCAACTTCCTTTTTTATTCAATTTCTTTTTCTATTCAACTTCATTTTTTTATTTAATTTCCAAATTCCATTTTTATTTATATGCAACTTCCATTTCTAATTTTTTGAATGAACTTCAATTTTTAGTTTTATGCAACTTTCATTTTTATTTTTATTCAATAAACTTTCATTTTTAATTTTATGTAACTTCCATTTTTATTTTTATTCAACTTCCCTTTTTATTCAATTTCTTTTCTATTCAACTTCCTTTTTTATTCAATTTCCAAATAGATCGTTAAGGTATAGTAGTTTCTTCAATGAACTTTTATTGTTAATTTTATGCAACTTCTATTTTTATTTTTGTTGAACATCAATTTTTATTCAATGTCCGTTTCTATTCAACTTCCTTTTTTATTTAATTTCCAAATAGATCGTTAAGGTAGAGTGGTTTTTTGAATGAACTTCCATTGTTAACTTTAGGCAACTTCCATTTTTATTTTTATTAAACTTCCACTTTTTATTCAATTTCTTATTTTATTCAACTTCCATTTTTATTCAATTTTTATGCAACTTCCATTTTTATTCAACTTCCATTTTTGGTTCTATTCAACTTCATTTTTATTCAGTTTCCTTTTCTGTTCAACTTCATTTTTTATTTAATTTTGATATAGACCGTTAAGGTATAGTGGCTTTCTGAATGATCTTCCATTGTTATTTTTATTCAAATAAATCGTTAAGGTATAGTGGTTTCTTGAATGAACTTCCAATGTTAATTTTATGCAACTTCAATTTTTATTTTTTATAGTGGTTTATTCAACTTCCATTTTTATTTTTGTTCAACTTCTATTTTTATTCAACTTTCTTTTTTATTTAATTTCCAAATAGATCGTTAAGGTATAATGAAAGTTGAATAGAAAAGGAAATTGAATAAAAATGGAAGTTCATTCAAGAAACCACTATACGTTAACGATCTATTTGGAAATTAAATAAAAAATGAAGTTGAATAAAAATGAAAATGAAAGTTCATTCAAGAAACCACTATACCATAACGATCTATTTGGAAATTAAAAAAATAAAATGAAGTTGAATAGAAAAGGAAATTGAATAAAAATGGAAGTTGCATAAAATTAAAAATGACAGTTCATTCAAAAAACCACTATGCATTAACGATCTATTTGGAAATTAAACAAAAAAAGAAGTTGAATAGAGAAGGAAATTGAATAAAAATGGAAGTTGAATAAAAATAACTATGGAAGTTGAATAAAAAAAAAAATAGAAGTTCATTCAAGAAACCACTATACCTTAACGATTTATTTAGAAATTAAGTAAAAAAGGAAATTAAATAAAAATGGAAGTTCATTGAAGAAACCACTATACCTTAACAGTCTATTTAGAAATTAAATATAAAAAAGAAAGTTGAATAGAAAAGGAAATTGAATAAAAATAAAAATAGAAGTTGCATAAAACTAAAAATGGAAGTTCATTGAAGAAACCACTATACCTTAACAATCTATTTGGAAATTGAATAAAAAAGAAGTTGAATAGAAATGGAAATTGAAAAAAAAAATGGATGTTGAACAGAAAAAGAAATCGAATAAAAATAAAAAGGTAGTTGAATAGAAATGGAAATTGAATAAAAATGGAAGTTGAATAAAAATAAAAATAGAAGTTGCATAAAATTGACAATGTAAGTTCATTCAAAAAACCATAATACCTTAACGATTTATTTGGAAATAAAATAAAAATGGAAGTTGCCTAAAATTAACAATGGAAGTTAATTCAAGAAACCACTATACCTTAACGATCTATTTGGAAATTAAAGAAAAAAGGAAGTTGAATAAAAATGGAAGTTGCATAAAATTAACAATGGATGTTCATTCAAGAAACTATTATATCTTAATGATCTATTTGGAAGTTAAATAAAAAAGGAAGTTAAATAGAAAAGGAAATTGAATCAAAATGGAAGTTGAATAAATAAAAAAATGGAAGTTGAATAAAAGTAAAAATGGAAGTTGCATAAAACTTACAATGGAAGTTCTTTCAAGAAACCACTATACCTTAACGATTAATTTGGAAATTAAAGAAAAAAGGATGTTGAATAGAAAAAGAAATTGGATAAAAATGGAAGTTCATTGAAGAAACCACTATACCTTAACGATCTATTTGGAAATTAAATAAGAAAGAAAGCTGAATAAAAAAGAAATTGAATAACTATGGAAGTTGAAGAAAAATAAAAAAGGAAGTTGTATAAACTTAACAATGGAAGTTCATTGACGAAACGAATATACCAAAACGATCTATTTGAAAATTAAATAAAAAAAGGCAGTTAAATAGACAAGGAAATTGAATAAAAATGGAAGTTAAGTAAAAATAAAATGGAAGTTGCGTAAAACTTACAATAGAAGTTCTTTCAAGAAACCACTATACCTTAACGATCTATTTGGAAATTACATAAAAAAGGAAGTTGAATAGAAAAGGAAATTGAATAAAAATGGAAATTGAATAAAAATTGAAGTTGAATAAAAATAAAAATGGAAGTTGAATAAAATTAAAACTGGAAGTTCATTCAAAAAACCACTATAACTTAATGATCTATTTGAAAATTAAATAAAAATAAAAATTCAATAGAAAAGGAAATTAAATAAAAAAAGAAGTTCAGTAAGAAAGGAAATTGAATAAAAATGGAAATTGCATAAAATTAACAATGGATTCAACTTGCCTTTTTTTTTTTAATTTCCAAATAAATTGTTAAGGTATAATGGTTTCTTGAATCAACTTACATTGTTAAATTTCCTTCTCTATTCAACGTCCATTTTTATTTTTATTCAATTTCCTTTTTTTTTCAACTTCCTTTTTTATTTAATTTCCAAATAGATCGTTAAGGTATTATGGTTTCTTGAATGAACTTCCATTTTTAATTTTATTCAACTTCCATTTTTATTCAATTTCACTTTCTATTCAACTTCCATTGTTAATTTAATTTCCAAATAGATCGTTAAGGTATTATGGCTTTTCTTGAATGAACTTCCATTTTTAATTTTAGGCAACTTCCATTTTTATTCAATTTCCTTTTCTATTCAACTTTCTTTTTTATTTAATTTCCAAATAGATCGTTAGGGTATAGTAGTTTCTTAAATGAACTTCCGTTTTTAATTTCCTTTTCTATTCAACTTCCTTTTTTATTTAATTTCGAAATAGATCGTTAAGGTATAGAGGTTTCTTGAATAAACTTCCATTGTTAATCTTATGCAACTTCCATTCTTATTTCTATTCAACTTCCTTTTTTATTTAATTTCCAAATAGATCGTCAATGTATAGTGGTTTATTGAATGAACTTCCATTTTTAATTTTAGGCAACTTCTATTTTTATTTTTATTCAATTTCCTTTTCTATTCAACTTCATTTTTTAAAAATTTCTAAATAGATCGTTAACGTATAATGGTTTCTTAAATGAACTTCCATTTTTACTTTTATTCGACTTCCGTTTTTATCTAATTTCCAAATATATCGTTATGGTATAGTGATTTTTTGAAAGAACTTCAATTTTTAATTTTATGCAACTTCCATTTTTGTTTTTATGCAATTTCCTTTTTTGTTTAATTTCCAAACAGATCGTTAAGGTATAGTGGTTTCTCGAATGAGCTTCTATTGTTAATCTTATGCAACTTCAATTTTTGTTTTTATTCAACTTCAATTTTTATTTAATATCCAAATAGATCGTCATGGTATAGTGGTTTCTTGAATGAACATCCATTGTTAATTATATGCAACATCCATTTTTATTTTTATTCAACTTCCTTTTTTTATTTAATTTCCAAATAGATCGTTAAGGTATAGTGGTTTTTTGAATGAACTTCCATTGTTAATTTTATACAACTTCTATTTTTATTCAATTTCCATTTTTATTCAATTTCCTTTTCTATATAGTTGTTTATTGAATGAACTGCCATTTTTAATTTTATACAATTTCTATTTTTATTCAACTTCAATTTCTATTCAATTTCCTTTTCTATTCAACTTCCTTTTTTATTTAATTTCCAAATAGATCGTTAAGGTATAGTGGTTCTTAAATGAACTTCCATTGTTAATTTTATGAAACTTTCATTTTTATTCAATTTCCTTTTCTATTTTTATTCAACTTCTATTTTATGCAAATTCCATTGTTAATTTTAAGCAACTTCCATTTTTATTCAATTTTTATTTTCTATTCAACTTCATTTTTTATTTTATTTCAATTTCCTTTTCCATTCAACTTCCATTTTTAGGCAACTTCAATTTTTATTTTTATTCAACTTCTATTTTTATTCAATTTCAATTTCTATTCAACTTCCTTTTATATTTAATTTCCAAATAGATCGTTAACGTATAGTGGTTTCTTGAATGAACTTCTATTTTTAATTTTATTTAATTGCCAAATAGATGTAATTTCCTTTTCTATTCAACTTCCTTTTTTATTTAATTTCCAAATAGATTGTTAAGGTATAATAGTTTATTGAATGAACTTCCATTGTTAATTTTTGGAAATTAAATAAAAATGAAAGCTGAATAAAAATTAAAAATGGAAGTTCATTCAAGAAACCACTATACCTTAACGATCTATTTGGAAGTTAAATAAAAAATGTTGTTGAATAGAAAAAGAAATTGAATAAAAATAAATTCCATTGTTAATAAAAATGGAAGTTGCATAAAATTAAAAAAGGAAGTTTCATAAAATTAAAAATGGAAGTTCATTCGAGAAACCACTATACCTTAACGATCTATTTGGAAATTAAAAAGCAAAGGACGTTGAATAAAAATGGAAGTTGCATAAAAATGAAAGTTGCATAAAAATAAAAATGGATCGTTAAGTTAATTTCCAAATAGATTCAACTTCCATTTTTATTCAACTTCCATTTTTATTCAATTTCCAAATAGATCGTTAAGTTATAGTGGTTTCTGGAATGAACTTCCAAGTTTTAATTTTATTCAATTTCCTTTTTTATTTAATTTCTAAGTAAATCGTTAAATTATAGTGGTTTCTTGAATGAACTTCCATGTTTATTTTTATTTAACTTCTATTTTTATTCAATTTCATTTTCTATTGAACTTCTTTTTTTTATTTAATTTCCAAATAGCTCGTTAAGTTATAGTGGTTTCTTGAATGAACTTTCATTTTTAACTTTATTCAACTTCAATTTTTATTTTTATTCAACTTCCATTTTTATTCAATTTCCTTTTGTATTCAACTTCCCTTTTTATTTTTATAGTGATTTCTTGAATGAACTTCAATTTTTAATTTTATGCAACTTCCATTTTTATTTTTACTCAACTTCCATTTTTATTCAACTTCCTGTTTTATTTAATTTCCAAATAGATCGTCAAGGTATAGTAGTTTCTTGAATGAACTTCCATTTTTATTTTTATTCAACTTCCATTATTATTTTTATTCAACTTCCTTTTTTATTTACTTTCCAAATAGATCGTTAAGGTATAGTGGTTTCTTCAATGAACTTGCATTGTTAATTTTATGCAACTTCCATTTATATTTTTATTCAACTTACGTTTTTATTTAATTTGCAAATAGATCGTTAAGGTATAGTGGTTTCTTAAATGAACTTACATTCTTAATTTTATGCAACTTCCATTTTTATTCTTATTCAACTTCCATTTTTATTCAACTTCAATTTCTATTCAACTTCCTTTTGTATTTAATTTCCAAATAGATCGTTAAGGTAGAGTGGTTTCTTGAATGAACTTCCATTTCATTCAACTTCCTTTTATATTTAATTTCCAAATAGATCGTTAAGGTATAGTGGTTTCTTGAATGAACTTCCGTTGTTAATTTTATGCAACTTCCATTTTCCCTTTTCTATCTATCTTTCTTTTTTTATTTAATTTCCACATAGATCGTCAAGGTATAGTGGTTTCTTGAATGGACTTTCATTTTTAATTTTATGCAACTTCCATTTTTATTTTTACTCAACTTCCATTTTTATTTCTAGGCAACTTCATTTTCTATTCAACTTCCTTTTTATTTAATACCCAAATAGATCGTTAAGGTATAGTGGTTTCTTGAATGAACTTCCATTTTAATTTTATGCAACTTCCATTTTTATTTTTATTCTTGAATAGACTTCCATTGTTAATTTTATGCAACTTCCATTTTTATCCAATTTCCTTTTTTATTCAATTTCCTTTCTATTCAACGTCATTTTTTGTTTAATTTCCAAATAGATTCTTAAGGCATAGTGGTTTCTTGAATGAACTTACATTTTTAATTTTATGCAACTTCCATTTTTATTTTTATTTCACTTCCATTTTTATTCAATTTCATTTTTTATTTTTATTCAACTTACATTTTTATTGAATTTCATTTTCTATTTAACTTCCTTTTTTATTTAATTTCCAAATAGATCGTTAAGGTATAGTGGTTTCTTGAATGAACTTCCATTTTAAATTTTATGCAACTTCCATTGTTAATTTTATACAACTTCTATTTTTATTCAATTTCCATTTTTATTCAATTTCCTTTTCTATATAGTTGTTTATTGAATGAACTGCCATTTTTAATTTTATACAATTTCTATTTTTATTCAACTTCAATTTCTATTCAATTTCCTTTTCTATTCAACTTCCTTTTTTATTTAATTTCCAAATAGATCGTTAAGGTATAGTGGTTTCTTAAATGAACTTCCATTGTTAATTTTATGAAACTTTCATTTTTATTCAATTTCCTTTTCTATTTTTATTCAACTTCTATTTTATGCAAATTCCATTGTTAATTTTAAGCAACTTCCATTTTTATTCAATTTTATTTTCTATTCAACTTTCATTTTTTATTTTATTTCAATTTCCTTTTCCATTCAACTTCCATTTTTAGGCAACTTCAATTTTTATTTTTATTCAACTTCTATTTTTATTCAATTTCAATTTCTATTCAACTTCCTTTTATATTTAATTTCCAAATAGATCGTTAACGTATAGTGGTTTCTTGAATGAACTTCTATTTTTAATTTTATTTAATTGCCAAATAGATGTAATTTCCTTTTCTATTCAACTTCCTTTTTATTTAATTTCCAAATAGATTGTTAAGGTATAATAGTTTATTGAATGAACTTCCATTGTTAATTTTTGGAAATTAAATAAAAATGAAAGCTGAATAAAAATTAAAAATGGAAGTTGTATAAAAATAGAAATGGAAGTTGCATAAAATTAAAAATGGAAGTTCATTCAAGAAACCACTATACCTTAACGATCTATTTGGAAGTTAAATAAAAAATGTTGTTGAATAGAAAAAGAAATTGAATAAAAATAAATTCCATTGTTAATAAAAATGGAAGTTGCATAAAATTAAAAAAGGAAGTTTCATAAAATTAAAAATGGAAGTTCATTCGAGAAACCACTATACCTTAACGATCTATTTGGAAATTAAAAAGCAAAGGAAGTTGAATAAAAATGAAAGTTGCATAAAAATAAAAATGGATCGTTAAGTCAATTTCCAAATAGATTCAACTTCCATTTTTATTCAACTTCCATTTTTATTCAATTTCCAAATAGATCGTTCAGTTATAGTGGTTTCTGGAATGAACTTCCAAGTTTTAATTTTATTCAATTTCTTTTTTTATTTAATTTCCAAGTAAATCGTTAAGTTATAGTGGTTTCTTGAATGAACTTCCATGTTTATTTTTATTTAACTTCTATTTTTATTCAATTTCATTTTCTATTGAACTTCTTTTTTTATTTAATTTCCAAATAGATCGTTAAGTTATAGTGCTTTCTTGAATGAACTTTCATTTTTAACTTTATTCAACTTCAATTTTTATTTTTATTCAACTTCCATTTTTATTCAATTTCTTTTTGTATTCAACTTCCCTTTTTATTTTTATAGTGGTTTCTTGAATGAACTTCAATTTTTAATTTTATGCAACTTCCGTTTTTATTTTTACTCAACTTCCATTTTTATTCAATTTCCTTTTCTATTCAACTTCCTGTTTTATTTAATTTCCAAATAGATCGTCAAGGTATAGTAGTTTCTTGAATGAACTTCCATTATTATTTTTATTCAACTTCCATTTTTATTCAACTTCCTTTTTTATTTACTTTCCAAATAGATCGTTAAGGTATAGTGGTTCTTCAATGAACTTACATTGTTAATTTTATGCAACTTCCATTTATATTTTTGTTCAACTTACTTTTTTATTTAATTTCCAAATAGATCGTTAAGGTATAGTGGTTTCTTAAATGAACTTACATTCTTAATTTTATGCAACTTTCATTTTTATTCTTATTCAACTTCCATTTTTATTCAACTTCAATTTCTATTCAACTTCCTTTTGTATTTAATTTCCAAATAGATCGTTAAGGTAGAGTGGTTTCTTGAATGAACTTCCATTTCATTCAACTTCCTTTTATATTTAATTTCCAAATAGATCGTTAAGGTATAGTGGTTTCTTGAATGAACTTCCGTTGTTAATTTTATGCAACTTCCATTTTCCCTTTTCTATCTATCTTTCTTTTTTTATTTAATTTCCACATAGATCGTCAAGGTATAGTGGTTTCTTGAATGAACTTTCATTTTTAATTTTATGCAACTTCCATTTTTATTTTTACTCAACTTCCATTTTTATTTCTAGGCAACTTCATTTTCTATTCAACTTCCTTTTTATTTAATACCCAAATAGATCGTTAAGGTATAATGGTTTCTTGAATAAACTTCCATTTTAATTTTATGCAACTTCCATTTTAATTTTTATTCTTGAATAGACTTCCATTGTTAATTTTATGCAACTTCCATTTTTATCCAATTTCCTTTTTTATTCAATTTCCTTTCTATTCAACGTCATTTTTTGTTTAATTTCCAAATAGATTGTTAAGGCATAGTGGTTTCTTGAATGAACTTACATTTTTAATTTTATGCAACTTCTATTTTTATTTTTATTCAACTTCCATTTTTATTTAATTTCATTTTTTATTTTTATTCAACTTACATTTTTATTGAATTTCATTTTCTATTTAACTTCCTTTTTTTATTTAATTGCCAAATAGATCGTTAAGGTATAATGGTTTCTTGAATGAACTTCCATTTTAAATTTTATGCAACTTCCTTTGTTAATTTTATGCAACTTCTTTTTCTATTCAACTTCCATTTTTTTATTTACTTTCCAAATAAATCGCTAAGGTATAGTGTTTACTTGAATTAACTTCCATTGTTAATTTTATGCAACTTTCATTTTTATTTTTATTCAACTTCCATATTTATCCAATTTCCAAATAGATCATTATGGTATAGTGGTTTATTGGATGAACTTCAATTTTTATTTTTATTCAACTTCCATTTTTATTCAATTTCAATTTCCTTTTTTATTTAATTTCCAAATAGATCGTTATGGTATAGTGGTTTCTTGAATGAACTTCCATTTTTAATTTTATGTAACTTCCATTTTGTTTTCTATTCAACTTCATTTTTTACCTTTTTTATTTTTATTCAATTTCCATTTTTATTCAATTTCTATTTTCTATTCAACTTCCTGTTTTATTTAATTTCCAAATAATTCATTAAGGTATAGTGGTTTCTTGAATGAACTTCTATTTTTAATTTTATGCAACTTCCATTTATGTTTTTATTCAATTTCCCTTTCTATTCAACTTCTTTTTTAATTTCCAAATAGATTGTTAAGTTATAGTGGTTTCTCGAATCGACTTGTATTTTCTATTCAATTTTCATTTTTATTCAATTTCCAAATAGATCGCTAAGGTATAGTGGTTACTTGAATTAACTTCCATCGTTAATTTTAGGCAACTTCCTTTTTTAATTTTATGCAACTTCCTTTTTTATTCGATTTCTTTTTCTATTCAACTTCATTTCTTTATTTAATTTCTAAATAGATCGTTAAGGTATAATGGTTTCTTGAATTAACTTCCATTGTTAATTTTAGGCAGAATTTCCAAATAAATCGTTAAGGTATAGTGGTTTCTAGAATGAACTTCTATTGTTAATTCAACTTCCATTTTTATTGAACTTCCATTTTTATTAAATTACCTTTTTATTCAACTTCCTTTTTTATTCAATTTTCATTTTTATTTTTATTCATCTTCCGATTTTATTCAATTTATTTTCTATTCAACTTCCTGTTTTATTTAATTTCCAAATAGATCGTCAAGGTATAGTAGTTTCTTGAATGAACTTCCATTGTTAATGGAAGTTGAATAAAAATAAAAATGGAAGTTAAATAAAAATAAAAATGGAAGTTGGAAGTTGCATAAAATTAACAATGGAAGTTAATTCAATAAACCATTATATCTTAACGATCGTTAAGGTATATTGGTTTCTTGAATGAACCTCCATTTTTAATTTTATGCGACATCCATTTTTATTTTTATTCAACTTCCATTTTTATTTTTATTCAATTTCCATTTTTATTTTTATTCAATTCCCTTTTTATTTAATTTCCAAATAGATCGTTAAGGTATAGTGGTTTCTTAAATGAACTTCCATTGTTAATTTTATGCAAATTCCATTTTTAATTTTATTCAACTTCCATTTTTATTCAATTTCCATTTTATTCAACTTCATTTTTTATTTAATTGCCAAAGAGATCATTAAGGTAGAGTGGTTTCTCGAATTAACATCCATTTTTAATTTTATGCAACTTCCATTTTAAAAATGAAAATTGAATAAAAAAATAAAAATGGTAGTTGCATAAAATTAACAATGGAAGTTGATTCAAGAAATCACTGTACCTTAATGATCTATTTGGCAATTAAATAAAAAAAGATGTTGAATAGAAAAGGAAATTGGATAAAAATGGAAGTTGAATAAAAATAAAAATGGAAGTTGCATAAAATTAAAAATGAAAGTTTCATAAAATTGACAATGGAAGTTCATTCAATAAAACCACTATACCTCAACGATCTATTTGGAAATTAAATAAAATGGAAGTTGAATAGAAAATAAAAATTGAAGTTGAATAAAAATAAAAATGGAAGTTGCATAAAATAAAAAATGAAGTTGAATAGAATAGGAAATTGGAAGTTGCATAAAATAAAAATGGAAGTTAAATAAAAATGAAAGTTGCATAGAAAATTGAAGTTCATTCAAGAAACCACTATACCTTAACAATCAATTTGGAAATTAAATAAAAAAGGAAGTTGAATAGAAAAGGAAATTAAATAAAAATGAAAGTTGAATAGAAATGGAAGTTGAATAAAAATAAAAATGGATGTCGCATAAAATTAAAAATAGAGGTTCATTCAAGAAACCAATATACCTTAACGATCTATTTGGAAATTAAATAAAAAAGGAAGTTGAATTGAAAAGAAAATTGGATAAAAATGGAAGTTGGTATAGTGGTTTCTTAAATTGAATAAAAATGAAAGTTTCATAAAAATAAAAATGGAAGTTGCATAAAATTAACAATGGAAGTTCATTTAAGAAACCACTCTACCTTAACGATCTATTTGGAAATTAAATAAAAACGGAAGTTGAATAGAAAAAGAAATCGAATAAAAATGAAAGTTGCATTAAATTAAAAATGGAAGTTCATTCAAGAAACCACTATACCATAATGATCTATTTGAAAATTAAATAAAACAGGAAGTTGAATAGAAAAGAAAATTGGATAAGAATGCAAGATGAATAAAAATAAAAATGGAAGTTGCAGGAAACCACTATACCTTAACGATCTATGAACTTTCATTTTTATTCAAGTTACATTTTTATTCAATTTCCATTTCTATTCAACTTCCTTTTTTCTTTAATTTCCAAATAGATCGTTATGGTATAGTGGTTTCTTGAATGAACCTCCGTTGTTAATTTTATGCGACATCCATTTTTATTTTTATTCAACTTCCATTTTTATTTTTATTGAACTTCCATTTTTATTCAATTTCCTTTTCTATTCAATTTCCTTTTTATTTAATTTCCAAATAGATCGTTAAGATATAGTGGTTTTTTAAATGAACTTCAATTGTTAATTTTATGCAACTTCCATTTTTATTCAACTTGCTTTTTTATTTAATTTCCAAATAGATCGTTAAGGTATATTGGTTTCTTGAATGAACCTCCATTTTTATTTTTATTCAACTTCCATTTTTATTCAATTTCCTTTTCTATTCAATTTCCTTTTTATTTAATTTCCAAATAGATCGTTAAGGTATAGTGGTTTCTTAAATGAACTTCCATTTTTATTCAATTTTCTTGTCTATTCAACTTTTTTTATTCATCTTCCGATTTTATTCAATTTCTTTTCTGTTCAACTTCCTTTTCTATGCAACTTCTATTTTTATTTTTATTCAACTTCTAGTTTTATCCAATTTCATTTTCTATTCATTCAAGAAACCACTATACATTAACGATCAATTTGGAAATTAAATAAAAAAGGATGTTGAATAGAAAAGGAAGTTGACTAAAAATGGAAGTTGCATAAAATTAACAGGAAGTTGAATAGAAAAGTAAATTCAATAAAAATGGAAGTTCATTCAAGAAACCACTATAACTTAACGATCTATTTGGAAATTAAATAAAAAAGGAAGTTGAATAGAAAACAAAATTGAATAAAAATGGAAGTTGAGTAAAAATAAAAATGGAAGTTCGTTATAGCGATCCCGGGTTTTACCCCTTGTGTACAGTGATCCGGACTTGTTTCGGTGGATGTTAGTAGTTGCTTATATCATGTTTGCATCCTTTTGTACTTTGTATTTGAGTTATAGGATGTGTTGGGCAGGTCTGTTACAGGTTGGTTGAACTTAGAAACCAAAAGTAGTTGCCCAGATTTTTGCCTTCACGCTCGAGCGGAGCTTTTGACGCTCGAGCAGGCCCTTCATTGTTGCTTCTCTGCTCGAGCGGGTGTTTTGACACTCGAGCGTGATTTTCCATCTCCCAGTATCTCCTCTGCAGTGTTGGACGCTCGAGCGGGCGTTTTGACGCTCGAGCGTGAGTTTGTGTGTGACGCTCGAGCGGGAAGTTTTACGCTCGAGCAGGGACCTGGTTCAGCAAAAGTTCTGGGAGTGTGTATCCGCCGCTCGAGCGGGAGTTTTGATGCTCGAGCGGGAGTCTGTGAGTGACGCTCGAGCGGGGTTTTCCACGCTCAAACAGGGCGATTTTTATATCAACTTCGGGATTCCATTTTTGAATCACTTTTCAACATCCTTTCTCTCTCTTACTTTTCCGAAAAAGCCATTTGAGAGCTTCTCTCACTAAAACTCAACTTCTCTCTAAGTGTTGATCTAGTAGGAGTGATTTCCTCACCTTTGGCCTTTACAAAAGTTTTGTTGATCATCGAGGGCTACGTTTTGATCCGAGCATATTGAGTTTTGGAGCACTTTGAGTTTCGTCATCTTCTCCCTTTGAGCTCCGAATTTGAGGTAGGGATATCCTACTCCTTCTCATGAGTTTTGTCTTTAAATTTTAGCATTTTGATGAGTTGGGGATTGTTGGGTAATTTTGAGGAAGTTTGGGCCTTTGTGTGATTTTACAAAAGTTGGGGATTTTGTTTATATAAACGTATATGCATGTTTGGCATAGAGAAATGAGATCAATATTGGAATTGGTGAAAATGGAACCTTAGGGTTGTGATGTTAATTATGGGAAATGCTCTAACTACATTGGTAAATTAATTGGTATAATTAATTTGAAGAAATGAATAATTGAATTGAGAATGTTGAAATTGGAAGTGTTTGAGATTAAAGGGTGTAGTTAGATTCATTCATCGCTCACCTAGTTGAAATGTTGATTATATATCCATTTGGTGCATTTATTTTCGGTATAGAAATAACTGCTTTGGGCTATCGGTGGAGGATAGTTTTGATTGTTGTAGACAATACATGATGATTAGGCAAACTAAAACTAATCGATTGAGTATGCTATTGAATATAGCGATTGGAATAATACATCAACTTTATGTATTGATTGATTGTATATGATCTATGTTTATATACATGTGCTGTGTGGGAGGAGATAGGGGATATACTCCACGGTTTAGGGGAAGATAGGGGATGGACCTCTAAACCGGATTTTTGTGTGACATTGATACAACGCTACAATGTGTATCAAGTGTTGAATATGGAAGTATTTGAATTGATTTGATATAGCACTAAAATGTATATCGTTATCAATTGTGAAGTATAGAAGTGATCCTATGTTATGTTGTTACAGCACTAAAATGTGTATCTTTCGCAAAGTGTGGAAATGGTTTATGTGTTAGTGATACAGCATTAAAATGTGTATCCCTCATGAAATTCGAAAGTGTTTTGAAGATGGGTCTTAACCTCACTAAGTTATTTGGCTAGGTGTAGAGCCTTGTTTTCAAACTCAAAGTTGAAAAGAAATGGGAAATGAAGTGTAACATGGACTTAATGTCATAAAACCGGAATGTGATATATGTGGATGTATTTGTGTTGACCATCTATCAACTGCTAATCTTTTAGCCATTGTTCATAGCTGGTTTAGTGTATTTCTACTGGGCTGTGGCTCACCCTTTATGGGACATCATTTTCAGGTACAGGTAGTATGCCACCTCCAAGGACATAGCTTGGGAGGCAAGAGGCAGACAGACTTTTGTCGTTTTGTTATCTTTTGGATGTATTACATGTAAATTCAAGCCAAGGGCTTAATGTGTATTTGAGTTAGTACTCTCTTTTTGTAACCAAGTGTTAACTTGGAAAGCTGTAAGCCCGTAGGGCATTTGCTTTTGTTGTTAACATGTAATACTCACTGTAATGAACTAATCTGATGAATAGAAGAATATTTATCTTTTTTTATCAATGCATGTCTAAATTGATGGATTCTAATGTTATTACTTTTGAGGGCGTTGCATTCATTCAAGAAACCATTATACCTTAACGATCTATTTGGAAATTAAAGAAAAAAGGAAATTAAATAAAAAAGGACGTTGAGTAGAAAAGGAAATTGAATAAAAATGGAAGTGGAATAAAAATAAAAATGGAAGTTGCATAAGATTAACAATGGAAGTTGAATAAAAATAAAAATGGAAGTTGCACAAAATTAAGAACGAAAGTTCATTTAATAAACCACTATATACCTTAACGATCTATTTGAAAATTAAATAAAAAGGAAAATGAATAGAAAACAAAATTGAATAAAAATGGAAGTTGAGTAAAAATAAAAATGGAAGTTGAATAAAAATAAAATGGAAGTTGAATAAAAAAGTAAATTGAATAAAAATCGAAGTTGAATAAAAATAAAAATGGAAGTTGCATAAAATTAAAAATGGAAGTTAATTCAAGAAACCATTATACCCTAACGATCTATTTGGAAATTAAAAAAAATGGAAGTTGAATAAAATAAAAATGGAAGTTGCATAAAATTAACAATGAAATTGAATAAAAATGGAAGTTCAATAAAAATAAAACTGGAAGTTGCATAAAATTAAAAATGAAATTGAATAAAAAAGGAAATTAAATAAAAAAGGAAGTTGAATTGAAAAGAAAATTGAATAAAAATGGATGTTGCATAAAAATAAAAATGGAAGTTGCATAAAATTAACAATGGAAGTTAATTCTTTTTCTATTCAACTTAATTTCCAAATAAATTGTTAAGGTATAGTGGTTTCTCGAATGAACTTCCATTTTTTAATTTTATGCAACTTCCATTTTTATTTTTATTCAACTTCCATTTTTATTAAATTTCATTTTCTATTCAACTTCCTCTTTTTTTTTTTTTAATTTACAAATAAATCGTTAAGGTATAGTGGTTTCTTGAATGAACTCTATTCAACTTCCTTTTTTATTCAACTTCCAAATAGATCGTTAAGGTATAGTGGTTTCTTAAATTAAATTTCATTGTTAATTTATATGCAACTTCCATTTGAATAGAAAAGGAAATTGAATAAAATCGGAAGTTGAATAAAATTAAAAATGGAAGTTGCATAAAACTAAAAATGGAAGTTCATAAGATTAAAAATGGAAGTTGCATATAATTAAAAACGGAAGTTCATTCAAGAAAACACTATACCTTAATGATCTATTTGGAAGTTGAATAGAAATGGAAATTGAATAAAAATCGAAGTTGAATAAAAATAAAAATGGAAGTTGCATAAAATTGAAAATTGAAGTTCATCCAATAAACTACTATACCCTAACGATCTATTTGGAAATTAAATAAAAAAAAAGAAGAAGATCTATTTGGAAATTAAATAAAAAATGAAGATAGATAGAAAAACAAATTGAATAAAAATAAAAATGGAAGTTGCATAAAATTAACAATGGAAGTTCATTCAAGAAACCACTATACCTTAACGATCTATTTGGAAATTAAATAAAAATTGAAGTTGAATAAAAATAAAAATGGAAGTTGAATACAAATAAAAATGTAGTTGAATAGAAATTGAAGTCGAATAAAAATAAAAATGGAAGTTGCATAAAATTAACATTGAAAGTTCATTCAATAAACCAGTATAACTTAATGATCTATTTGGAAATTGAATAAAAAAGGAAGTTGAAAAGAAAAGTAAATTGAATAAAAATGGAAGTTACATAAAATTAAAAATGGAAGTTTATTCGAGAAGCCATTATACCTTAACGATTTATTTGTAAATTAAAAAATAGAGGAAGTTGAATAAAAATGGAAGTTGCATAAAACTAAAAATGGAAGTTCATTCAAGAAACCACTATACCTTAATGATCTATTTGGCAATTAAATAAAAAAGGATGTTGAATAGAAAACAAAATTGAATAAAAATGCAAGTTGCCTAAAATTAACAATGGAAGTTAATTCAAGAAACCACTATACCTTAACATTCTATTTGGAAATTACAGAAAGAGGAAAGCTGAATAGAAAAGGAAATTGAATAAAAATGGAAGTTGCATAAAATTAACAATGGAAGTTCATTTAAGAAACCACTATACCTTAACGATCTATTTGGAAATTAAATAAAAATGGAAGTTGCATAAAATTAACAATGGAAGTTCATTGAAGTTCATTCAAGAAACCACTATACCTTAACTGTCACACCCTCAAAATAATACATAAAACCCATCATTTTAGACATACAATGATGTACGAGAAATAAACATCTTTCTATTAATCAGAGTAGCTCTTACAGAAATATTACATGCTAATAACAAAACAAATGCCCTACGGGCTTACAGCTTTCCAAGTTAACACTTGGTTACAAAAAGAGAAGAGTACTAACTCAATACATCTTAAGCCCTTGGCTTGAATTTACATATAATACATCAAAGAAAGCAAAACAACAAAAGCAGTCTGTCTGCCTCTAGCCTCCCAAACTACGCCCTTGGAAGTGGTTTGCTTCCTGTACCTGAAAATGGTGTCCCATATAGGGTGAGCCACAGCCCAGTAGAAATACACTAAACCAACTATAAGCAATGACTAAGATAATAGCATTCAATAGGTGGTCCACACTTATATTCCAATTTATACTGTGTTGCAGTTTCACGACAATCATGTCCATGTTACATTTCTCTTTCCGTTTCTTATCCAATTCTCAATTCATAACTATGACTCAGAACCTGGTCAAACAACCTATATGAGACAGACACTCATATTAAACATTTACATTTCGCAATAGATAAGCATACTAGCTATATCAATACATCAACAGATAACCATACAAGCTGTATCAATACTTCAACAAATAAGCATAGTAGCTGTATCTACACTTCAATAGATAAGCATATGAGTTGTATCTGCACTTCAATAGATAAGCATATGAGCTGTATCTGCGTAACACAATTTTCGGTTTAGAGGTCCAGCCCCTTTCTTCCAATAAACCTTCCGGTTTAGAGGTACAACCCCTTTCTTCCAATAAACCGTGGAGTACAGCCCCTTTCTCCTCCCACACAAACAATGTATATAAACAGTTATCATATACAATCAATCAATACATAAAGTTAATGTATTATTCCAATCGCTATATTCAATAGTACACTTAATTGATTAGTTTTAGTTTGCCTAATCATCATGCATTGTCTACAACAATCAAGACTATCCTCCACCGATAGCCCAAAGCAGTTATTTCTAAACAGAAATAAATGCGCCAAACGGATAAAATATCGACATTTCAATTCGGTGAGTGATAAATAATCCAACTACACCCTTTAATCCCATACATTCCCAATTCCAACATTTTCAATTCCATTTCTCATTTCTCAAATTAATTTCACAATGCAATTAGAGCATTTCCCATAATTAACAACTCAACCCTAAGGTTTCATTTCTATGAACAATCCAACATTCATCTCATTTCTCTATGCCAAACATGCATATAGGTAATAATAAACAAAATCCCAACTTTTGTAAAATTACACAAAGGCCCAAACTTTCTCAAAATTACACAACAACCTCCAACATATCAAAATGCTAAAATTTAAAGACAAAGCTCATAAGATGGAGTAGGTTATCCCTACCTCGAAGTTTGAGCTCAAACGGAGATGAAGACCAAAATCCAACGTGCTCCAAATCCCAACTTTTTCAGATTAAAACGAAGCCCTCGACGATCAACACAGCTTTCACAAAGGCTGAAGGAAAGGGAAGCACTCTAACTAGATCAAACCCTAGAGAGAAGGAGTTTCTAGAGAGAGAGGCTCTCAAAATATCTTTTTAGAAAGTAAGAGAGAGAGAGATTGTAAAGAAGTGATTCAAAAATGCCTTACAGCCAACTGATATACGACAGGTCCGCTCGAGCGGAAAACACAACGCTCGAACGTCAAGAACAAAAATCTGAGTCCGCTCGAGCGCAATAAGGCCCGCGCGAGTGCCAAGACACAAAAGTAAAGCACATCCGCTCGAGCGTGAAAAACCAGTCCGCTCGAGCACAATTTTCCCCCTCTCAGAACTTACACCAAAAATGCACTGTCCGCTCGAGCACCAACAAGCCCGCTCAAGCGCAACCCGCTCGAGCGCAAGAAACCCGCTCGAGCGTAGAAATCACACCTGCAGAAGTTTTGCAGGGCACAAAATACTGGGAGTGTGTAATCTTCGCTCGAGCGCCCTAATACCCGCTCGAGCGAAACGACCAAAAACCCGGCAATAAGATTTTAGACCAAGGTTCAACCCACCTGCTCGAAACAAGCCCAACACATCCTAAAACTCAAGAAATGGAATCAAAGGATGACAATAAGATGGATACAACTACCAACTCCACAGAACCAAGGTCCGGAATACGACAAATACAGCAAGGGAATACCGGGATCGCTATATTAACGATCTATTTGGAAATTAAACAAAAAAAGAAGTTGAATAGAGAAGGAAATTGAATAAAAATGGAAGTTGCATAAAATTAAAAATGAAAGTTGCATAAAATTAACAATTGAAGTTCATTCAACAAACCACTATACCTTAACGATCTATTTGGAAATTAAATAAAAAAGGAAGTTGAATTGAAAAGAAAATTGGATAAAAACGGAAGTGGTTTCTTGAATGAACTTCCATTTTTATTTAATTTCCAAATTGATCGTTAAGTTATAGTGGTTTATTGAATGAACTTCCATTTTTATTTTTATTTTTATTCATCTTCCATTTTTATGTAATTTCCCTTTCTATTCAACTTCCTTTTTTATTTAATTTCCAAATAGATCGCTAAGGTATAGTGGTTTCTTGAATGAACTTCCATTTTTTATTTTATGCAACTTCCATTTGTATTCAACTTCCTTTTTTAACTTTTATTCAATTTCCTTTTCTATTCAACTTCCTTTTTTATTCAATTTCCAAATAGATCGTTAACGTGTAGTGGTTTCCTCAATGAACTTTCATTTTTATTTTTATTCAACTTCCATTTTTATTCAATTCCCTTTTCTATTCAACTTCCTTTTTATTTAATACCCAAATGGATCGTTAAGGTATAGTGGTTCCTTGAATGAACTTCCATTTTTAATTTTATGCAACTTCCATTATTATTTTAATTTCCAAATAGATCGTTAAGGTATAGTGGTTTTTTGAATGAACTTCAATTTTCTATTCAACTTCCATTTTTTATTGAATTTCCTTTTCTATTCAACATCCTTTTTTATTTAATACCCAAATAGATCTTTATGGTATATAGCAATTGAATAAAAATGGAAGTTGAATAAAAATAAAAATGGAAGTTGCATAAAATTAACAATGTAAGTTCATTTAAGAAACCACTATACCGTAACGATCTATTTGGAAATTAAGTAAAAAATGAAGTCGAATAGAAAAGGAAATTGAATAAAAATGGAAGTTGAATAAAAATAACAATGGAAGTTCATTCAAGAAACCACAATACCTTAACGATCTATTTGGAAATTAAAATAATAATGGAAGTTGCATAAAATTAAAAATGGAAGTTCATTCAAGAAACCACTATACCTTAACGATTCATTTGGAAATTAAAGAAAAAAGGAAGTGGAATAGAAAGGAAAATTGAATAAAAATGGAAGTTGAATAAAAATAAAAATGGAAGTTCATTCAAAAAATCACTATAGCTTAACGATCTATTTAGAAATTAAAATAATAATGGAAGTTGCATAAAATTAAAAATGGAAGTTCATTCAAGAAACCACTAAACCTTAACGATCCATTTGGGTATTAAATAAAAAGGAAGTTGAATAGAAAAGGAAATTGGATAAAAATGCAAGATGAATAAAAATAAAAATGGAAGTTGCAGGAAATTAACAATAGAAGTTCATTCAAAAAACCATTATACCTTAGCGATCTATTTGGAAATTGAATACAAAATGAAGTTGAATAGAACATGAAATTGAATAACAATGGAAGTTGAACACAAATAAAAATGGATGTTTCAGAAAATTAAAAATGGAAGTTCATTAAAAAAACCACTATACCTTAACGATCTATTTGGAATTTAAACAAAAAATGAAGTTAAATAGAAAAGTAAATTGAATAGAAAAGTAAATTGAATAAAAAAGAAAATGAAAATGGATGTTGAATAGAAAAGGAAATTAAATAAAAATGGAAGTTGAATAAAAATAAAAATGGAAGTTGCATAAAATTAGAAATGGAAGTTTATTCAAAAAATCACTATACCTTAACGATCTATTTGGAAATTAAATAAAAAAGGATGTTGAATAGAAAAACAAATTGAAAAGAAAAGGAAATTGAATCAAAATAAAAATGGAAGTTGCATAAAACTAAAAATGGAAGTTCATTCAAGAAACCACTATACCTTAATGATCTATTTGGAAATTAAATAAAAAAAAGAAGTTGAATAGAGAGGGAAATTGAATAAAAATGGAAGTCGAATGAAAATTAACAATGGAAGTTCATTCAAGAAACCCCTATAACTTAACGATGTATTTGGAAATTGCATAAAATTAAAAATGGAAGTTCATTCAAGAAACCACTATACCTTAACGATCTATTTGGAAATTAAATAAAAAAGGAAGTTGAATAGAATAGGAAATTGAATAAAAATGGAAGTTGCATAAAATAAACCAGTGTAACTTAACGATCTATTTGGAAATTGAATAAAAATGGAAGTTGAATAAAATTAAAAATTGAAGTTCATTCAAGAAACCACTATACCTTAACGATCTACTTGGAAATTAAACAAAAAAAAGGAGTTGAATAGAAAAGGAAATTGAATAGAATAAGAAGTTGAATAAAAATAAAAATGGAAGTTGCATAAAATTAACAATGGAAGTTCATTCAAGAATCTATTTGGAAATTAAATAAAAGAGGAAGTTGAATAGAGAAGGAAATTGAATAAAAATTGAAGTTGAATAAAATAAAAATGGAAGTTGCCTAAAATTAACAATGGAAGTTAATTCAAGAAACCATAATACCTTAACGATCTATTTAGAAATTAAATAAAAAAATGAAGTTCAATAGAAAAGGAAATTGAATAAAAATGGAAGTTGAATAAAAATAAAAAAGGAAACCACTATACCATAACGATCTATTTGGAAATTAAATAAAAAAGAAAATTGAATAAAAGTGGTAGAAAAAGAAATTGAATAAAAATGGAAGTTGCATAAAATAAAAATGAAAGTTTATTGAAAAAAACCACTATACCTTAACGACCTATTTGGAAATTAAATAAAAAAGGACGTTGAATAGAAAAGGAAATTGAATAAAAATGGAAGTTGAATAAAATCGGAAGATGAATAAAAATGAAGTTGAATAGACAAGAAAATTAAATAAAAAAGGAAGTTGAATAAAAATGGAAATTAAATAATGGAAGTTGCATAAAATTAACAATGGAAGTTCATTCAAGAAACCCCTATACCTTAACGGTCTATTTGGAAATTATATAAAAAAGAAAGTTGCCTAAAATTAACAATGGAAGTTCATTCAAGAAACCACTATACGTTAACGATCAATTTGGAAATTAAATAAAAAAGAAAGATAGATAGAAAAACAAATTGAATAAAAATTGAAGTTGAATAGAAAAGGAAATTGGATAAAAATGAAAGTTGCATAAAATTAACAATTGAAGTTCATTAAGATATAGAGGTTTCGTCAATGAACTTCCATTTTTAATTTTATGCAACTTCCGTTTTTGTTTTTATTCAATTTCCATATTTATTCAATTTTATTTTCTATTCAATTTCTTTTTTATTTGATTTCCAAATATATCGTTTATTTTTATTCAACTTCCTTTTTTATTTAATTTCCACATAGATCGCTAAGGTATAATAGTTTCTTGAATTAACTTCCATTGTTAATTTTATACAACTACCATTAGTTGAATAGAAAAGAAGTTGAATAAAACTAGAAGTTGAATAAAATTAAAAATGGAAGTTCATTCAAGAAACCACTATACCTTAACGATTTATTTGGCAATTAAATAAAAAAGGAAGTTGAATAAAAGTAAAAATGGAAGTTGCATAAAATTAAAAATGGCAGCTCATTCAAGAAACCACTATACCTTAACAATCTATTTGGAAATTAAAGAAAAAAGGAAGTTGAATAGAAATGGAAGTTGCATATAATTAAAAATGGAAATTCATTCAATAAACTAGTATAACTTAATGATCTATTTGGAAATTGAATAAAAAAGGAAGTTAAATAGAAAAGGTAATTTAATAAAAATGGAAGTTGAATACAAATAGAATGGAAGTTCATTCAAGAAACCACTATACCTTAACGATCTATTTGGGTATTAAATAAAAAGGAAAATTGGATAAAAATAAAAATGGAAGTTGCATAAAATTAACAATGGAAGTTCATTCAAGAAACCACTATACCTTAACGATCTATTTGGTACCTTAATGATCTATATGGAAATTAAATAAAAAAGGAAATTGAATAGAAAAAGGAAATTGAATCAAAATGGAAGTTGAATACAACTAGAATGGAAGTTCATCTGAGAAACCACTATACCTTAACTATCTATTTGGAAATTAAATAAAAAAAGAAGTTGAATAAAAAATGAAATTGAATAAAAATGGAAGTTGAATAAAAATGGAAATTGGGTAAAAACAAAAATAGAAGTTGCATAAGATTAACAATGGAAGTTCATTGAAGAAACCACTATACCTTAACAATCTATTTGGAAATTAAAGAAAAAAGGAAGTTGAATAGAAAAGTAAATTGAATAAAAGTTGAAGTTATAAATGGAAGTTGCATAAAATTAAAAATGTAAGTTCATTCAAGAAATCACTATACCTTAACGATCTATTTGGAAATTAAATAAAAAAGGAAATTGAATAAAAATGGACGTTGAATAGAAAAGGAAATTAAATAAAAACAAAAATGGAAGTTGCATAAAATAAAAATAGAAGTTCATTGAAGAAACCACTATACCTTAACAATCTATTTGGAAATTAAATAAAAAGAAGAAGCTGAACAGAAAAGGAAATTGAATAAAAATAGAAGTTGAATAAAAATAAAAATGGACGTTCATGAAGATAAAAATGGAAGTTGCATAAAATTAAAAAAGGAAGTTGCATAAAATTAAAAATGGAAGTTGCATAACCTTTTTGAATAAAAATGGAGGTTGAATAAAAATAAAAATGAAAGTTCATTCAAGAAACCACTATACCTTAACAATTTATTTGGAAATTAAATAAAACAAAAGTTGAATAGAAAAGGGAAATTGAATAAAAATGGAAGTCGAATAAAATTAAAAATGAATGTTACATAAAATTAAAAATGGAAGTTGCATATAATTAAAAATGGAAGTTCATTCAATAAACCACTCTACCTTAACGATCTATTTGGAAATTGAATAAAAAAGAAAGTTGAATAGAAAAAGAAATTTAATAAAAATTGAAGTTGCATATAAATAACAATGGAAGTTCATTCAAAAAACTACTCTACCTTGAAGATCTATTTGGAAATTCAAAAAAAAAAAATGAAGTCGAATAGAATAGGAAATTGAATAAAAATGGAAGTTGATTCAAGAAACCACTATACCCTAACGATCTATTTGGAAATTAAATAAAAAAGTAAATGGAATTTGTATAAAATAAAAAACGGAAGTTCATTCAAGAAACCACTCTACCTTGAAGATCTATTCGGAAATTCAATAAAAAATGAAGTCGAATAGAATAGGAAATTGAATAAAAATGGAAGTTGATTCAAGAAACCACTATACCCTAACGATCTATTTGGAAATTAAATAAAAAAAGTAAATGGAAGTTGCAAAAAATAAAAAACGGAAGTTTATTCAAGAAACCACTCTACCTTGAAGATCTATTTAGAAATTCAATAGAAAATGAAGCCGAATAGAATAGCAAATTGAATAAAAATGAAAGTTGATTCAAGAAACCACTATACGCTAATGATCTATTTGGAAGTTAAACAAAAAAGTAAAGGGAAGTTGTATAAAATAAAAAATGGAAGTTCATTCAAGAAACCACTCTACCTTGAAGACCTATTTGGAAATTCAATAAAAAATGAAGTCGAATAGAATAGGAAATTGAATAAAAATGGAAGTTGATTCAAGAAACTACTATACCCTAACGATCTATTTGGAAGTTAAATAGAAAAGTAAATGGAAGTTGCATAAAATAAAAAATGGAAGTTCATTCAAGAAACCACACTACCTTGAAGATCTATTCGGAAATTCATTAAAAAATAAAGTCGAATAGAATAGGAAATTGGATAAAAATGGAAGTTGATTGAAGAAACCACTATACCATAACGATCTATTAGGAAATTAAATAAAAAAGTAAATGGAAGTTGCATAAAATAAAAAATGGAAGTTCATTCAAGAAACCACTCTACCTTGAAGATCTATTTGGAAATTCAATAAAAAAGGAAGTCGAGTAGAACAGGAAAATGAATAAAAATGGAAGTTGATTCAAAAAACCACTATACCCTAACGATCTACTTGGAAATTAAATTAAAAAGTAAATGGAAGTTGCATAAGATAAAAAATGGAAGTTCATTCAAGATACCACTCTACCTTGAAAATCTATTTGGAAATTCAATAAAAAATGAAGTCAAATAGAATAGGAAATCGAATAAAAATGGAAGTCGATTGAAGAAACCACTATACCCTAACGATCTATTTGGAAATTAAATAAAAAAATAAATGGAAGTTGCATAAAAGAAAAAACGGAAGTTCATTCAAGAAACCACTCTACCTTGAAGATCTATTTGGAAATTCAATAAAAAATGAACTCGAATAGAATAGGAAATTGAATAAAAATGGAAGTTGATTCAAGAAACCACTATACCCTAATGATCTATTTGGAAGTTAAACAAAAAAGTAAATGGAAGTTGCATAAAATAAAAAATGGAAGTTCATTCAAGAAACCACTCTACCTTGAAGAGCTATTTGGAAATTCAATAAAAAATGAAGTCGAATAGAATAGAAATTGAATAAAAATGGAAGTTGATTCAAGAAACTACTATACCCTAACGATCTATTTGGAAATTAAATAAAAAAGTAAATGGAAGTTGTAGAAAAAAAAAAAAAACGGAAGTTCATTCAATAAACCACTCTACCTTGAAGATCTATTTGGAAATTCAACAAAAAATGAAGTCGAATAGAATAGGAAATTGAATAAAAATGGAAGTTGATTCAAGAAACCACTATACCCTAACGATCTATTTGGAAATTAAATGAAAAAGTAAATGGAAGTTGCAGAAAAAAAAAAAAAAAAACGGAAGTTTTCAAAAAACCACTCTACCTTGAAGATTTATTTGGAAATGCAACAAAAAGACGTCGAATAGATAGGAAATTGAATAAAAATGGAAGTGGATTCAAGAAACTACTATACACTAACTCTATTTGGAAATTAAATAAAAAAGTAAATGGAAGTTGTAGAAAAAAAAAAAAAAACGGGTTCATTCAAAAACCACTCCACCTTTGATCTATTTGGAAATTCAATAAAAAATGAAGTTGAATAGAATAGGAAATTGAATAAAAATGGAAGTTGATTCAAGAAAACCACTATACCCTAACGATCTATTTGGAAATTAAATAAAAAAGTAAATGGAAGTTGCAGAAAAAAAAAAAAAAACGGAAGTTTGTTCAAAAAAACCACTCTACCTTGAAGATCTATTTGGAAATGCAACAAAAAAAGACGTCGAATAGAATAGGAAATTGAATAAAAATGGAAGTTGATTCAAGAAACCATTAAACCCTAACGATCTATTTGGAAATTAAATAAAAAAGTAAATGGAAGTTGCATAAAATAAAAAACAGAAGTTCATTCAAGAAACCACTCTACCTTGAAGATCTATTTGGAAATTCAATAAAAAATGAAGTCGAATAGAATAGGAAATTGAATAAAAATGGAAGTTGATTCAAGAAACCACTACACCCTAACGATTTATTTGGAAATTAAATAAAAACGTAAATGGAAGTTGCATAAAACAAAAAACGGAACTTTATTCAAGAAACAACTCTACCTTGAAGATCTATTTAGAAAGTCAATAAAAAATGAAGTCGAATAGAATAGGAAATTGAATAAAAATGGAAGTTAATTCAAGAAACCACTATACCCTAATGATCCATTTGGAAATTAAATAAAAAAGTACATGGATGTTGCGTAAAAAAAAAATGGAAGTTCATTCAAGAAACAACTCTACTTTGAAGATCTATTTGGAAATTCAATAAAAAATGAAGTCGAATAGAATAGGAAATCGAATAAAAATGGAAGTTGATTCAAGAAACCACGATACCCTAACGTTCTATTTGGAAATTAAATAAAAAAAGTAAATGGAAGTTGCATAAAATAAAAAGCGGAAGTTCATTCAAAAACCACGATACCCTAACGATCTATTTTGTAATTAAATAAAAAAGTAAATGGAAGTTGCATAAAATAAAAAACGGAAGTTCATTCAAGAAACCATTATATCTTGAACATCTATTTGGAAATTCAATAAAAAATGAAGTTGAATAGAATAGGAAATTAAATAAAAATGGAAGTTGATACAAGAAACCACTATACCGTAACGATCTATTTTGAAATTAGATAAAAAAGTAAATGGAAGTTGCATAAAATAAAAAACGGAAATTTATTTAAGAAACCACTCTACCTTGAAGATCTATTTGGAAATTCAACAAAAAATGAAGTCGAATAGAATAGGAAATTGCATAAAAATGGAGGTTGATTCAAAAAACAACTATACCCTAACGATCTATTTGGAAATTAAATTAAAAAGTAAATGTAAGTTGCATAAAATAAAAAATGGAAGTTCATTCAAGGAACCACTCTACCTTGAAGATCTATTTGGAAATTCAATAAAAAATGAAGTCGAATAGAATAGGAAATCGAATAAAAATGGAAGTTGATTCAAGAAACCACTATACCCTAACGATCTATTTGGAAATTAAATAAAAAAGTAAATGGAAGTTGCATAAAATAAAAAGCGGAAGTTCATTCAAGAAACCACTCTACCTTGAAGATCTATTTGGAAATTCAATAAAAAATGAAGTCGAATAAAATAGGAAATTGAATAAAAATGGAAGTGGATTCAAAAACCACTATACCCTAACGATCGATTTTGAAATTAAATAAAAAAGTAAATGGAAGTTGCAGAAAATAAAAAACGGAAGTTCATTCAAGAAACCACTATACCTTGAACATCTATTTGGAAATTCAATAAAAAATGAAGTTGAATAGAATAGGAAATTGAATAAAAATGGAAGTTGATTCATGAAACCGCTATACCGTAACAATCTATTTGGAAAATAGATAAAAAAGAATATGGAAGTTGCATAAAATAAAAAACGGAAGTTCATTCAAGAAACCACTCTACCTCGAAGATCTATTTGGAAATTCAACAAAAAATGAAGTCGAAAAGAATAGGAAATTGAATAAAAATGGAAGTTGATACAAGGAACCACTATACCCTAACGATCTATTTGGAAATTAAATAAAAAAGTAAATGGAACTTGCATAAAATAAAAAACGGAAGTTCATTCAAAAAACCACTCTACCTTGAAGATCTATTTGGAAATTCAATAAAAAATGAATTCGAATAGAATAGGAAATTGAATAAGAATGGAAGTTGATTCAAGAAACCAGTATACCCTAACGATCTATTTGGAAATTAAATAAAAAAGTAAATGGAAGTTGCATAAAATAAAAATCGGAACTTCATTCAAGAAACCACTCTACCATGAAGATCTATTTAGAAATTCAATAAAAAATGAAGTCGAACAGAATAGGAAATTGAAAAAAAACGGAAGTTGATTCAAGAAACCACTATACCCTAACGATCAATTTGGAAATTAACTAAAAAAGTAAATGGAAGTTGCATAAAATAAAAAACGGAAGTTCATTCAAGAAACCACTCTAGCTTGAAGATCTATTTGGAAATTCAATAAAAAATGAAGTCGAATAGAATCGGAAATTGAATAAAAATGGAAGTTGATTCAAGAAACCACTATACCCTAATGATCTATTTGGAAGTTAAATAAAAAGTAAACGGAAGTTGCATAAAATAAACAAGGGAAGTTCATTCAAGAAACCTCTCTACCTTGAAGATCTATTCGGAAATTCATTACAAAATGAACTCGAATAGAGTAGGAAATTGGATAAAAATGGAAGTTGATTCAAGAAACCACTATACGCTAACGATCTATTTGGAAGTTTAATAAAAAAGTAAATGGAAGTTGCATAAAATAAAAAACGGAAGTTCATTCAAGAAACCACTCCACCTTGAAGATCTATTTGGAAATTCAATAAAAAATGAAGTCGAATACAATAGGAAATTGAATAAAAATGGAAGTTGATTCAAGAAACCACTATACCCTAACAATCTATTTGGAAATTAAATAAAAAAGTAATGGAAGTTGCATAAAATAAAAAACGGAAGTTCATTCAAGAAACCACTCCACCTTGAAGATCTATTTGGAAATTCAATAAAAAATGAAGTCGAATAGAATAGGAAATTGAATAAAAATGGAAGTTGATTTAAGAAACCACTACACCCTAACGATCTATTTGGAAATTAAATAAAAAACTAAACAGAAGTTGCATAAAATAAAAAACGGAAGTTCATTCAAGAAACCACTCTACCTTGAAGATTTATTTGGAAATTCAATAAAAAATGAAGTCGAATAGAATAGGAAATTGAATAAAAATGGAAGTTGATTCAATAAACCACTATACCCTAACGATCTATTTGGAAATTAAACAAAAAAGTAAATGGAAGTTGCATAAAATGAAAAACGGAACTTCATTGAAGAAACAACTCTACCTTGAAGATCTATTTGGAAATTCAATAAAAAATGAAGTCGAATAGAATAGGAAATCGAATAAAAATGGAAGTTGATTCTGGAAACCACTATACCCTAACGACCTATTTGGAAATTAAATAAAAATGTAAATGGAAGTTGCATAAAAAAAAATTGGAAGTTCATTCAAGAAACCACTCTACCTTGAAGATCTATTTGGAAATTCAATAAAAAATAAAGTCGAATAGAATAGGAAATCGAATTAAAATGGAAGTCGATTCAAGACACCACTATACCCTAACGATCTATTTGGAAATTAAATAAAAAAGTAAATGGAAGTTGCATAAAATAAAAAACGGAAGTTCATTCAAGAAACCACCCTACCTTCAAGATCTATTTGGAAATTCAATAAAAAATAAAGTCGAATAGAATAGCAAATTGAATAAAAATGGAAGTTGATTCAAGACACCACTATACCCCAACGATCTATTTGGAAATTAAATAAAAATGTAAATGGAAGTTGCATAAAATAAAAAACAGAAGTTCATTCAAGAAACCACTCTACCCTGAAGATCTATTTGGAAATTCAACAAAAAATGAAGTCGAATAGAATAGCAAATTGAATAAAAATGGAAGTTGATTCAAGAAACCACTATACCCTAACGATCTATTTAGAAATTAAATAAAAATGTAAATGGAAGTTGCATAAAATAAAAAACAGAAGTTCATTCAAGAAACCACTCGACCTTGAAGATCTATTTGGAAATTCAACAAAAAATGAAGTCGAATAGAATAGCAAATTGAATAAAAATGGAAGTTGATTCAAGAAACCACTATACCCTAACGATCTATTTGGAAATTAAATAAAAAAGTAAATGGAAGTTGCATAAAATAAAAAATCGAAATTCATTCAAGAAACCACTCTACCTTGAAGATCTCTTTGGAAATTCAACAAAAAATGAGGTCGAATAGAATAGCAAATTGAATAAAAATGGAAGTTGATTCAAGAAACCACTATACCCTAACGATCTATTTGGAAATTAAATAAAAAAGTAAATGGAAGTTGCATAAAATAAACAATGGAAGTTCATTCAAGAAACCACTCTACCTAGAAGATCTATTTGGAAATTCAATAAAAAATGAAGTCGAATAGAATAGGAATTTGAATAAAAATGGAAGTTGATTCAAGAAACCACTACACCCTAACGATCTATTTGGAAATTAAATGAAAAAGTAAACGGAAGTTGCATAAAATAAAAAACGGAAGTTCATTCAAGAAACACTCCTTGAACATCTATTTGGAAATTCAATAAAAATGAAGTCGAATAGAATAGGAAATTGGAATAAAAATGGAAGTTGATTCAAGAAACCACTATACCCTAACGATCTATTTGGAACTTAAACAAAAAAAGTAAACGGAAGTTGCATAAAATAAAAAACGGAAGTTCATTCAAGAAACCACTCCACCTTGAACATCTATTTGGAAATTCAATAAAAAATGAAGTCGAATAGAATAGGAAATTGGATAAAAATGGAAGTTGATTCAAGAAACCACTATACCCTAATGATCTATTTGGAACTTAAACAAAAAAAGTATATGGAAGTTGCATAAAATAAAAAATGGAAGTTCATTCAAGAAACCAGTCTACCTTGAAGATCTATTTGGAAATTCAATAAAAAATTAAATCTAATAGAATAGGAAATTGAATAAAAATGGAAGTCGATTCAAGAAACCAGTATACTGTAATGATCTATTTGGAAATTAAAAAAAAAAACGTAAATGGAAGTTGCATAAAATAAAAAATAGAAGTTTATTCAAGAAACCACTCTACCTTGAAGATCTATTTGGAAATTCAATAAAAAATGAAGTCGAATAGAATAGGAAATTGAATAAAAATGGAAGTTGATTCAAGAAACCACTATACGCTAACGATCTTTTGGAATTTAAATAAAAAAGTAAATGGAAGTTGCATAAAATCAAAAACGGAAGTTCATTCAAGAAACCACTCCACCTTGAAGATCTATTTGGAAATTCAATAAAAAATGAAGTCGAATACAATAGGAAATTGAATAAAAATGGAAGTTGATTCAAGAAACCACTATACCCTAACATCTATTTGGAAATTAAATAAAAAGTAAATGGAAGTTGCATAAAATAAAAAAGGAATTTCATTCAAGAAACCACTCCACCTTGAAGATCTATTTGGAAATTCAATAAAGAAGTCGAATAGAATAGGAAATTGAATAAAAATGGAAGTTGATTCAAGAAACCACTACCCCCAACGATCTATTTGGAAATTAATAAAAAAGTAAACGGAAGTTGCATAAAATAAAAACGGAAGTTCATTCAAGAAACCACTCCCTTGAAGATCTATTTGGAAATTCAATAAAAATGAAGTCGAATACAATAGGAAATTGAATAAAATGGAAGTTGATTCAAGAAACCACCATACCCTAACAATCTATTTGGAAATTAAATAAAAAGTAATGGAAGTTGCATAAATAAAACGGAAGTTCATTCAAGAAACCACTCCACCTTGAAGATCTATTTGGAAATTCAATAAAAAAGAAGTCGAATAGAATAGAAATTGAATAAAAATGGAAGTTGATTCAAGAAACCACTACACCCTAACGATCTATTTGGAAATTAAATAAAAAAAGTAAACGGAAGTTGCATAAATAAAAAACGGAAGTTCATTCAAGAAACCACTCTACGTTGAAGATATTTTTGGAAATTCAATAAAAAATGTATTCGAATAGAATAGGAAATTGAATAAAAAGGATGTTGATTAATAAACCACTATACCCTAACGATCTATTTGGAAATTAAACAAAAAAGTAAATGGAAGTTGCATAAAATGAAAAACGGAACTTCATTCAAGAAACAACTCTACCTTGAAGATCTATTTGGAAATTCAATAAAAAATGAAGTCGAATAGAATTGGAAATTGAATAAAAATGGAAGTTGATTCAAGAAACCACTATACCCTAACGATCAATTTGGAAATTAAATAAAAAAGTAAATGGAAGTTGCATAAAAAAAAATTGGAAGTTCATTCAAGAAACCACTTTACCTTGAAGATCTATTTGGAAATTCAATAAAAAATGAAGTAGAATAGAATAGGAAATCGAATAAAAATGGAAGTCGATTCAAAAAAACCACTATACCGTAACGATCTATTTGGAAATTAAATAAAAAAATGGAAGTTGCATAAAATGAAAAAGGAAGTTCATTCAAGAACACCTACCTTCAAGATCTATTTGGAAATTCACAAAAAATGAAGTCGAATAGAATAGCAAATTTAATAAAATGGAAGTTGATTCAAGAAACCACTATACCCTAACGATCTATTTAGAAATTAAATAAAATGTAAATGGAAGTTGCATAAAATAAAACAGAATTCATTCAAGAAACCACTCTACCTTGAAGATCTATTTGGAAATTCAACAAAAAATGAGTCGAATAGAATAGCAAATTGAATAAAAATGGAAGTTGATTCAAGAAACCACTATACCCTAATGATCTATTTGGAGTTAATAAAAAGTAAACGGAAGTTGCATAAAATAAACAATGGAAGTTCATTCAAGAAACCACACTATCTTGAAGATCTATCGGAAATTCATAAAAATGAACTCGAATAGAGTATTGGATAAAAATGGAAGTTGATTCAAGAAACCACTATACCTAATGATCTATTTGGAAATTTAAATAAAAAGTAAATGGAATTGCATAAAATAAAAAATGGAAGTTCATTCAAGAAACCTCCACCTTGAAGATGTATTTGGAAATTCAATAAAAATGAAGTCGAATAGAATAGGAAATTGAATAAAAATGGAAGTTGATTCAAGAAACCACTATACGCTAACGATCTTTGGAAATTAAATGAAAAAGTAAATGGAAGTTGCATAAAAAAAAACGGAAGTTCATTCAAGAAACCACTCCACCTTGAAGATCTATTTGGAAATGCAATAAAAATGAAGTCGAATCATAGGAAATTGAATAAAAATGGAAGTTGATTCAAGAAACCACTATACCCTAAATCTATTTGGAAATTAAATAAAAATAAATGGAAGTTGCATAAATAAAAAACGGAAGTTCATTCAAGAAACCACTCCACCTTGAAGATCTATTTGGAATTCAATAAAAATGAAGTCGAATAGAATAGGAAATTAATAAAAAAGTTGATTCAGAACCACTACACCCTAACGATCTATTTGGAAATTAAAAAAAAAGTAAACGGAAGTTGCATAAAATAAAAAACGGAAGTTCATTCAAGAAACCACTCACCTTGAAGATCTATTTGGAAATTCAATAAAAATGAAGCGAAAGAATAGGAAATTGATAAAAATGGAAGTTGATTCAAGAAACCACTATACCTAATGATCTCTTTGAACTTAAATAAAAAGTAATGGAAGTTGCATAAAATAAAAATGGAAGTTCATTCAAGAAACCAGTCTACCTTGAAGATCTATTTGTAATTCAATAAAAAATTAAGTCGAATAGAATAGGATAATTGAATAAAAATGAAAGTTGATTCATGAAACACTATACCCTAACGATCTATTTGGAAATTAAATAAAAAAGTAAATGGAAGTTGCAGCAATAAAAAACGGAAGTTCATTCAAGAAACACTCTACCTTGAAGATCTGTTTGAAATTCATAAAAAAAAGTGGAATAGAACAGGAAAATGAATAAAAATGGAAGTTGATTCAACACAACCATCTACCCTAACAAACCTATTGGAAATTAAATTAAATAGTAAATGGAAGTTACATAAAATAAAAATGGAGTTTCATTCAAGAAAACCACTCTACCTTGAAATCTATTTGGAAATTCAAAAAAAATGAAGTCAAATAGAATAGGAAATCGAATAAAAATGGAAGTTGATTCAAGAAACCACTATACCCTAACGATATCTATTTCGAAATTAATAAATAGTAAATGGAAGTGCATAAAATAAAAACGGAAGTTCATCAAGAACCCTCTACCTTGAAGATCTATTTGGAAATTCAATAAAATGAAGTCGAATAGAACAGGAAATTGAATAAAATGGAAGTTGATTCAAGAAACACTATACCCTAACGATCTATTTGGAATTAAATAAAAGGTAAATGGAAGTTGCGTAAAATAAAAAACGGAAGTTCATTGAAGAAACACTCTACCTTGAAGATCTATTTGGAAATTCAATAAAAAATGAAGTCGAATAGAATAGGAAATTGAATAAAAATGGAAATTGATTCAAGAAACCACTATACCCTAACGATCTATTTGGAAATTAAATAAAAAAGTAAATGAAGTTGCATAAAAAAATTGAAGTTCATTTAAGAAACCACTCTACCATTGAATCTTGGAAATTCAATAAAAAAATGAAGTCGCAATAGAATAGGAAATTGAATAAAAATGGAAGTTGATTCAATAAACCACTATACCTAACGATCTATTTGGAAATTAAATAAAAAAGTAAATGAAGTTGCATAAAATGAAAAATGGAACTTCATTCAAGAAACAACTCTACCTTGAAGATCTATTTGGAATTCATAAAAAATGAAGTCGAATAGAATAGGAAATTGAATAAAATAGAAGTTGATTCAGAAAACCACTATACCCTAACGATCTATTTGGAAATTAAATAAAAGTAAATGGAAGTTGCATAAAAAAAATGAAAGTTCATTCAAGAAACCACTCTACCATGAAGATCTATTTGGAAATTCAATAAAAAAGTTCAAGGCGCGTCGTGCCGCGATGGTCTCTTTTCCGAGCATATTGGCTGGGGTGAGGTCGTCTACCTGTGTGGTCGTGTCGGTGGCTATCGGAGGATCTTCGGTCACGCCTTCCATGGATGTATTCGAGTATTCCCACAGACGGCGCCAATTGTGGGGAAGTGGATTGGAAATACTCTTCGGATCCTGGGAGACGCTAATGATCCTCTGCTAGTCACCTGCAAAGACACAAGTACTCCGGTCGGGGGTGCCGGAATTAGCACTCCGACGGACAAGTCAGTTTTCCTCAAGAAAGCTTGTTTACTAAGTTTTTAGAAGTGATTCTTACATACCTTTTCTAGTTCGTTGCCACTATATTTATACTTGTTTCTTATGATCCTTGGGACCAGAGCCTACTTTTTCAATCATTATTTTTTTCATTATTCGGCTCTAGGGATCCTTCCCTATTCGGCCCCTTGTCTATGCGGGATGTATGCCGGCTAGAGTCTAGCTTCTAAAATATACCTCCTCTATCCTTGCCATTTATTCGGCCACCACACTTTCAAATTGTGAAACATGGCTCATCAGTCCTCATTTTTTTTTTCTTTTTTTTTTTAAAACCAAATCACACGCATAAGAATGCATTGTTACCAAAGATTTTATGGTCTCACAACAACCTATCACATTAATAAAACTTTAGAGCTACAACATGTTCCAATCCACCCAATCCAAAGAAATTGACAAACCAAGCATATATATATAGATAAACAAACAGTTTAGATGTTTCAACATTCCCAAAACACATTGGTTACACAATAGAACCCAATGGCCACAAAACGATAATTCACCGGTTACAAAATGGACTAGTCAAAACAAACCAACCCCTCGGTATTACCACCACTGCCGTCCCTCGCTGGACCGCCAAAAGTTGGTCATTCTCTGACCCAAGATATTCTATGAGCTTACAAGCCACGAACAAGGACTACTGATGTGCCCCAACTGGCCACACTTGCAACAACTGCGAATTTCCCCCAACTGGGGCTTGGGAACTCGACTCTACTAAGGCCCTTGAAATCTGGCCTGTTTGTTCCCCAAAGCGTTACTGTTCCTGCCTAGTCGAATGAAACCGAGCCTGGCTAGGTTGCAAAACCCCTAAAGAAGCCCCCGGCTGAGTACAGAAACGTCGAATATGACCCGGCTGATTACACACCCAACAAGTAGGCGGTGCCTGAGCACGAGACTGGTTCAAAATCTGGGCTGATGAAGACCCCAACAACTGCCTCCCCACTGAGCATTTGATCGGCCAAAACCCGGACTGGTTAAATGATCCTGGTGGTACAACTACTGGTTGAACTGCTAACCCTGCCCCCTTCCTCTGTGGGCTAACCGAAACCTTGTGGCCCAGCAGACCACATCTGAAACAAATAACACCCCTCTGTTCACTTTCTCCCGAACCCAAATCCGACACTGGAAGGGTAGTTCTAGCCCGACCTCCCTGTTGCTGGTTTAAACCCCTCTGCCTCTTAAAAGGCCTACCAACACCCTGAGTCACGGGAGTCACCGAGATGGCTTCCTCCCCACTCTGCCCCATTGGTAGCACCGCAGCCTCTACATGGGCAGCCGCCTTAACAAGCACACTATAACTTCTATGCCAGGACCCCGCTATTCTTACACGGATGTCGTCACACAGTTTACTCTCAAACTCAGCACAACGCAACTCCTCCGTCTCCACCAATTCTGGAGCAAACCTTGACAGGTTGGCAAACCATCTTTCAAACTGCACCAAGGGTGTAGTACCTTGGCGTAACTCCACAAACTGTTCCCGCAACTCTTCCCGAGCGGAAGGAGGGAAATCACAACTTCCTCGCCTAGGCATCCTAGTAAAAGTAACAAAGGATATTAGCACATTCATACATGTGCCGAAGCTAAACACTCACGTCCTAATATACGGACAATTGTAATTCACTCCACGTAAGCACATAAACACATAAGCACTTACGAATTTCGTTTCCGGATAATGATAGTCCCGAGGCGTTACTAGAGTCCCGGTTAGAAACAGCATTGATCAAGTGCTTTTCCAACAGGACTCCCAGAAACCCAAGGATCTAATCAACATCCTAGAAACTAAATCCCATACCCAAATAGTCACATAAACATGTTATCACATAAGCACATAACATTACATAACAAGCGAGACAAACCCATTGTGATCCTAATCACTTCCCACGTATCCAAAGTATTCGAACCCGGTAGGCTCTGATACCAAGTTGTAATGCCCTCAAAATAATACATAAAACCCATCATTTAGACATGCAAGATATAAGAGAAATCAACCACATTTCTATTCATCAGAGTAGTTCTTACAAGAATATTACATGCTAATCAACAAAAATAAATGCCCTACGGGCTTACAGCTTTCCAAGTTAACACTTGGTTACAAAAAGGAAGAGTACTAACTCAATACATCTTAAGCCCTTGGCTTGAATTTACAGATAATACATCAATAAAGCAAAACAACAAGTGAAATATGTCTGCCTCTATCCTCCAAACTATGTCCTTGGAGGTGGCACGCTACCTGTACCTGAAAATGATGTCCCATATAGGGTGAGCCACAGCCTAGTAGAAATACACTAAACCAACTATAAACAATGACTAAAAGATTAGCAGTTGATACATGGTCAACACTCACACATTCATTTACATCTTATTACAATTCCATGACAATCAAGTCTATGTTACAATTCTCTTTCCATTTCTTATTCAACATTGAATTTGAAAACAAGGCTCAATACTCTGGCCAAAACCTTTGATGAGGTTATAATTCATCACTAGAACACTTTCGAAAATTCAAGGTGGATACACATTTTGGTGTTGTATTAATAGCACATAAACCACTTCCATACTTCACAAACGATGATGATATACATTTTAGTGTTATATCAATTCAAACAAACCTTTCAATAGATAAGCATATGAGCTATATCACTACTACAACACATAAGCATATGAGCTATATCAACATTCCAATAGATAAGCATATGAGCTATATCAACACTTCAACAGATAAGCATATGAGCTGTATCATCACTGCAATGGGAGAGCATATGAGCTGCAACCCTGGGTCCATCCCCCATCTTCCCATAACCATTAACCGGTTTAGAGGTACATCCCCCATCTTCCCCTAAACCGTGGAGTACATCCCCCATCTCCTCCCATACACAAGCAATGCATATAAACATAGAGTCATATACACAATCAATCAATACATAAAGTTAACGTATTCTATCAACCGCCTACACATAATGCATATAAACACATTGGTCATATGCACAATCCATCAATACATAAAGTTAATGTATTCTATCAACCGTCATACTCTATGACACATCCAATTGATTAGTTTTAGTTTGCCTAATCATCATGCATTGTCTACAACAATCAAAACTACCCTCCACGGGTAGCCCCAAGCAATTATTTCTAAACAGGAAATAAATGCACAAATGGATAATATATCAACATTTCAACTAGGTGAGCAATAAATGATTCAACTACACCCTTTAGTCCCATACATTCCCAATTTCAACATTCTCAGTTCAATTCCTCATTTTCTTTAATTAATTATATACATTAATTAATTAAACCAATTAGGGCAAATAACCATAATTCACAAGACAACTCTAAGGTTCCATTTCCATCAATGTTCCAACATTAATCTCATTTCTCTATGCCTAACTTGCATATAGGTTTATATAATTAAAACCCCAACTTTTGTAAAATTGCACAAAGGCCCAAACTTTCTCAAAATTACCCAACAACACCCACTATATCAAAATGCCAAAATTTAAAGACAAAATCCATAAGGAGGAGTAGGATATCCCTACCTCGAAGTTTGAGATCCAACGGAGATGAAGACCAAGACCCAACGTGCTCCAAACTTCAACCTTTTCAGATTAAAACAAAGATCTCGACACCCTCTATCTTTTTAACAAAGGACTTAGGATAGATTCACCCTAGAGAGAGATGAAATCCTAGAGAGAAGATAAGTTAGAGAGAGAGAGAGTCGGCTGCTAGGGTTTCAAAAAGAAAGAGATGAAAAAAAGTGATGTTTAAAATCGCTGCTGCCTGCTGATATAAAACAGGCTCGCTCGAGCGAAGACTTGGTCGCTCGAGCGACCAGACACAGAAAACCTCGCTCGAGCCAAAAAGGTCTCGCTCGAGCCAACAACCCAGAACCTCGCTCGAGCGACACACTGCTCGCTCGAGCCAACAACTCGAACCTACAGGTCTGCAACTAGACGCACGCTCGAGCGAAGGGACGCACGCTCGAGCGAAGGGACGCTTGCTTGAGCGAAGAACAACCAGATCGCTCGAGCGAAGAAAAGCTCGCTCGAGCCAAGAAATGCAACTCTCAGGTCCAGAACCAGACGCAATCGCTCGCTCCAGCGAAGCCACTCTGGCTCGACCCACCAGACACAGAAACTCAACTCTCGCTCGAGCGACCAAACCCTGGCTCGAGCGAAGGACCAAAAACAAAATCTCGCTCGAGCGACAAACTTCTCGCTCGAGCGAAGGTCCAAAAATCTGGACAGCAACACTTGGTTCCAAACACAACCAACCTGAAACAAACCTGCCCAACACATCCTATAACTCAAATACAAAGTGTGAAAGGACGTACACAAGGTTAAAACAACTGCTAACATCCATGGAACCAACTCTGGATCACTGTACAACAAGGGTTAAAACCCGGGATCGCTATAACATTTGGCCAATCGTGAAATCCACGAAGGGCGCTCCGAATCCGGAGACTTATTCAGCCCTATGGTGTCATGCACCAAAGGGGGCTCGAATCCGGAGACTTATTCGGCCTTATGGTGTCATGCACCAAAGGGGGCTCCGAATCCGGAGACTTATTTTGGCCAATCGTGAAATCCACGAAGGGGCTCCGAATCCGGAGATATTCGGCCCTATGGTGTCATGCACCGAAGGGGGCTCCGAATCCGGAGACTTATTCGGCCTTATGGTGTCATGCACCAAAGGGGGCTCCGAATCCGGAGACTTATTTTGGCCAATCGTGAATCCACGAAGGGCGCTCCGAATCCGGAGACTTATTCGGCCCTTTGGTGTCATGCACTAAAGGGGGCTCCGAATCCGGAGACTTATTGGAATCGTGAAATCCACGAAGGGCGCTCCGAATCCGGAGACTTATTCGGCATTATGGTGTTGAAAGGAGTGACAAAGAAAGTCGATTTTCATTAAAACGTGATACCAGTACAAGCATGGATCCCTCAAGTCGGGTCCGTAACTGGATCTTTTCAAGATCTACATTGGCGCCGATTGCGGTGAGCCACGGATCTCCTCAATGCCAGGTCTGTTGGGAAGCGCTTAAGCTGATGGTAGGTGCTTGGGACAGCCTTCATGACGTGCAACCAGGGACGCCCATGATGGCATTATACGGTGACGGAAGCTTAACAACCAAGAATTCACGTCAACCGTCTTTGAGCCCGCTCGACAGGGAGCACGACCTTCCCCAACGGGTACTCTGGATTCGTGTTGAAGCCGAACAGCGGTTGGACGACGGCGATAGGTCCGACTCGTTGAGCCGAGTTCAACGAAGTTCTGTAGTACAAAATTTCCGAAGTGCTGCCTGGATCTACAAGAATGCGTTCAACGCTGAACTGTCGTACGCGTAATTTGACGACCAAAGGATCGACGTGGCTGGCACCGTTCCGACGAGGTCGGAGTCATGGAACTTAATTGTCGGAGTCTCTCTAGGCCTGCCAGTTGACATGTTATTCTTTTGGGGAATGGGTGTGATTGGATTGCATGCACGGTCGGGGATGCCGGCAAACTGTAGATTATGTGGATCACACCAAGCGGAGGCGAATCCTGCCTCAGGGCTAATGCTTTGGTTGGCTCCCTTGCTCACGTATTGTTGCAATCGACCATCTTGTACTAGTTCCTCCAGATGATCCTTTAGCGCATAACAACTCTCGGTTTCGTGGCCGTGATCTTTGTGGTATTCGCATCGTCTATCCTTCTCCGTGTGTCGGGAGGCCCCACCATCTTCGACGGCCACTTGAAAAATGGAAGGTGCTGGACTTTGGTCATTATTGCTGCGATCGGCTCTGTCAACTCCGTGTACTTTTTGTCGGTTCGCCTTGAGCGTCTGCTGTCGACTTGTAGTTGTTCGTTCGTTCGGTGGGAGCACTGATCGCTCGATCGGGGGGGTCCCGCCTTTTGTCTCGCTTGGTTCGTTGTCGGGGTTCAGGGCTCGGTGGTGGCACGAAGCTTATTGGTCGAGCTATTTCGGGGAGAGCCGTTTTGCTGGAGATTTGTCCGGCTTATTTCTTCTTATGAATCATCTTCGACTTTACATAATTCGACTTCCTTCACAGTGCCCAGATCTTTTTACCAGACGGCTGTGGTCAGACTGGTCAGGGGTGCGCAGAGCACTGTCAGGATGTAAACCCATTTTGAAGGCGTGATGCGCATGGAGTCGTTGCAACGCGTCAACAAGATTGAAGCACTCCCAATATGCGCCGAATACGCTCTGAGCGTCTCTCCCGACTGGATCTGCATAGCCCAGAGGGAGTCGGCCTGTTTCGGTTGTACCTCATTGGTGATAAACCTGGCCGAAGGATTTCTGCAGTTGTCGGAAGCTTTTAACCGAAGCTGGCTCCAACTTGTAATACCACCTGATGGCTAGTGGACCTAGGCTGCTAGGGAATATTCGGCACATGAGGGCTTCATTGTCTGCGTGTAGCGTCATGGCCTGTTTGTAATGACGGATATGATCAGTGGGGTCTGATTTTCCGTCGTAAAGAGTGAACGACGGAGCTTTGAATTTCTTGGGCAGGGATGCCCTCGCGATCCGTCGAACAAAAGGATCGTGCTGGTCTTCCTTGTTTGAGCTGATTCTCCTGCGCTTGTTCCTTGTTCGCAGATCTTTTTCGGAGGAGCTGGAGGTTTCGGATCGTCCCCTTGCATCGAGCTCCGTGGATGATGAGTTGGAGTTGCTATTGGTATCTTTTGGTCGGCCCGAGGTCTTTGCCCGTCTGCCCGGAGGTCGCTCTGGTTCCTCGCGCATGGCCTCTCTAGATTTTGCTACCTCCAGGGCCAGATCCTGACGGAGCCGTTCGTTCTCAGCGATCATGTTCTCGAGCCTTTGTTCGTTCTGCTTTGCTTGTTCTATAATAGCCTGCATTGTTTCTTGCGCTGAAGTCGTTGGCGAATCGAAGTTCAAGGCGCGTCGTGCCGCGATGGTCTCTTTTCCGAGCATATTGGCTGGGGTGAGGTCGTCTACCTGTGTGGTCGTGTCGGTGGCTATCGGAGGATCTTCGGTCACGCCTTCCATGGATGTATTCGAGTATTCCCACAGACGGCGCCAATTGTGGGGAAGTGGATTGGAAATACTCTTCGGATCCTGGGAGACGCTAATGATCCTCTGCTAGTCACCTGCAAAGACACAAGTACTCCGGTCGGGGGTGCCGGAATTAGCACTCCGACGGACAAGTCAGTTTTCCTCAAGAAAGCTTGTTTACTAAGTTTTTAGAAGTGATCTACTATACCATACCTTTTCTAGTTCGTTGCCACTATATTTATACTTGTTTCTTATGATCCTTGGGACCAGAGCCTACTTTTTCAATCATTATTTTTTTCATTATTCGGCTCTAGGGATCCTTCCCTATTCGGCCCCTTGTCTATGCGGGATGTATGCCGGCTAGAGTCTAGCTTCTAAAATATACCTCCTCTATCCTTGCCATTTATTCGGCCACCACACTTTCAAATTTGAAAACATGGCTCATCAGTCCTCATTTTTTTTTTCTTTTTTTTTTTAAAACCAAATCACACGCATAAGAATGCATTGTTACCAAAGATTTTATGGTCTCACAACAACCTATCACATTAATAAAACTTTAGAGCTACACATGTTCCAATCCACCCAATCCAAAGAAATTGACAAACCAAGCATATATATATATAACAACAGTTTTAGTGTTTTAAGATGCCAAACATCCCCCAACACACATTCCCACAATAGAACCAATGGCCACAAACGATAATTCACCGGTTACAAAATGGACTAGTCAAAACAAAACCAACCCCTCGGTATTACCACCACTGCCGTCCCTCGCTGGACCGCCAAAAGTTGGTCATTCTCTGACCCAAGATATTCTATGAGCTTACAAGCCACGAACAAGGACTACTGATGTGCCCCAACTGGCCACACTTGCAACAACTGCGAATTTCCCCCAACTGGGGCTTGGGAACTCGACTCTACTAAGGCCCTTGAAATCTGGCCTGTTTGTTCCCCAAAGCGTTACTGTTCCTGCCTAGTCGAATGAAACCGAGCCTGGCTAGGTTGCAAAACCCCTAAAGAAGCCCCCGGCTGAGTACAGAAACGTCGAATATGACCCGGCTGATTACACACCCAACAAGTAGGCGGTGCCTGAGCACGAGACTGGTTCAAAATCTGGGCTGATGAAGACCCCAACAACGCCTGCCTCCCCATCTGAGCATTCAAAACCCGGCTGGTTAAATGATCCTGGTGGTACAACTACTGGTTGAACTGCTAACCCTGCCCCTTCCTCTGTGGGCTAACCGAAACCTTGTGGCCCAGCAGACCACATCTGAAACAAATAACACCCCTCTGTTCACTTTCTCCCGAACCCAAATCCGACACTGGAAGGGTAGTTCTAGCCCGACCTCCCTGTTGCTGGTTTAAACCCCTCTGCCTCTTAAAAGGCCTACCAACACCCTGAGTCACGGGAGTCACCGAGATGGCTTCCTCCCCACTCTGCCCCATTGGTAGCACCGCAGCCTCTACATGGGCAGCCGCCTTAACAAGCACACTATAACTTCTATGCCAGGACCCCGCTATTCTTACACGGATGTCGTCACACAGTTTACTCTCAAACTCAGCACAACGCAACTCCTCCGTCTCCACCAATTCTGGAGCAAACCTTGACAGGTTGGCAAACCATCTTTCAAACTGCACCAAGGGTGTAGTACCTTGGCGTAACTCCACAAACTGTTCCCGCAACTCTTCCCGAGCGGAAGGAGGGAAATCACAACTTCCTCGCCTAGGCATCCTAGTAAAAGTAACAAAGGATATTAGCACATTCATACATGTGCCGAAGCTAAACACTCACGTCCTAATATACGGACAATTGTAATTCACTCCACGTAAGCACATAAACACATAAGCACTTACGAATTTCGTTTCCGGATAATGATAGTCCCGAGGCGTTACTAGAGTCCGGTTAGAAACAGCATTGATCAAGTGCTTTTCCAACAGGACTCCCAGAAACCCAAGGATCTAATCAACATCCTAGAAACTAAATCCCATACCCAAATAGTCACATAAACATGTTATCACATAAGCACATAACATTACATAACAAGCGAGACAAACCCATTGTGATCCTAATCACTTCCCACGTATCCAAAGTATTCAAACCCGGTAGGCTCTGATACCAAGTTGTAACGCCCTCAAAATAATACATAAAACCCATCATTTAGACATGCAAGATATAAGAGAAATCAACCACATTTCTATTCATCAGAGTAGTTCTTACAAGAATATTACATGCTAATCAACAAAAATAAATGCCCTACGGGCTTACAGCTTTCCAAGTTAACACTTGGTTACAAAAAGGAAGAGTACTAACTCAATACATCTTAAGCCCTTGGCTTGAATTTACAGATAATACATCAATAAAGCAAAACAACAAGTGAAATCTGTCTGCCTCTATCCTCCCAAACTATGTCCTTGGAGGTGGCACGCTACCTGTACCTGAAAATGATGTCCCATATAGGGTGAGCCACAGCCCAGTAGAAATACACTAAACCAACTATGAACAATGACTAAAAGATTAGCAGTTGATACATGGTCAACACTCACACATTCATTTACATCTTATTACAATTCCATGACAATCAAGTCTATGTTACAATTCCCTTTCCATTTCTTATTCAACATTGAATTTGAAAACAAGGCTCAGTACTCTGGCCAAAACCTTTGATGAGGTTATAATTCATCACTAGAACACTTTCGAAAATTCAAGGTGGATACACATTTTGGTGTTGTATTAATAGCACATAAACCACTTCCATACTTCACAAACGATGATGATATACATTTTAGTGTTATATCAATTCAAACAAACCTTTCAATAGATAAGCATATGAGCTATATCACTACTACAACAGATAAGCATATGAGCTATATCAACATTCCAATAGATAAGCATATGAGCTATATCAACACTTCAACAGATAAGCATATGAGCTGTATCATCACTGCAATGGGAGAGCATATGAGCTGCAACCCTGGGTCCATCCCCCATCTTCCCATAACCATTAACCGGTTTAGAGGTACATCCCCCATCTTCCCCTAAACCGTGGAGTACATCCCCCATCTCCTCCCATACACAAGCAATGCATATAAACATAGAGTCATATACACAATCAATCAATACATAAAGTTAACGTATTCTATCAACCGCCTACACATAATGCATATAAACACATTGGTCATATGCACAATCCATCAATACATAAAGTTAATGTATTCTATCAACCGTCATACTCTATGACACATCCAATTGATTAGTTTTAGTTTGCCTAATCATCATGCATTGTCTACAACAATCAAAACTACCCTCCACCGGTAGCCCCAAGCAATTATTTCTAAACAGGAAATAAATGCACAAATGGATAATATATCAACATTTCAACTAGGTGAGCAATAAATGATTCAACTACACCCTTTAGTCCCATACATTCCCAATTTCAACATTCTCAGTTCAATTCCTCATTTTCTTTAATTAATTATATACATTAATTAATTAAACCAATTAGGGCAAATAACCATAATTCACAAGACAACTCTAAGGTTCCATTTCCATCAATGTTCCAACATTAATCTCATTTCTCTATGCCTAACTTGCATATAGGTTTATATAATTAAAACCCCAACTTTTGTAAAATTGCACAAAGGCCCAAACTTTCTCAAAATTACCCAACAACACCCACTATATCAAAATGCTAAAATTTAAAGACAAAATCCATAAGGAGGAGTAGGATATCCCTACCTCGAAGTTTGAGCTCCAACGGAGATGAAGACCAAGACCCAACGTGCTCCAAACTTCAACCTTTTCAGATTAAAACAAAGATCTCGACACCCTCTATCTTTTTAACAAAGGACTTAGGATAGATTCACCCTAGAGAGAGATGAAATCCTAGAGAGAAGATAAGTTTAGAGAGAGAGAGAGTCGGCTGCTAGGGTTTCAAAAAGAAAGAGATGAAAAAAAGTGATGTTTAAAATCGCTGCTGCCTGCTGATATAAAACAGGCTCGCTGGAGCGAAGACTTGGTCGCTCGAGCGACCAGACACAGAAAACCTCGCTCGAGCCAAAAAGGTCTCGCTCGAGCCAACAACCCAGAACCTCGCTCGAGCGACACACTGCTCGCTCGAGCCAACAACTCGAACCTACAGGTCTGCAACTAGACGCACGCTCGAGCGAAGGGACGCACGCTCGAGCGAAGGGACGCTCGCTTGAGCGAAGAACAACCAGATCGCTCGAGCGAAGAAAAGCTCGCTCGAGCCAAGAAATGCAACTCTCAGGTCCAGAACCAGACGCAATCGCTCGCTCGAGCGAAGCCACTCTGGCTCGACCCACCAGACACAGAAACTCAACTCTCGCTCGAGCGACCAAACCCTGGCTCGAGCGAAGGACCAAAAACAAAATCTCGCTCGAGCGACAAACTTCTCGCTCGAGCGAAGGTCCAAAAATCTGGACAGCAACACTTGGTTCCAAACACAACCAACCTGAAACAAACCTGCCCAACACATCCTATAACTCAAATACAAAGTGTGAAAGGACGTACACAAGGTTAAAACAACTGCTAACATCCATGGAACCAACTCTGGATCACTGTACAACAAGGGTTAAAACCCGGGATCGCTATAACAACTCTACCATGAAGATCTATTTGGAAATTCAATAAAAAATGAAGTCGAATAGAATAGGAAATTGAATAAAAATGGAAGTTGATTCAAGAAAGCACTATACCCTAACGATCTATTTGCAAATTAAATAAAAAAGTAAATGGAAGTTGCAGAAGAAAAAAAAAAACGGAAGTTCATTAAAGAAACCACTCTACCTTGAAGATCTATTTGAAAGTCCAACAAAAATGAAGTCGAATAGAATAGGAAATTGAATTAAATGGAAGTTGATTCCACAATTTACCCTAAGATCTATTTGGAAATTAAATAATAAAAAGTAAATGGAAGTTCCATAAAATAAAAAACGGAAGTTCATTCAAGAAACCACTCTACCTTGAAAATCTATTTGGAAATTCAATAAAAAAATGAGGTCGAATAGAATAGGAAATTGAATAAAAATGGAAGTTGATTCAAGAAACCACTATACCCTAACGATCTATTTGGAAATTAAATAAAAAAGTAAATGGAAGTTGCGTAAAAAAAAAAAAAATGGAAGTTAATTCAAGAAACAACTCTACATGAAGATCTATTCGGAAATTCAATAAAAAATGAAGTCGAATAGAATAGGAAATCGAATTAAAATGGAAGTTGATTCAAGAAACCACTATACCCTAACGATCTATTTGGAAATTAAATAAAAAAGTAAATGGAAGCTGCATAAAATAAAAAACGGAAGTTCATTCAAGAAATGACTCTACCTTGAAGATCTATTTGGAAATTCAATAAAAAAAATGAAGTCGAATAGAATAGGAAATTGAATAAAAATGGAAGTTGATTCAAGAAACCACTATACCCTAACGATCTATTTGGAAATTAAATAAAAAAAGTAAGTGGAAGTTGCATAAAATAAAAAACGGAGGTTCATTCTAGAAAACACTCCACCTTGAAGATCTATTTGGAAATTCAATAAAAAATGAAGTCGAATAGAATAGGAAATTGAATAAAAATGGAAGATGGTTCAAGAAACCACTACACCCTAACGATCTATTTGGAAATTAAATAAAAAAGTAAATGGAAGTTGCAGAAAAAAAAAAAAAAACGGAAGTTCATTCAAGAAACCACTCTACCTTGAAGATCTATTTGGAAATTCAACAAAAAATGAAGTCGAATAGAATAGGAAATTGAATAAAAATGGAAGTTGATTCAAGAAACCACTATACCCTAACGATCTATTTGGAAATTAAATAAAAAAGTAAATGGAAGTTGCATAAAATAAAAAACGGAAGTTCATTCAAGAAACCACTCTACCATGAAGATCTATTTGGAAATTCAATAAAAAATGAAGTCGAATAGAATAGGAAATTGAATAAAAATGGAAGTTGATTCAAGAAACCACTATACCCTAACGATCTATTTGGAAATTAAATAAAAAAGTAAATGGAAGTTGCATAAAATAAAAAACGGAACTTCATTCAATAAACAACACTACCTTGAAGATGTATTTGGAAATCCAATAAAAAATGAAGTCGAATAGAATAGCAAATTGAATAAAAATAGAAATTGATTCAAGAAACCACTATACCCTAACGATCTATTTGGAAATTAAATAAAAAAGTAAATGGAAGTTGCATAAAAAGAAAAAATGAAAGTTCATTCAAGAAACAACTCTACCTTGAAGATCTATTTGGAAATTCTATAAAAAAATGAAGTCGAATAGAATAGGAAATTGAATAAAAATGGAAGTTGATTCAAGAAACCACTATACCGTAACGATCTATTTGGAAATTAGATAATAAAGTAAATGGAAGTTGCATAAAATAAAAAACGGAAGATCATTCAAGAAACCACTCTACCTTAAAGATCTATTTGGAAATTCAACAAAAAATGAAGTCGAATAGAATAGGAAATTGAATAAAAATGGAAGTTCAATCAAGAAACCGCTATACCCTAACGATATATTTGGGAATTAAATAAAAAAGCAAATGGAAGTTGCATAAAATAAAAAATGGAAATTCATTCAAGATACCACCCTACCTTGAAGATCTATTTGGAAATTCAATAAAAAATGAAGTCGAATAGAATAGGAAATTTAATAAAAATGGAAGTTGATTCAAGAAACCAATATACCCTAATGATCTATTTGGAAGTTAAATAAAAAAGTAAATGGAAGTTGCATAAAATAAAAAATGGAAGTTCATTCAAGAAACCACTCTACCTTGAAGATCTATTTGGAAATTCAATAAAAAAATGAAGTCGAATAGAATAGGAAATTGAATAAAAATGGAAGTTGATTCAAGAAACCACTATACCCTAACGATCTATTTGGAAATTAAATAAAAAAGTAAATGGAAGTTGCATAAAATAAAAAACGGAGGTTCATTCCAGAAACCACTCCACCTTGAAGATCTATTTGGATATTCAATAACAAATGAAGTCGAATAGAATAGGAAATTGAATAAAAATGGAAGATGATTCAAGAAACCACTATACCCTAATGATCTATTTGGAAATTAAATAAAAAAGTAAATGGAAGTTGCAGAAAAAAAAAAAAAACAGAAGTTCATTCAAGAAACCACTCTACCTTGAAGATCTATTTGGAAATTCAACAAAAAATGAAGTCGAATAGAATAGGAAATTGAATAAAAATGGAAGTTGATTCAAGAAACCACTATACCCTAACGATCTATTTGGAAATTAAATAAAAAAGTAAATGGAAGTTGCATAAAATAAAAAACGGAAGTTCATTCAAGAAACCACTCTACCATGAAGATCTATTTGGAAATTCAATAAAAAATGAAGTCGAATAGAATAGGAAATTGAATAAAAATGGAAGTTGATTCAAGAAACCACTATACCCTAACGATCTATTTGGAAATTAAATAAAAAAGTAAATGGAAGTTGCATAAAATAAAAAACGGAACTTCATTCAATAAACAACTCTACCTTGAAGATCTATTTGGAAATTCAATAAAAAATGAAGTCGAATAGAATAGCAAATTGAATAAAAATAAAAGTTGATTCAAGAAACCACTATACCCCAACGATCTATTTGGAAATTAAATAAAAAAGTAAATGGAAGTTGCATAAAAAGAAAAAATGAAAGTTCATTCAAGAAACAACTCTACCTTGAATATCTATTTGGAAATTCAATAAAAAATGAAGTCGAATAGAATAGGAAATTGAATAAAAATGGAAGTTGATTCAAGAAACCACTATACCGTAACGATCTATTTGGAAATTAGATAAAAAAGTAAAGGGAAGTTGCATAAAATAAAAAACGGAAGTTCATTCAAGAAACCACTCTACCTTGAAGATCTAATTAGAAATTCAACAAAAAATGAAGTCGAATAGAATAGGAAATTGAATAAAATGGAAGTTGATTCAAGAAACCACTATACCCTAACGATCTATTTGGAAATTAAATAAAAAAGCAAATGGAAGTTGCATAATATAAAAAATGGAAATTCATTCAAGAAACCACCCTACCTTGAAGATCTATTTGGAAATTCAATAAAAAAATGAAGTCGAATAGAATAGCAAATTGAATAAAAATGGAAGTTGATTCAAGAAAACAATATACCCTAATGATCTATTTGGAAGTTAAATAAAAAAGTAAATGGAAGTTGCATAAAATAAAAAATGGAAGTTCATTCAAGAAACCACTCTACCTTGATGATCTATTTGGAAATTCAGTAAAAAAATAAAGTCGAATAGAATAGGAAATTGAATAAAAATGGAAGTTGATTCAAGAAACCACTATACCCTAACGATCTATTTGGAAATTAAATAAAAAAGTAAATGGAAGTGGGATAAACTAAAAAATGGAAGTTCATTCTAGAAACCACTTATAGCGACCCCGGTCTTTTTCCTTTAGATTGTTGTATCCGGACTTATGTTCCGTGGATCCAGGCATTGTGTATTGTTGTTGTTGTCCTTTAATTCTTTATTTTTGAGTTATAGGATGTCTTTGGGCAGGTTTGTTTCAGGTTGGTTGGGTTTAGACACCAAGTGTTGCTGTCCAGAATTTTGGACCTTCGCTCGAGCGAGGAGTTGGTCGCTCGAGCGAGCTGTTGTTTTTGTCCTTCGCTCGAGCCAGGGTTTGGTCGCTCGAGCGAGAGTCTGCGTCTGGGCTTAGGACCTGAGAGATGTGTTTCTTGGCTCGAGCGAGCTTCCTTCGCTCGAGCGAGCGAGCTATATGTTTTCGAGTCCTTCGCTCGAGCGAGCTTCGGTGTTGCAGACCTGAAGCATCGAGTTTTTGGCTCGAGCAAGCTTTTCTTCGCTCGAGCGAGGTTTTCTTGTGTCTGGTCGCTCGAGCGACCAAGTCTTCGCTCGAGCGAGCCTGTCCAGTTTAAATAGGCAGCAGCGGGTTTTTTATCATTTTTTCATCTTCTTTTTGATTCCAAACCCTGGGTCCGACTTCTCTCTCTCTTCTCTCTTAGGTTTGATCTATTTAGGGTGTGTTTCTACCCTAGATCCTTTATTAAAAAGTTAGAGTGAGTCGAGAGCTTCAGTTTAATCTGAATAAGTTTGGATTTGGAGCACTTTGAGTTTGGATCTTCATCTCCATCTTCTCTTTTTGGGCTATTTCCTTGAGGTAGGGATTTCCTACTCCAATGTATACGTTTTGTTCTAAGTTTTGGTATTTTAATATGTTGGGGGTATTTTGGTAATTTTGGGAAAAACCCTAGTTGTTGTATTAAATTGAATTGTAAGTTTAATTTAAGGAAAATTGGGAATAATAGTTGAATTCACGAAATATGAGGAATTATTGATTAAATGGGGTAGTTGGTTAATTTAAATCATATGCCTATTAAATTGTTGATTTAGTTATTTTCTGTTTAGAGATAACTGTTTTGGGCTATCGGTGGAGGATAGTCATGATTGTTGTAGACATTGCATGTGGATTAGGGATAACTGAAACTAATCACATTGGTTAAGTCATTAAAGTTGACCGTTGAATTAATGCAGACATTATGTGTATTGATTGTGAGATGTATATGTTATGTGTTTACATACATGTATTAGTTGAGCATTGCATATGTATATTGTGTGGGAGGAGATAGGGGATGTACTCCACGGTTAGGGGAAGATAGGGGATGGACCTCTTAACCGGATTTTGTTTGGGAGGTGATAGGGGATGGACTCCATTAGCATCACTATTATGTGTGCTTATTGATATTGAAGTGTTTTTGCATGTTATTGATACAACACTAAAATGTGTATCATATTGGAAGTATGGAAGTGTTTTGATATGAGCCTGTGTCTCATTTGTTTTGGTTGATATTGGAAGTATGTGAATATGATATATAGTTCACTGTTGTAGTTTGGCCAAGTTCTGAGCCATGTTGATAATAATGGAAAGTTGAATAGATAATGGAAAGTGAAAATGACATTTTGTGTTAACAATCTATTAAATGCTATTGCTTTATTCAATGCTTGTATTTGGTTTAGTATTTTTCTACTGGGCTGTGGCTCACTCTTTATGGGAACATCATTTTCAGGTTCAGGTGATAAGCTACCTCCAAGGACTTAGTTTGGAAGGATTTGGACTTTGACGACTTGTCTTTAGTTATCTGTTTTTCTTTGAATTACATGTAAACATTCAAGCCTAGGGCTTTATTTGTATTTGAGTTAGAACTCATAATTTTGTGTCCAAGAGTTGGCTTGGCAAGATGTAAGCCCGTAGGGCATTTATTATGATGTTACATGTAATGTTTCCATTTCGTAAAACTCTGATGAATGAGATAATGCAATGTTTTCTTTTAATAATGCAAGTTATTGTTATATGTATATTGGGTTAATTTTGACGGCGTTACACCACTCTACCTTGAAGATCTATTTGGAAATTCAATAAAAAATTAAAGTCGAATAGAATAGGAAATTGAATAAAAATGGAAGTTGATACAAAAAAACCGCTATACCCTAACGATCTATTTAGAAATTAAATAGAAAAGTAAATGGAAGTTGCATAAAATAAAAAATGGAAGTTCATTCAAGAAACCACTCTACCTTGAAGATCTATTCGGAAATTCAATAAAAGATGAAGTCGAATTGAATAGGAAATTGAATAAAAATGGAAGTTGATTCAAGAAACCACTATACCCTAAGGATCTATTTGGAAGTTAAATAGAAAACTAAATGGAAGTTGCATAAAATAAAAAACGGAAGTTCATTCAAGAAACCACTCTACCTTAAAGATCAATTCGGAAATTCAATAAAAAATGAAGTCGAATAGAATAGGAAATTGAATAAAAATGGAAGTTGATTCAAGAAACCACTATACCCTAACGATCTTTTTGGAAATTAAATAAAAAAGTAAATGGAAGTTGTAAAAAATAAAAAACGGAAGTTCATTCAAGAAACCACGATACCTTGAAATCTATTTGGAAATTCAATAAAAAATGAAGTCGAATAGAATAGGAAATTTAATAAAAATGGAAGTTGATTAAAAAAACCACTATACCCTAACGATCTATTTTGAAATTAAATAAAAAAGTAAATGGAAGTTGCATAAAATAAAAAATGGAAGTTCATTCAAGAAACCACTCTACCTTAAAGATCAATTCGGAAATTCAATAAAAAATGAAGTCGAATAGAACAGGAAATTGAATAAAAATGGAAGTTGATTCAAGAAACCACTATACCCTAACGATCTTTTTGGAAATTAAATAAAAAAGTAAATGGAAGTTGTAAAAAATAAAAAACGGAAGTTCATTCAAGAAACCACGATACCTTGAAGATCTATTTGGAAATTCAATAAAAAATGAAGTCGAATAGAATAGGAAATTTAATAAAAATGGAAGTTGATTAAAAAAACCACTATACCCTAACGATCTATTTTGAAATTAAATAAAAAAGTAAATGGAAGTTGCATAAAATAAAAAATGGAAGTTCATTCAAGAAACCACTCTACCTTGAAGATCTATTTGAAAATTCAATACAAAATGAATTCAAATAGAATAGGAAATTGAATAAAAATGGAAGTTGATTCAAGAAACCACTATACCCTAACGATCTATTTGGAAATTAAATAAAAATGTAAATGGAAGTGGCATAAACTAAAAAATGGAAGTTCATTCTAGAAACCACTCTACCTTGAAGATCTATTTGGAAATTCAATAAAAAAATTAAAGTCAAATAGAATAGGAAATTGAATAAAAATGGAAGTTCATTCAAAAAAACCGCTATACCTAACGATCTATTTGGAAATTAAATAGAAAAGTAATTGGAAGTTGCATAAAATAAAAAATGGAAGTTCATTCAAGAAACCACTCTACCTTGAAGATCTATTCGGAAATTCAATAAAAGATGAAGTCGAATAGAATAGGAAATTGAATAAAAATGGAAGTTCATTTAAGAAACCACTATACCCTAAGGATCTATTTGGAAGTTAAATAGAAAAGTAAATGGAAGTTGCATAAAATAAAAAATGGAAGTTCATTCAAGAAACCACTCTACCTTAAAGATCTATTCGGAAATTCAATAAAAAATGAAGTTGAATAGAATAGGAAATTGAATAAAAATGGAAGTTGATTCAAGAAACCACTATACCCTAACGATCTATTTGGAAATTAAATAAAAAAGTAAATGGAAGTTGCAAAAAATAAAAAACGGAAGTTCATTCAAGAAACCACTATACCTTGAAGATCTATTTGGAAATTCAATAAAAAATGAAGACGAATAGAATAGGAAATTTAATAAAAATGGAAGTTGATTCAAAAAACCACTATACCCTAACGATCTATTTTGAAATTAAATAAAAAAGTAAATGGAAGATGCATAAAATAAAAAAGGGAAGTTCATTCAAGAAACCACTCTACCTTGAAGATCTATTTGGAAATTCAATAAAGAATGAAGTCAAATAGAATAGGAAATTGAATAAAAATGGAAGTTGCTTCAAGAAACCACTATACCCTAACGATCTACTTGGAAATTAAATAAAAATGTAAATGGAAGTGGCATGAACTAAAAAATGGAAGTTCGTTCTAGAAACCACTCTACCTTGAAGATCTATTTGGAAATTCAATAAAAAATTAAAGTCGAATAAAATAGGAAATTGAATAAAAATGGAAGTTGATTCAAAAAAACCGCTATACCTAACGATCTATTTGGAAATTAAATAGAAAAGTAATTGGAAGTTGCATAAAATAAAAAACGGAAGTTCATTCAAGAAACCACTCTACCTTGAAGATCTATTTGGAAATTCAATAGAAAATGAAGTCGAATAGAATAGCAAATTGAATAAAAATGGAAGTTGATTCAAGAAACCACTATACCCTAATGATCTATTTGGAAGTTAAATGAAAAAGTAAATGGAAGTTGCATAAAATAAAAAATGGAAGTTCGTTCAAGAAACCACTCTACCTTGATGACCTATTTGGAAATTCAATAAAAAATGAAGTCGAATAGAATAGGAAATTGAATTAAAATGAAAGTTGATTCAAGAAACTACTATACCCTAACGATCTATTTGGAAATTAAATAGAAAAGTAAATGGAAGTTGCATAAAATAAACAATGGAAGTTCATTCAAGAAACCGCTCTACCTTGAAGATCTATTCAGAAATTCATTAAAAAAATGAAGTCGAATAGAATAGGAAATTGGATAAAAATGGAAGTTGATTCAAGAAACCACTATACCCTAATGATCTATTTGGAAGTAAAATAAAAAAGTAATTGGAAGTTGCATAAAAGAAAAAATGGAAGTTCATTCAACAAACCAGTCTACCTTGAAAATCTATTTGGAAATTCAATAAAAAATGAGGTCGAATAGAATAGGAAATTGAATAAAAATGGAAGTTGATTCAAAAAACCATTATACCCTAACAATCTATTTGGAACTTAAATAAAAAAGTAAATGGAAGTTGCATAAAATAAAAAACGAAAGTTCATTCAAGAAAGCATTCTACCTTGAAGATCTATTTGGAAATTCAATAAAAAATGAAGTCGAACAGAATAGGGAATCGAATAAAATTAGAAGTTGATTCAAGAAACCACTATACCCTAATGATCTATTAGGAAATTAAATAAAAAAGTAAATGGAAGTTGCATAAAATAAAAAATGGAAGTTCATTCAAGAAACCACTCTACCATGAAGATCTATTTGGAAATTCAATAAAAAATGAAGTCGAGTAGAATAGGAAAATGAATAAAAATGGAAGTTGATTGAAAAAACCACTATACCCTAACGATCTATTTGGAAATGAAATTAACAATTAAATGGAAGTTGCATAAAATAAAAAATGGAAGTTCATTCAAGAAACCACTCTACCTTGAAGATCTATTTGGAAATTCAATAAAAAATGAAGTCCAATAGAATAGGCAATCGAATAAAAATGGAAGTTGATTCATGAAACCACTATACCCTAACGATATATTTGGAAATTAAATAAAAAAGTAAATGGAAGTTGCATAAAATAAAAAACGGAAGTTCATTCAAGAAACCACTCTACCTTGAAGATCTATTTGGAAATTCAATAAAAAATGAAGTCAAATAGAATAGGAAATTGAATAAAAATGGAAGTTGATTCAAAAAACCACTATACCCTAACGATCTATTTGGAACTTAAATAAAAAATTAAATGGAAGTTGCATAAAATAAAAAACGGAAGTTCATTCAAGAAACCACTCTACCTTGAAGATCTATTTGGAAATTCAATAAAAAATGAAGTCGAATAGAATAGGGAATCGAATAAAATTAGAAGTTGATTCAAGAAACCACTATACCCTAATGATCCACTAGGAAATTAAATAAAAAAGTAAATGGAAGTTGCATAAAATAAAAAATGGAAGTTCATTCAAGAAACCACTCTACCTTGAAGATCTATTTGGAAATTCAATAAAAAATGAAGTCGAGTGGAATAAGAAAATGAATAAAAATGGAAGTTGATTCAAAAAAGCACTATACCCTAACGATCTATTTGGAAATGAAATTAACAAGTAAATGGAAGTTGCATAAAATAAAAAATGGAAGTTCATTCAAGAAACCACTCTACCTTGAAGATCTATTTGGAAATTCAATAAAAAATGAAGTCAAATAGAATAGGCAATCGAATAAAAATGGAAGTTGATTCACGGAACCACTATACCCTAACGATCTATTTGGAAATTAAATAAAAAAGTAAATGGAAGTTGCATAAAATAAAAAACGGAACTTCATTCAAGAAACCACTCTACCTTGCAGATCTATTTAGAAATTCAATAAAAAATGAAGTCGAATAGAATAGGAAATTGAATAAAAATGGAAGTTGATTCAAGAAACCACTATACCCTAACGATCTATTTGGAAATTAAATAAAAAAGTAAAAGGAAGTTGCATAAAAAAAAATATGGAAGTTCATTCAAGAAACCACTCTACGTTGAAGATCTATTTCGAAATTCAATAAAAAATGAAGTCGAATAGAATAGAAAATTGAATAAAAATGGAAGTTGATTCAAGAAACCACTATAGCCTAATGATCTATTTGGAAGTTAAATAAAAAAGTAAATTGAAGTTGCATAAAATAAAAAATGGAAATTCATTCAAGAAACCACTCTACCTTGATGACCTATTTGGAAATTCAATAAAAAATGAAGTCGAATAGAATAGGAAATTGAATAAAAATAGAAGCTAATTCAAAAAACCACTATACCCTAATGATCTATTTCGAAGTTAAATAAAAAAGTAATTGGAAGTTGCATAAAATAAAAAATGGAAGTTCATTCAAGAAACCAGTCTACCTTGAAGATCTATTTGGAAATTCAATAAAAAATGAAGTCGAATAAAATCGGAAATTGAATAAAAATGGAAGTTGATTCAAAAAACCACTATACCCTAACGATCTATTTGGAAATTAAATAAAAAAGTAAATGGAAGTTGCATAAAATAAAAAACGGAAGTTCACTCAAGAAACCACTCTACCTTGAAGATCTATTTGGAAATTCAATAAAAAATGAAGTCGAATAGAATAGGAAATCGAATAAAATTGGAAGTTGATTCAAGAAACCACTATACCCTAACGATCTATTAGGAAATTAAATAAAAAAGTAAATGGAAGTTGCATAAAATAAAAAATGGAAGTTCATTCAAGAAACCAGTCTACCTTGAAGATCTATTTGGAAATTCAATAAAAAATGAAGTCGAGTAGAATAGGAAAATGAATAAAAATGGAAGTCGATTCAAAAAACCGCTATACCCTAACGATCTATTTGGAAATTAAATTAAAAAGTAAAAGGAAGTTGCATAAAATAAAAAATGGAAGTTCATTCAAGAAACCACTCTACCTTGAAGATCTATTTGGAAATTCAATAAAAAAATGAAGTCAAATAGAATAGGAAATCGAATAAAAATGGAAGTTGATTCGAGAAACCACTATACCCTAACGATCTCTTTGGAAATTAAATAAAAAAGTAAATGGCAGCTGCATAAAATAAAAAACGGAAGTTCATTCAAGAAACCACTCTACCTTGAAGATCTATTTGGAAATTCAATAAAAAATGAAGTCGAGTAGAATAGCAAATTGAATAAAAATGGAACTTTATTCAAAAAATCCCTATACCCTAACGATTTATTTGGAAATTAAATAAAAAACTAAATGGAAGTTGCATAAAATAAAAAGCGGAAGTTCATTCAAGAAACCACTCTACCTTGAAGATCCATTTGGAAATTCAATAAAAAATGAAGTCGAATAGAATAGGAAATCGAATAAAATTGGAAGTTGATTCAAGAAACCACTATACCCTAACAATATATTAGGAAATTAAATAAAAAAGTAAATGGAAGTTGCATAAAATAAAAAATAGAAGTTCATTCAAGAAAACACTCTACCTTGAAGATCTATTTGGAAATTCAATAAAAAATTAAGTCGAGTAGAATAGGAAAATGAATAAAAATGGAAGTTGATTCAAAAAACCACTATACCCTAACGATCTATTTGGAAATTAAATTAAAAAGTAAATGGAAGTTGCATAAAATAAAAAATAGAAGTTCATTCAAGAAACCACTCTACCTTGAAGATCTATTTGGAAATTCAATAAAAAATGAAGTCAAACAGAATAGGAAATCGAATAAAAATGGAAGTTGATTCAAGAAACCACTATACCCTAACGATCTATTTGGAAATTAAATAAAAAAGTAAATGGAAGCTGCATAAAATAAAAAACGGAAGTTCATTCAAGAAACCACTGCACCTTGAAGATCTATTTGGAAATTCAATATAAAATGAAGTCGAATAGAATAGGAAATTGAATAAAAATGGAAGTTGATTCAAGAAATCACTATACCGTAACGATCTATTTGGATATTAAATAAAAAAGTAAAAGGAAGTTGCATAAAATAAAAAATGGAAGTTCATTCAAGAAACCACTCTACCTTGAAGATCTATTTGGAAATTCAATAAAAACTGAAGTCGAATAGAATTGCAAATTGAATAAAAATGGAGGTTGATTCAAGAAACCACTATACCCTCACGATCTATTAGGAAATTAAATAAAAAAGTAAATGGAAGTTGTATAAAATAAAAAATGGAAGTTCAATCAAGAAACCACTCTACCTTGAAGATCTATTTGGAAATTCAATAAAAAATGAAGTCGAGAAGAATAGGAAAATGAATGAAAATGGAAGTTGATTCAAAAAACCACTATACCCTAACGATCTATTTGGAAATTAAATTAAAAAGTAAATGGAAGTTGCATAAAATAAAAAACGGAACTTCATTCAAGAAACCACTCTACCTTGAAGATCTATTTGGAAATTCAATAAAAAATGAAGTCGAATAGAATAGGAAATTGAATAAAAATGGAAGTTGATTCAAAAAACCCCTATACCCTAACGATCTATTTGGAAATTAAATAAAAAAGTAAATGGAGGTTGCATAAAATAAAAAACGGAAGTTCCTTGTAGAAACCACTCTACCTTGAAGATCTATTTGGAAATTCAATAAAAAATGAAGTCGAATAGAATAGGAAATCAAATAAAAATGGAAGTTGATTCCAGAAACCACTATACCCTAACGATCTATCTGGAAATTAAATAAAAAAGTAAATGGAAGCTGCAAAAAATAAAAAACGGAAGTTCATTCAAGAAACCACTGCACCTTGAAGATCTATTTGGAAATTCAATATAAAATGAAGTCGGAAAGAATAGGAAATTGAATAAAAATGGAAGTTGATTGAAAAAACCACTATACCCTAACGATCTATTTGGAAATTAAATAAAAAAGTAAATGGAAGTTGCATAAAATAAAAACGGAAGTTCATTCAAGAAACCACTCTACCTTGAAGATCTATTTGGAAATTCAATAAAAAATGAAGTCGAATAGAATAGGAAATCGAATAAAATTGGAAGTGGATTCAAGAAACCACTATACCCTCACAATCTATTAGGAAATTAAATAAAAAAGTAAATGGAAGTTGTATAAAATAAAAAATGGAAGTTCAATCAAGAAACCACTCTACCTTGAAGATCTATTTGGAAATTCAATAAAAAATGAAGTCGAGAAGAATAGGAAAATGAATGAAAATGGAAGTTGATTCAAAAAACCACTATACCCTAACGATCTATTTGGAAATTAAATTAAAAAGTAAATGGAAGTTGCATAAAATAAAAAATGGAAGTTCATTCAAGAAACCACTCTACCTTGAAGATCTATTTCGAAATTCAATAAAAAATGAAGTCAAATAGAATAGGAAATCGAGTAAAAATGGAAGTTGATTCAAGAAACCACTATACCCTAACGATCTATTTGGAAATTAAATAAAAAAGTAAATGGAAGCTGCATAAAATAAAAAACGGAAGTTCATTCAAGAAACCACTCTACCTTGAAGATCTATTTGGAAATTCAATAAAAAATGAAGTCGAATAGAATAGGAAATTGAATAAAAATAGAAGTTGAATCAAGAAACCACTATACCCTAACGATCTATTTGGAAATTAAATAAAAAAGCAAATGGAAGTTGCAGAAAAAAAAAAACGGAAGTTCATTCAAGAAACCACTCTACCTTGAAGATCTATTTGGAAATTCAACAAAAAAAGAAGTCGAATAGAATAGGAAATTGAATAAAAATGGAAGTTGATTCAAGAAACCACTATACCGTAACGATCTATTTCGAAATTAAATAAAAAAGTAAATGGAAGTTGCATAAAATAAAAAACGGAAGTTCATTCAAAAAACCACTCTACCTTCAAGATCTATTTGGAAATTCAATAAAAAATGAAGTCGAACAGAATAGGAAATTGAATAAAAATGGAAGTTGATTCAAGAAACCACTATACCCTAACGATCTATTTGGAAATTAAATAAAAAAGTAAATGGAAGCTGCATAAAATAAAAAACAGAAGTTCATTCAAGAAACCACTCTTCCTTGAAGATCTATTTGGATATTCAATAAAAAAATGAAGTCGAACAAAATAGGAAATTGAATAAAAATGGAAGTTGATTCAAGAAACCACTATACCGTAACGATCTATTTGGAAATTAAATAAAAAAGTAAATGGAAGTTGCATAAAATAAAAAATGGAACTTCATTCAAGAAACAACTCTACCTTGAAGATCTATTTGGAAATTCAATAAAAAAATGAAGTCGAATAGAATAGGAAAATGAAAAAAATGGAAGTTGATTCAAGAAACCACTATACCCTAACAATCTATTTGGAAATTAAATAAAAAAGTAAATGGAAGCTGCTTAAAAAAAAATTGAAGTTCATTATAGAAACAACTCTACCTTGAAGATCTATTTGGAAATTCAATAAAAAATGAAGTCGAATAGAATAGGAAATCTAATAAAAATAGAAGTTGATTCAAGAAACCACTATACCCTAACGATCTATTTGGAAATTAAATAAAAAAGTAAATGGAAGCTGCATAAAATAAAAAACGGAAGTTCATTCAAGAAACCACTCTACCTTGAAGATCTATTTGGAAATTCAAAAAAAATGAAGTCGAATAGAATAGGAAATTGAATAAAAATGGAAGTTGATTCAAGAAACCACTATACCCTAACGATCTATTTGGAAATTAAATAAAAAAGTAAATGGAAGTTGCAAAAAAAAAAAACGGAAGTTCATTCAAGAAACCACTCTACCTTGAAGATCTATTTGGAAATTCAACAAAAAATGAAGTCGAATAGAATAGGAAATTGAATAAAAATGGAAGTTGATTCAAGAAACCACTATACCCTAACGATCTATTTGGAAATTAAATAAAAAAGTAAATGGAAGTTGCATAAAATAAAAAATGGAAGTTCATTCAAGAAACCACTCTACCTTGAAGATCTATTTGGAAATTCAATAAAAAATGAAGTCGAATAGAATAGCAAATTGAATAAAAATGGAAGTTGATTCAAGAAACCACTATACCCTAATAATCTATTTGGAAATTAAATAAAAAAGTAAATGGAAGTTGCATAAAATAAAAAATGGAAGTTCATTCAAGAAACCACTCTACCTTGAAGATCTATTTGGAAATTCAATAAAAAATGAAGTCGAATAGAATAGGAAATTGAATAAAAATGGAAGTTGATTCAAGAAACCACTATACCCTAACGATCTATTTGGAAATTAAATAAAAAAGTAAATGGAAGTTGCATAAAATAAAAAACGGAAGTTCATTCAAAAAACCACTCTACCTTGAAGATCTATTTGGAAATTCAATAAAAAATGAAGTCGAATAGAATAGGAAATTGAATAAAAATGGAAGTTGATTCAAGAAACCACTATACCCTAACGATCTATTTGGAAATTAAATAAAAAAGTAAATGGAAGTTGCATAAAAAAAAAATGGAAGTTCATTCAAGAAACAACTCTACCTTGAAGATCTATTTGGAAATTCAATAAAAAATGAAGTCGAATAGAATAGGAAATTGAATAAAAATGGAAGTTGATTCAAGAAACCACTATACCCTAACGATCTATTTGGAAATTAAATAAAAAAGTAAATGGAAGTTGCATAAAATAAAAAATGGAAGTTCATTCAAGAAACCACTCTACCTTGAAGATCTATTTGGAAATTCAATAAAAAATGAAGTCGAATAGAATAGGAAATTGAATAAAAATGGAAGTTGATTCAAGAAACCACTATACCCTAATGATCTATTTGGAAGTTAAATAAAAAAGTAAATGGAAGTTGCATAAAATAAAAAATGGAAGTTCATTCAAAAAACCACTCTACCTTGATGACCTATTTGGAATTTCAATAAAAAATGAAGTCGAATAGAATAGGAAATTGAATAAAAATGGAAGCTGATTCAAGAAACCACAATACCCTAATGATCTATTTGGAAGTTAAATAAAAAAGTAATTGGAAGTTGCATAAAATAAAAAATGGAAATTCATTCAAGAAACCAGTCTACCTTGAAGATCTATTTGGAAATTCAATAAAAAATGAAGTCGAATAGAATAGGAAATTGAATAAAAATGGAAGTTGATTCAAGAAACCACTATACCCTAACGATCTATTTCGAAATTAAATAAAAAGTAAATGGAAGTTGCACAAAATATAAAACGAAAGTTCATTCAAGAAACCACTCTACCTTGAAGATCTATTTGGAAATTCAATAAAAAAATGAAGTCGAATAGAATAGGAAATTGAATAAAAATGGAAGTGGATTCAAGAAACCACTATACCCTAACGATCTATTTGGAAATTAAATAAAAAAGTAAATGGAAGTTGAATAAAATAAAAAATGGAAGTTCATTCAACAAACCATTCTACCTTGAAGTTATATTTGGAAATTCAAGAAAAAATGAAGTCGAATAGAATAGGAAATTGAATAAAAATAGAAGTTGATTCAAGAAACCACTATACCCTAACAATCTATTTGGAAATTAAATAAAAAAGTAAATGGAAGCTGCATAAAAAAAAATGGAAGTTCATTCTAGAAACAACTCTACCTTGAAGATCTATTTAGAAATTCAATAAAAAAATGAAGTCGAATAGAATAGGAAATCGAATAAAAATGGAAGTTGATTCAAGAAACCACTATACCCTAACGATCTATTTGGAAATTAATTGAAAAAAGTAAATTTAAGTTGCATAAAATAAAAAATGGAAGTTCATTCAAGAAACCACTCTACCTTGAAGATCTATTTGGAAATTCAATAAAAAATGAAGTCGAATAGAATAGCAAATTGAATAAAAATGGAAGTTGATTCAAGAAACCACTATACCCTAACGATCTGTTTGGAACTTAAATAAAAAAGTAAATGGAAGTTGCATAAAATAAAAAACGGAAGTTCATTCAAGAAACCACTCTTCCTTGAAGATCTATTTGGAAATTCAATAAAAAATGAAGTCGAATAGAATAGGAAATTGATTAAAAATGGAAGTGGATTCAAGAAACCACTATACCCTAACGATCTATTTGGAAATTAAATAAAAAAGTAAATGGAAGTTGAATAAAATAAAAAATGGAAGTTCATTCAACAAACCATTCTACCTTGAAGTTATATTTGGAAATTCAATAAAAAATGAAGTCGAATAGAATAGGAAATTGAATAAAAATGGGAATTGATTCAAGAAACCACTATACCCTAACGATCTATTTCGAAATTAAATAAAAAAGTAAATGGAAGTTGCATAAAATAAAAAACGGAACGTCATTCAATAAACAACTCTACCTTGAAGATCTATTTGGAAATTCAATAAAAAATGAAGTCGAATAGAATAGGAAATTGAATAAAAATGGAAGTTGATTCTGGAAACCACTATACCCTAACGATCTATTTGGAAATTAAATAAAAAAGTAAAAGGAAGTTGCATAAAAAAAAAATGGAAGTTCATTCAAGAAACAACTCTACCTTGAAGATCTATTTGGAAATTCAACAAAAAATGAAGTCGAATAGAACAGGAAATCGAATAAAAATGGAAGTTGATACAAGAAACCACTATACCCTAACGATTTATTTGGAAATTAAATATAAAAACTAAATGGAAGTTGCAGAAAATAAAAAACGGAAGTTCATTCAAGAAACCACTCTACCTTGAAGATCTATTTGGAAATTCGATAAAAAATGAAGTCGAATAGAATAGCAAATTGAATAAAAATGGAAGTGGATTCTAGAAACCACTATACCCTAACGATCTATTTGGAAATTAAATAAAAAAGTAAATGGAAGTTGCATAAAATAAAAAACGGAGGTTCATTCAAGAAACCACTCTACCTTGAAGATCTACTTGCAAATTCAATAAAAAATGAAGTCGAATAGAATAGGAAATTGAATAAAAATGGAAGTTGATTCAAGAAACCACTATACCCTAACGATCTATTTGGAAATTAAATAAAAAAGTAAATGGAAGTTTCATAAAATAAAAAACGGAAGTTCATTCAAGAAACCTATTGCGACCCCGGTCTTTTCCCTTTAGATTATTATATTCGGACTTAGGTTCCGTGGAGATGGTTGTTGAGTATATGTCATTTGTATCCCTTACTCATTATATTGAGTCTTGGGTTGTGATGGGAAGATTTGGAGCAGGTTGGTTGAGCTTAGGAACCAAGTCTAGTTGCCCAGATTTTGGCTTGTCCGCTCGAGCGGAGGTTTGGGCGCTCGAGCGGAGAATACACCCATCCAGTATTTCTTCAGTAGTGTTGGACGCTCGAGCTGGAGATTGGCCGCTCGAGCGGGTTTTGTGTGTGCCGCTCGAGCGGGAAGTTGGGCTCGAGCGGGGGACCTGTCTGCATAAGTGCTGGGAGTGTACATCCGGCGCTCGAGCGGGGAATTGGCTGCTCGAGCGGAAGTCTGTGAGTGCCGCTTGAGCGGGGTTTGGGCGCTCGAGCGGAGAAACTGGTTTAAGGCTCCGTGTTTTGGCATTCTAAAATCACTTTTCACATTCTCTTCTCTCTCTTACTTTTCTAAAAACACCATTGTTGAGCTTCTCACTCTAAACTCTACCTTCTCTCTAGGTATTGATCTAGTTAGAGTTATTTCCTCACCTTTGGCCTTTACAAACAAGTTATTGATCGTCGAGGGCTATCTTTTGATCCAAGAAATTCGTGGTTTGGAGCATTTTCGTTTTCTTCATCTCCTTCGTTGGGTGTAAACATTCGAGGTAGGGATTTCCTACTCCATCTTATAAGTTTTGTTCTAAGTGTTGGTATTTTGATATGTTGGGGGTTGTTGGGTAAGTTTGAGAAAGTTTGGGCCTTTGTATAATTTACAAAAGTTAGGGTTTTAACTATATTAAACCTATATGCCTGTTTGGCATGGATAAATGCAATTAATCTTGATGCATTGATGAAAATGGAACCTTAGGGTTGTAATGTCAATTATGGAAAATGCCTAATTACATTGGTTAATTAATTAGTATAATTAATTGTAAGAAAGGAATAGAATTGGAAATGTTGAGATTGGGAATGTATGGGACTAAAGGGTGTAGTTAGATTATTTATCGCTCACCTAATTGAAATGTTGACATATTATCTATTTTGTTATATTTATTTCCAGTATAGAAATGACGGTTTTGGGCTATCGATGGAGGATAGTCGTGATTGTTGTGACAGGTGTGATTAGGGATAACTGAAACTAATCACATTGGTTAAGTCATTAATTTTGACCATTGAATTAATACAGGAAATACGTGTATTGATTGAGCATTGCATTTGCATATTGTGTGGGAGGAGATAGGGGATGTACTCCACGGTTTAGGGGAAGATAGGTGATGGACCTCTAAACCGGATTTTGTTTGGGAGGAGATAGGGGATGGACTCCATTAGCATCACTTTTATGTGTGCTTATCTATATTGAAGTGTTTTATTGTTTGGGAGGAGATAGGGGATGGACTCCATTAGCATCACTTTTATGTGTGCTTATTTATATTGAAGTGTTTTATTGATACAGCACTAAAATGTGTATCAATCTGGAAGTATAAAGTGTTTTGATATGAGCCTGAGTCTCATTTGTGTTGATTTATATTGGGAGTAATGTGGATATGCTACATAGTTTACAGTTGTAAGATTGGCCAGGTTCTGAGCCATATTGATCATAATGGAAATTGATAAGTGTCATAGACCTTAGTGTCTTAAGATTGTACATTGGTATAATTGATTATCATGGTTAACCATCTATTGAATGCTACTGCTTTATTCAATGCTTATAATTGGTTTAGTATATCTCTACTGGGCTGTGGCTCACCCTATAAGGGAACATCATTTTCAGGTCCAGGTGATAAGCTACCTCCAAGGACTTAGCTTGGAAAGATTTGGATCTTGAAGACTATCTATTGTTACTTGTCTTTATTTGTTAGTACATGTAAACATTCAAGCTTAGGGCTTTATTTGTATTTGAGTTAGAACTCATGGTTTTGTATCCAAGTGTTGGCTTGGAAAGATGTAAGCCCGTAGGGCATTTATTTGGATATTACATGTAATGCTTTATTTAGGGGTACTCTGATGAATGGATTACGGTATATTGTCTTACGTAATGCATTTTATTATAGTATATGTATGGGTTAAATTTTGAGGGCGTGACAAAACCACTCTACCTTGAAGATCTATTTGAAAATTCAATAGAAAATGAAGTCGAATAGAATAGGAAAGTGAATAAAAAAGGAAGTTGATTCATGAAACCACTATACCGTAACGATTTATTTGGAAATTAGATAAAAAAGTAAATGGAAGTTGCATAAAATAAAAAACGGAAGTTCATTCAAGAAACCACTCTACCTTGAAAAACTATTCGGAAATTCAACAAAAAATGAAGTCGAATAGAATAGGAAATTGAATAAAAATGGAAGTTGATTCAAGAAACCACTATACCCTAACGATCTATTTGGAAATTAAATAAAAAAGTAAATGGAAGTTGCATAAAATAAAAAACGGAAGTTCATTCAAGAAACCACTCTACCTTGAAGATCTATTTGGAAATTCAATAAAAAATGAAGTCGAATAGAATAGGAAATTGAATAAAAATGGAAGTTGATTCAAGAAACCGCTATACCCTCACGATCTATTTGGAAATTAAATAAAAAAGCAAATGGAAGTTGCATAAAATAGAAAATGGAAGTGCAATCAAGAAACCACCCTACCTTGAAGATCTATTTGGAAATTCAATAAAAAATGAAGTCGAATAGAACAGCAAATTGAATAAAAAAGGAAGTTGATTCAAGAAACCAATATACCCTAATGATCTATTTGGAAGTTAAATAAAAAAGTAAATGGAAGTTGCATAAAATAAAAAATGGAAGTTCATTCAAGAAACCACTCTACCTTGATGATCTATTTGGAAATTCAATAAAAAAATAAAGTCGAATAGAATAGGAGATTGAATAAAAATGGAAGTTAATTCAAGAGAGCACTATACCCAAATGATCTGTTTGGAAGTTAAATAAAAAAGTAATTGGAAGTTGCATAAATAAAAAATGGAAGTTCATTCAAGAAACCACTCTACCTTGAAGATCTATTTGGAAATTCAATAAAAAATGAAGTCGAATAAAATAGGAAATTGAATAAAAATGGAAGTTGATTCAAGAAACCACTATACCCTAATGATCTATTTGGAACTTGAATAAAAAAGTAAATGGAAGTTGCATAAAAAAAAAAACGGAAGTTCATTAAAGAAACCACTCTACCTTGAAGTTCTATTTGGAAATTCGATAAAAAATCAATTCGAATAGAATAGGAAATCGAATAAAAATGGAAGTTGATTAAAGAAAACCACTATACCCTAACGATCTATTTGGAAACTAAATAAAAAATTAAATGGAAGTTGCATAAAATAAAAAAACGGAACTTCATTCAAGAAACCACTCTACCGTGAATATCTGTTTAGAAATTCAATAAAAAATGAAGTCGAATAGAATAGGAAATTGAATAAAAATGGAAGTTGATTCAAGAAACCACTATACCCTAACGATCTATTTGGAAATTAAATAAAAAAATAATTGGAAGTTGCATAAAATAAAAAACGGAAGTTCATTCAAGAAACCACTCTACCTTGAAGATCTATTTGGAAATTCAATAAAAAATGAAGTCGAATAGAATAGGAAATTGAATAAAAATGGAAGTTGATTCAAGAAACCGCTATACCCTAACGATCTATTTGGAAATTAAATAAAAAAATAAATGGAAGTTGCATAAAATAAAAAACGGAACTTCATTCAAGAAACCACTCTACCTTGAAGATCTATTTAGAAATTTAATAAAAAATGAAGTCGAATAGAATAGGAAATTGAATCAAAATGGAAGTTGATTCAAGAAACAACTATACCCTAACGATCTATTTGGAAATTAAATAAAAAAGTAAATGGAAGTTGCATAAAATAAAAAAACGGAACTTCATTCAAGAAACCACTCTACCTTGAATATTTGTTTCGAAATTCAATAAAAAATGAAGTCGAATAGAATAGCAAATTGAATAAAAATGGAAGTTGATTCAAGAAACCACTATACCCTAACGATTTATTTGGAAATTAAATAAAAAAGTAAATGGTAGTTGCACAAAATAAAAAACGGAAGTTCATTCAAGAAACCACTGTACCTTGAAGATCTATTTGGAAATTCAATAAAAAATGAAGTCGAATAGATTAGGAAATTGAATAAAAATGGAAGTTGATTCAAGAAACCGCTATACCCTAACGATCTATTTGGAAATTAAATAAAAAAGTAAATGGAAGTTGCATAAAATAAAAAACAGAACTTCATTCAAGAAACCACTCTACCTTGAAGATCTATTTAGAAATTTAATAAAAAATGAAGTCGAATAGAATAGGAAATTGAATAAAAATGGAAGTTGATTCAAGAAACCACTATACCCTAACGATCTATTTGGAAATTAAATAAAAAAGTAAATGGAAGTTGCATAAAATAAAAAATGGAAGTTTATTCGAGAAACCACTCTACCTTGAAGATCTATTTGAAATTCAATAAAAAATGAAGTCGAATAGAATAGGAAATCAAATAAAAAATGGAAGTGATTCAAGAAACCACTATACCCTAACGATCTATTTGTAAATTAAATAAAAAAGTAAACGGAAGTTGCATAAAAAAAAATGGAAATTGATTCAGGAAACCACTCTACCTTGAAGATCTATTTGAAATTCAATAAAAAATGAAGTCGAATAGAATAGGAAATGAAAAATAAAAAATGGAAGTTGATTCAAGAAACCACTATACACTAACGATCTATTTGGAAATTAAATAAAAAAGTAAATGGAAGTTGCATAAAATAAAAAATGGAACTTCATTCAAAAAACCACTCTACCTTGAAGATCTATTTAGAAATTTAATAAAAAATGAAGTCGAATAGAATAGGAAATTGAATAAAAATGGAAGTTGATTCAAGAAACCACTATACCCTAACGATCTATTTGGAAATTAAATAAAAAAGTAAATGGAAGTTGCATAAAATAAAAAATGGAAGTTCATTCAAGAAACCACTCTATCTTGAAGATCTATTTGGAAATTCAATAAAAAATGAAGTCGAATAGAATAGGAAATCAAATAAAAATGGAAGTTGATTCAAGAAACCACTATACCCTAACGATCTATTTGGAAATTAAATAAAAAAGTAAATGGAAGTTGCATAAAATAAAAAATGGAAATTGATTCAGGTAACCACTCTACCTTGAAGATCTATTTGGAAATTCAATAAAAAATGAAGTCGAATAGAATAGGAAATTGAATAAAAATGGAAGTTGATTCAAGAAACCACTATACCCTAATGATCTATTTGGAAATTAAATAAAAAAGTAAATAGAAGTTGCATAAAATAAAAAACGGAAGTTCATTCAAGAAACTACTCTACCTTGAAGATCTATTTGGAAATTCAATAAAAAATGAAGTCGAATAGAATAGGAAATTGAATAAAAATGGAAGTTGATTCAAGAAACCACTATACCCTAACGATCTATTTGGAAATTAAATAAAAAAGTAAATGAAAGTTGCATAAAATAAAAAACGGAAGTTCATTCAAGAAACCACTCCACCTTGAAAATCTATTTGGAAATTCAATAAAAAATGTAGTCGAATAGAATAGGAAATTGATTAAAAATGAAAGTTGATTGAAGAAACCACTATACCCTAACGATCTATTTGGAAATTAAATAAAAAAGTAAATGGAAGTTGCATAAAATAAAAAATAGAAGTTTATTCAAGAAACCACTCTACTTTGATGACCTATTTGGAAATTCAATAAAAAATGAAGTCGAATAGAATACGAAATTAAATAAAAATGGAAGTTGATTCAAGAAACTACTATGCCCTAACGATCTATTTGGAAATTAAATAGAAAAGTAAATGGAAGTTGCATAAAATAAAAAATGGAAGTTCATTCAAGAAACCACTCTACCTTGAAGATTTATTCGGAAATTCATTAAAAAATGAAGTCGAATAGAATAGGAAATTGGATAAAAATGGAAGTTGATTCAAGAAACCACTATACCCTAATGATCTATTTGGAAGTTCAATAAAAAAGTAATTGGAAGTTGCATAAAATAAAAAATGGAAGTTCATTCAAGAAATCAGTCTACCTTGAAGATCTATTTGGAAATTCAATAAAAAATGAAGTCGAACAGAATAGGAAATTGAATAAAAATGGAAGTTGATTCAAGAAACCACTATACCCTAACGATCTGTTTGGAAATTAAATAAAAAGGTAAATGGAAGTTGCATAAAAAAAAAAAAAAATGGAAGTTCATTCAAGAAACCACTCTACCTTGAAGATCTATTTGGAAATTCAATAAAAAATGAAGTCGAATACAATAGGAAATCGAATAAAAATGGAAGTTGATTCAAGAAACTACTATACCCTAACGATCTATTTGGAAATTAAATAAAAAAGTAAATGGAAGTTGCATAGCGATCCCGGGTTTTACCCCTTGTTGTACAGTGATCCGGACTTGGTTCCATGGATGTTAGCAGTTGTTTATATCTTGTTTACATCCTTTCATACTTTGTATTTGAGTTATAGGATGTGTTGGGCAGGTTTGTTACAGGTTGGTTGTGTTTGGGAGTCAAGTGTTGCTGCCCAGATTTCTGGACCTTCGCTCGAGCGAGCAGTTGGTCGATCGAGCGAGCTTCTTGTTTTGGTCCTTCGCTCGAGCCAGGGTTTCTTCGCTCGAGCCAGGGTTGAGTTTTTGTATCTGGTGGATCGAGCCAGAGTGGCTTCGCTCGAGCGAGCGATTGCGTCTGGTTCTAGACCTGAGAGTTGCATTTCTTGGCTCGAGCGAGCTTTTCTTCGCTCGAGCGGTCTGGTTTGTTCTTCGCTCGAGCGAGCAGTCCGTCGCTCGAGCGTGCGTCTGATTGCAGACCTGAGGGTTTGAGTTGGTGGCTCGAGCGAGCATTCTATCGCTCGAGCGTGCTTCTGGGTTGTTGCCTCGAGCGAGATCTTCTTGGCTCGAGCGAGATCTTCTTGGCTCGAGCGAGAGTTTACTGTGTCTGGTCGCTCGAGCGAGCCTATTTTATATCAACAGACAACAGCGATTTTAAACATCACTTTTTCATTCCCTTTTCTTTTCAAACCCTAGATCTGAGACTCTCTCTCTCTCTAAACTTATTCTCTCTCTAAGATTTGATCTCTCTAGAGTGTGAATCTACCCTAGGGCCTTTATTAAAAAGATAGAGGGTGTTGAGAGCTTCAATTTAATCTGAAAAACTTTGGATTTAGAGCACGTTGGTCTTTGGGTCTTCATCTCCGTTTGGGCTCAAACTTCAAGGTAGGGATACCCTACTCCTCTTTATGAGCTTTGTCTTTGAATTTTAGCATTTTGATATGTTGGGGGGGTTGTTGGGTAATTTTGAGAAAGTTTGGGTCTTTTGTGTAATTTTACAAATGATGGGGTTTTATATATATATATGAACCTATATGCATGTTTGGCATGGAGAAGTGGGATAAATGATGGGTTATTGGTAGAAATGGAACCTTAGGGTTGTTTTTGTTAATTATGGGAAATGCCCTAATTACATTGATGAATTAATTTGTGAAATTAATTTGAGAAATGAGAAATTGAGTTGAAAATGTTGGAATTGGTAATGTATGGGATTAAAGGGTGTAGTTGGATTATTTATCACTCACCGAATTGAAATGTCGATACTTTATCCATTTGATGCATTTATTTTCTGTTTAGAGATAACTGCTTTGGGCTATCAGTAGAGGATAGTCTTGATTGTTGTAGACAATGCATGATGATTAGGCAAACTAAAACTAATCAATTGAGCATGTTAATGAACATAGCGATTGGAATAATAAATTAATTTTATGTATTGGATGATTGTATATGACCTATGTGTATATACATTGTGTGTGTGGGAGGAGATAGGGGATGTACTCCACGGTTTAGGGGAAGATAGGGGATGGACCTCTAAACCGGATTGTGTGTGACATTGATACAGCACTACAATGTGTATCAAGTGTTGACTATAGAAGTGTTTAAGTTGATTTGATATAGCACTAAAATGTATATCGTTATCAATTGTGAAATATGGAAGTGTTTCTATGTTATGTTGATACAGCACCAAAATGTGTATCTTCGGTAAAATACGAAAGTGTTTTAAAGATGAGTTGCATTCTCATTAAATTATTTGGCTAAGTGTTGAGCCTTGTTTCAAACTCAAAGTTGAAAAAGAAGTGGAAAGAGAATTGTTACATGGACTTAAATGTCATGAAACCGGAACGTGATATAAGTGGATGTATCTGTGTTGACCATCTATCAACTACTAATCTTTTAGTCATTGTTCATAGCTGGTTTAGTGTATTTCTACTGGGCTGTGGCTCACCCTATATGGGACATCATTTTCAGGTGCCGTTAGCATGCCACCTCCAAGGACATAGCTTGGGAGACTAGAGGCAGACAGACTTTTTGGTTGTTTGATCTCCTTTTTGATGTATTACATGTAATTTCAAGCCAAGGGCTTAATGTGTATTTGAGTTAGTACTTTTTTTTTGTAACCAAGTGTTAACTTGGAAAGCTGTAAGCCCGTAGGGCATTTGCTTTTGTTGTTAATATGTAATACTTTTGTAATGAGTTACTCTGATGAATAGAATGATGGTTATCTTTTATATCAATGCATGTCTAGATTGATGGGTTTAATGTTATTATTTTGAGGGCGTTACAAGTTGGATTTATTAATCGCTCACTTTTGGAATTGTTGATATTTATCTGTTGAACGTAATTATTATCTGTTTAGAAATAATTGCTTTGGGCTATCGGAGGAAGATGGTCTTGATTGTTGTAGACAATGTATGATGATTAGGCAAACTAAAACTAATCAATTAAGTATGCCATTGAATATGGCGGTTGATATAATACATGAATTTATGTATTGGTTTGATTATGTATATGATATGTGTTTATATACATTGTGTTGTGTGGGAGGAAATAGGGGATGTACTCCACGATTTAGGGGAAGATAGGGGATGGACCTCTAAACCGGATATCGTGTGACATTGATACAGCACTAAAATGTGTATCATATGTGGAATATGGAAATGTTTGTTTGACATTGATACATCACTAAAATGTGTATCATATGTGGAATATGGAAGTGTTTTGTCTGAGATGGATACAATACTAAAATGTGTATCTATTATGAAGCATGAAATGATTAATTCGAGTCGTTATTTCAATTAAAATAGAAACGTTGTTGATATGTGATTTCACCTAAAGTATATGGCCAGGTTCTGAGCCAGGGTTGTGAATTGAGAATTGGTTAAGAGATGGAATCAAAACATGGACACATTGGTCATGTATTTGAAACATTTATCAAATGCTGATATTTTAGTTATTGCCCATACTATGTTTAGCATATCTCTACTGGGCGTTGGCTCACCCTATATGGGACATCATTTTCAGGTACAGGTAGCATGCCACCTCCAAGGACGTAGCTTGAGAGGATTAGTGGCTGGGTCATCTTTTGTGATTTCTTTATTTGTACTACATGTAAATCAAGCCAAGGGCTTATTTTGTATAGAGTTAGAACTCTTCTTTTTTGTAACCAAGTGTTGACTTCGAAAGCTGTAAGCCCATAGGGCATTTGCTTTTGTCGTTAACATGTAATACATTTGTAAGAAATACTCTGATGAAATGTACATATACTTTATTCTCCTATGTCTGAGCATGTTAAGAATGTATGATTATTGGGCTTATTTTGAGGGCGTTACAACTTGGTATCAGAGCGTACCAGGTTTGAATACTTTGGGTACGTGGGAAGTGATTAGTATCATAATGGGTTTGTCTCGCTTGTTAGAGACTTATGTGTAATGTTATGTGCTTATATGATAACACGTTTATATGATTATTTGGGTATGTGATTTAATTTCTAGGATGTTGATTGGATCCTTGGGTTTCTGTGAGTCTTGTTGGAAAAGCACTTGATCAATGTTGTTTCTAACCGGAACTCTAGTAACGCCTCGGGACTATCATTATCCGGAAATGAAATTCGTAAGTGCTTTATGTGATTATGTGCTTACGTGGAGTGAATTACAGTTGTCCATGCATTAGGACGTGAGTGTTATAGCTTCGGTACATTTTGTGAATGTGCTAATGTTCTTCATTACCTTTGTTAGGATGTCAGGACGAGGATGTGGTGGTAGGCGTGGTAGGCCTAGGAGGCAGGAAGTGCCTGTACCGGAGGAGAATCTGGCGATGCAGGAGGGAGTCGGCCAGGCCAATGTGGCCGAGCCAGCAAGTCAGCAGGCTATGGGTGCTTTAGCCCGTGGGATAGCAGATGCTTTGAGAGAATCTATGGGCATTCTTAGAGCTGAGAATCCAGTTCAGGCCCAAGTTCAGGCCCAGGTTGTGGATGCAGGGCCTTCCTTTCTAAAGAGGGAGTTCTTCCGGTCTAATCCGGACGAGTTTGTCGGTGATCCGAAGGAGCCACTTAAGGCAGATGAGTGGTTGGAACAAATGGCAAAGACATTCGAGATGCTAGGCATCGAGGACGGAGCCTTGAAAGTGACCTTGGCATCTTTCCAGCTAAAGAGAGATGCGGGTCAGTGGTGGAAATTCATGAAGGGCCGTTTGGATGGCACTTGGGAGGCTTTTGTGAATGCTTTCCAGGAGAAGTTCTTATCTCCAGCTGTCAGGGAGAAGCTGAGAGACCAGTTCTGCCAGCTCTTGCAGCTGAGTTCTTCAGTGGCTGAGTTTGAGCTGCATTTACTAGCTTGTCCAGGTTTGCACCTGAACTTGTGGCATCCGAGGAACGCCGTTGTATCGAGTTTGAGAAGAAGTTGAGGCGCGGCCTCAAGATGAGAATTGGCGGGCCTATGACTCGAGACTATGGGCGTTTGGTTGATGCTGCAGCCCATATGGAGATCATGATGCAGGAGGAGGAGGGGCAGAAAGGCTCCAAGAGGAGTCAGGATGGTCAGGGTGATGGTAGGAGACAGAGGGGTTCACACCCTCAGTAGTCTCAGGGAGGTTTTGCTAGATCTACCTTTCCAGTGCCGAGTGCAGGCTCTGGGAGAGGCAGTCAGGGAGACGTGACTTGTTTTAAATGTGGCCAGCTGGGTCACAAGTCTCCAGCTTGCCCACAGAGGGGAGGAGGTCAGAGAGCTGCTTCATCTTCAGCTAGACCGCAGAGCCAGGGTCAGGGCAAGGGTCAACCACTGTCTTGTTATCAGTGTGGTCAGGCGGGGCACCTGAAGAGGTTTTGCCCGCAGTTGAGTGGCACATCTGGTGCATCTGGGCAGAGGCAGGGTTTTCAGCCAGCTCAGTCAATGCAGGCCTCAAGGGCCAATTAGGGGGCTTTATCGTCCCAGTCTGTGCAGCAGTCTTTTGCTCCTAGAGGTAAGCAGTTGATCAGGGGCCTACAGGGCACGTGTATGCTGTTACCGCGCAGAACCTAGTACCGGCTCCATCTGTTGTGAGAGGTACCTTTCTGTTTTGCAACTCGGTTGCTAGTGTGTTGATTGATATGGGTGCATCTCATTCCTTTGTATCTGATGCATTTGCATCTGTTTTGGGTTTGGAGTTGGCACAGTTAGCATCTCCTATATGTGTTGTATCACCTGTTGGGGGTGAGTTGATTTTGAAACAAGGGTGTAGAGGGTGTGATATAGAGGTAGCAGATCGTCGGCTTCCATTTCCTTTTGTAGTTATGCCCATGTCGGGATTTGATGTTATTTTGGGTATGGATTGGTTATCGTCATACTGGGCTGTTATCGATTGTTACCGCCAGAGGGTCACAGTTTGTACCTTGAGCGGGGATTGTTTCCATTTCTTGGGGGACCGGGTTGGTAGTGTGTTGCCACCGGTATATGATCCACGAGGGCGGAGTGAGCTTAGTGGTCCTCTTGCTAGCCTTTTGAGTAGTGAGCGTGATGAGACCCAGACTGTATTGCCGAGAGTGGTTTGTGAGTACTCGAACGTCTTTCCCGAGGATCTTGTCAGTTTGCCACCTCACCGAGAGATTGAGTTTTCCATTGATCTAGTGCCCGGCACGGCGTCGATTTCTATGGCACCTTATCGTTTTGCCCCGGCCGAGTTGAGTGAGTTGAAGATTCAGCTCCAGGAGTTACTAGATAAGGGCTTTATTCACCCTAGTGTTTCGGCGTGGGGAGCACCGGCCCTCTTTGCTAAAAAGAAAGATGGTGCCTTGAGACTTTCCATTGATTACCGGAAGTTGAATCGGGCTACGGTTAACAATAAGTACCCTATGCCCCGTATAGATGACCTGTTTGACCAGTTGAAGGGTTCCCGTTGTTTCTCTAAGATAGACTTGAGATCGGTTACCACCAGTTGAGGGTCAGGAGGAAAATATTCCGAAGACGGCATTCCGTACGCGGTATGGCCATTATGAGTTTCTGGTGATGCCATTTGGGCTCACCAATGCACCGGCAGTGTTTATGGATTTGATGAACCGGATATTCCGGGAATTCTTAGATCGCTTTGTGGTCGTTTTCGTGGACAACATTCTGATTTATTCGCCTTCTGAGGAGGAGCACGAGGAACACTTGAGAGTGGTGCTTAAATTGCTTAGAGCCCATAGGCTGTATGCCAAGTTTAGGAAGTGTGAGTACTGGCTAAGGGAAGTCAAGTTCTTAGGCCATGTGGTTTCAGGGGAAGGGGTGTCTGTTGATACATCCAAGATTGAGGCAGTGCAAGATTGGGCACAGCCTAAGAGTGTTTTTGAGATCCGCAGTTTTCTGGGATTAGCTGGGTATTACCGTCGATTTGTGAGAGATTTCTCCAGACTAGCTTCGCCGTTGACTAGGTTGACACAGAAAGGGGTCAAATTTGTATGGAGTGAGACTTGTGAAAAGTCGTTTCAAGAGCTGAAAGTTAGATTGACTACCGCTCCGGTCTTGATTATTCTGGAGAGAGGGTTGGGTTATGCTGTTTACTGTGATGCCTCACGAGAGGGTTTGGGTTGTGTGTTGATGCAAGAGGGGAAACTGGTAGCCTATGGCTCACGTCAGTTGAAAATTCACGAGAAGAATTACCCTACACATGACCTAGAGTTAGCAGCAGTGATCTTTGCCTTGAAGATCTGGAGGCACTACCTTTATGGTGAGAGGTTCGAGGCGTTCTCGGACCATAAGAGTTTGAAGTACCTGTTTACACAAGGGACTTGAATTTGAGGCAGAGAAGATGGATAGAGTTCATTGAGGACTACGACTTTGATTTTGTTCTACGAACTAGTTAGCTAAGGCAATTAATAGTTTCAGTAGCTTAAGTGGCCAAGCTTGACTCAAACTAATCTGCTTAGCTTCCAAGAAAGAGATTATGCTGAGTAATTGTAGACTAATGATATTAGTTTAACTTAAGCACTTCATTTAAGGTTTTGTCAATCACTTAAGTGTTCAATTCTCAAGTCCAGAAGGATGAATTTGAAGTCGCTTTAATTTTCATCCTATTTCCCTTTCTTTTCTCCAACTTTCACTTCTAGCTCTCAAGAAGAAAGTTTTGCCCTAACTCTCTCCGTACTTCTCCATCCAACTCTCTTTTCTTCTATGAACTAATTACCTTTGGCAACTATTAGTTTTGACCTATTTGGAAACTAAATAAGAAAGAAAGCTGAATAGAAAAGGAAATTGAATAAAAATGAAAATTGAATAAAAATAAAAATGGAAGTTCAATCAAGAAACCACTATACCTTAACGATCTATTGGGAAATTAAATAAAAAAGGAAGTTGAATAAAAATGGAAGTTGCATAAAATTAACAATGGAAGTTCATTTAAGAAACCACTATACCTTAACGATCTATTTGGAGATTAAATAAAAAAGGAAGTTGAATAGAAAAGAAAATTGAATAAAAATGGAAGTTGAATAAAAATAAAAATGGAAGTTGCCTAAAATTAAAAATGGAAGTTAATTCAAGAAACCACTATACCTTAATGACCGATTTGGAAATTAAATAAAAAATGAAGTTGAATAGAAAAGGAAATTGAATAAAAATGGAAGTTGAATAAAAATAAAAAAGGAAGTTGCATAAAATTAACAATGGATGTCATTCAAGAAACCACTATACCTTAACGATTTATCAGGAAATTAAATAAAAAAGAAAGTTGAATAGAAAAGGAAATTGAATAAAAATAGAAGTTGAATAAAAATAAAAATCGAAGTTCATTCAAGAAACCAATATACCTTAACGATCTATTTGGAAATTATACAAAAAAGAAAGTTGAATAGAAAAGGAAATTGAATAAAAATGGAAGTTGAAAAAAAATAAAAATGGGAGTTGCATAAAATTAAAATGGATGTTCATTCAAGAAAGCACTATACCTTAACGATCTATTTGGAACTTAAATAAAAAAGGAAGTTGAATAGAAAAGGAAATTGAATAAAAATGGAAGTTGAATAAAAGTAAAATTGGAAGTTAATTCAAAAAACCATTATACCTTAACGATCTATTAGGAAATTAAACAAACAAAGAAGTTGAATAGAAAACGACATTGAATAAAAATGGAAGTTGAATAAAAATAAAACTGAAAGTTCATTCAAGAAACCACTATTCCATAACGATCTATTTGGAAATTTAAAAAAAAAAAAGAAATTAAATAAAAGAGGAAGTTGAATAGAAAAAGAAATTGAATAAAAATGAAAGTTGCATATAATTAAAAATTGAAGTTCATTCAAGAAACCATTGTTAATTTTATGCAACTTTCATTTTTATTTTTATTCAACTTCTATTTTTATCCAATTTCCTTGTCTATTCAACTTCATTTTTTATTTAATTTCCAAATAGATTATTAAGGTATAGTGGTTTATCGAATGAACTTCCATTTTTAATTTTATGAAACATCCGTTTTTAATTTTATGCAACTTCCATTTTATTTTTACTCAACTTCCATTTTTATTCAATTTACTTTTATATTCAACTTTCTTTTTTATTTAATTTCCAAATAGATCGTTAAGGTATAGTGGTTTCTTGAATGAACTTCCATTGTTTTATTCAACTTCCATTTTTATTCAATTTCCTTTTCTATTCAACTTCATTTTTTATTTAATTTCCAAATAGATCGTTAAGGGATAGTAGTTTCTCAAATGAACTTCCATTTTTAATTTTATGAAACATCCATTTTTATTTGTATTCAACTTCCATTTTTATTTAATTTCCTTTTTATTCAACTTCCTTTTTTATTTAATTTCCAAATAGATCGTTAAGGTATAGCGGTTTCTTGAATGAACTTTCAATTTTAATTTTATGAAACTTTCATTTTTATTCAATTTCCTTTTCTATTTGACTTACTTTTTTATATAATTTCCAAATAGATCGTTATGGTATAGTGGTCTCTTGAATGAACTTAAATTTTTAATTTTATGCAACTTCCATTTTTATTCAATTTCCATTTCTGTTCAACTTCCTTCTTTATTTAATTTCCAAATAAATTGTTAAGGAAGTTGAATAAAAATAAAAATGGATGTTGCATATAATTAAAAATAGAAGTTCATTCAAGAAACCACTATACCTTAACGATCTATTTGGAAATTAAATAAAAAAGAGGAAGTTGAATAGAAAAGGAAATTGAATAAAAATGGAAGTTGAATACAAATAAAAATGGAAGTTGCATAAAATTAAAAATTGAAGTTCATTCAAGAGACCACTATACCATAACGATCTATTTGAAAATTATATAAAAAAGTAACTTAAATAGAAAAGGAAATTGAATAAAAATGAAAGTTTCATAAAATTAAAATTGAAAATTCATTCAAGAAACCGCTATACCTTAACGATCTATTTGGAAATTAAATAAAAAAGGAAGTTGAATAGAAAAGGAAATTAAATAAAAATGGAAGTTGAATACAAATAAAAATGTATGTTTCATAAAATTAAAAATGGAAGTTCATTCGAGAAACCAGTATACCTTAACGATCTATTTAGAAATTAAAAAACAAAGGAAGTTGAATAAAAATGGAAGTTGTATAAAATAAAAATGGAAGTTCATTCAAAAAACAACTATACCTTAACGATCTATTTGGAAATTAAATAAAAAAAGAAGTTGAATAGAAAAGGAAATTGGATAAAAATGCAAGATGAATAAAAATAAAAATGGAATTTGTATGAAATTAAAAATGGAAGTTCATTCAAGAAACCACTATACCTTAACGATCTATTTGGAAATTAAACAAAAAAAGAAGTTGAATAGAGAAGGAAATTGAATAAAAATGGAAGTTGAATAAAATTAAAATGGAATTTAATTCAAGAAACTACTATACCTTAACGATCTATTTGGAAATTAAATAAAAAAGGAAGTTAAATAGAAAAGGAAATTGATTAAAAATGGAAGTTGCATAAAATTAAAAATGGCAGTTAATTCAAGAAACCACTATACCTTAATGATCTATTTGGAAATTAAATAAAAAAAGAAAGTTGAATAAAAATGGAAGTTGAGTAAAAATAAAAATGGAAATTGCCTAAAGTTACCATAACGATCTATTTGGAAATTACATAAAAAAGAAGTTGAATAGAAAAGGAAATTGAATAAAAACAAAAATGAAAGTTGCATAAAATTAACAATGGAAGTTAATTAAACTTCCATTTTTATTTAATTTCCTTTTGTATTCAACTTCCTTTTTTATTTAATTTCCAAATAGATCGTTAAGGTATAGTGGTTTCTTGAATGAACTTCCATTGTTAATTTTATGTAACTTCCATTTTTATTTTTAGATCGTTAAGGTATAGTGTGATCTTGAATGAAATTCCATTGTTAATTTTATGCAACTTCCATTTCCATTTTTATTCAACTTCTAGTTTTATCCAATTTCTTTTTCTATTCAACTTCCTTTTTTTATTTAATTTCTAAATAGATTGTTAAGGTATAGTGGTTTTTTGAATTAACTTCCATTGTTAATTTTAGGAAACTTTTATTTTTATTTTATTCAACTTCCATTTTTATTCAACTTCCTTTCATTTTTAATTTACAAATAAACCGTTAAAGTATAGTGGTTTCTTAAATCAACAATCCATTTTTAATTTTATGAAACATCCATTTTTAATTTTATGCAACTTCCGATTTTATTCAATTTCCTATTCTATTCAACTTCATTTTTTTATTTACTTTCCAAATAGATCGTTAAGATATTGTGGTTTCTTGAATGACATTCCATTGTTAATTTTATGCAACTTCTTTTTTTGTTAAATTTCCTTATCTATTCAACTTCCATTTTTATTTTTATTCAATTTCCATTTTTATTCAATTTACTTTTCTTTTCAACTTCCTTTTTTTTATTTAATTTCCAAATAGATCGTTAAGGTATAGTGATTTCTTGAAAGAACTTCCATTTTTATTTTTATGCAACTTTCATTTTTATTCAATTTCCTTCTCTATTCAACTTCCTTTTTTTTTTTAATTTCCAAATAGACCGTTAAGGTATAGTGGTTTTTTGAATTAACTTCCATTATTAATTTTAGGCAACTTCTATTTTTATTTTATTCAACTTCCATTTTTATTCAACTTCATTTTTTATTTAATTTCCAAATAGATCGTTAAGGTATAGTGGTTTCTTGAATGAACCTCCATTTTTAATTTTATGCGACATCCATTTTTATTTTTATTCAACTTCCATTTTTGTTTTTATTCAATTTCCTTTTCTATTCAACTTCATTTTTTATTTAATTTCCAAATAGATCGTTAAGTTATAGTGGTTTCTCGGATGAACTTCCATTTTTAATGTTATTCAACTTCCATTTTTATTCAATTTTCTTTTCTATACAATGTCCTTTTTTATTTAATTTCCACATAGATCGTCAGGGTATAGTAGTTTATTGGATGAACTTCAATTTTCAATTTTATGCAACTTCCATTTTTATTTTTATTCAATTTCAATTTTTATTCAATTTCCTTTTCTATTCAATTTCTTTTTTTTATTTAATTTCCAAATAGATCATTAAGGTATAGTGGTTTTTTGAATGAACTTCCATTTTTAATTTTATGCAACTTCCATTTTTATTTTTATTCAATTTCCTTTTCTATTCAACGTTCTTTTTTATTCAATTTGTTTTTCTATCTATCTTTCTTTTTTATTTAATTTTCAAATTGATCGTTAACGTATAATGGTTTCTTGAAAGAACATCTATTTTTATTTTTATTAAACTTCCATTTTTATTCAATTTCCTTTTCTATTGAACTTCTTTTTTTTATTTAATTTCCACATAGATCGCCAAGGTATAATGGTTTCTTGAATGAACTTCCAATGTTAATTTTATGCAACTTCAATTTTTAATTTTATTCAACTTCCATTTTTATTCAATTTCTTTTCTAGTCAACTTCTTTTTTTGTTTAATTTCCAAATAAATCGTTAAGGTATAGTGGTTTCTTGAATGAACTTCCATTGTTAATTTTATGCAACTTCCATTTTTATTTTTATTCAACTTCCTTTTTTATTTATTTTTCAAATAGATCGTTAATTTATAGTGGTTTCTTCAATGAACTTCCATTTTTAATTTTATGCAACTTCCATTTTTACTCAATTTCCTATTCTATTCAACTTCATTTTTTTATTTAATTTTCAAATAGATCGTTAATGTATAGTGGTTTCTTGAATGAACTTCCATTATTAATTTTATGCAACATCCATTTTTATTTTTATTCATCTTCCGATTTTATTCAATTTCCTTTTCTATTCAACTTCCTTTTTTATTTAATTTCCAAATAGATTGTTCAGGTATAGTGGTTTCTTCAATGAACTTCCATTTTTAATTTTATGCAACTTCCATTTTTGTTTTTATTCAATTTCCTTTTCTATTCAACTTCACTTTCTATAGCGACCCCGGTCTTTTTCCCATTTGATTATTGTATCCGGACTTACGTTCCGTGGATTCCGCTGTTATATTTGTTGTTGTGTCCTTTAATTTCTTATTCTTGGGTTATAGGATGTGTTTAGCAGGTTGGTTGCAGATTGGTTGGGTTTAGAAACCAAGTCTGCATGTTCAGTTTTTAGCTTGGTCGCTCGAGCGAGCTTCTCTTCGCTCGAGCGGGGTCTTTGTTTTTGTTTCTTCGCTCGAGCCAGGGTTCCTTCGCTCGAGCGAGCTTTGCGTCCAGTACTTAGACCTGATAGATGTGTTTCTTGGCTCGAGCGAGCATTTCTTCGCTCGAGCGAGCGAGGTGTATGTTTTCGAGTTCTTCGCTCGAGCGAGCATTTCGTCGCTCGAGCGAGCTTCTGGGTTGCAGACCTGAAGCATCGAGTTTTTGGCTCGAGCGAGCTTTTCTTCGCTCGAGCGTGGATTTTTGTGTCTGGTCGCTCGAGCGACCATGTCTTCGCTCGAGCGAGCCTGTCCAGTTTAAATACGCAGAAACAGTTTTTAAATCACTTTTTTACAACTTTTTGATCCAGAAACCCTAATTACGAGTTTTCTCTCTCCCAACTCACCTTCTCTCCTAGGTTGATCTAGTTAGGGTGTGTTTTTACCCTAGTTGCTTTACAAATAAGATAGAGGAGAGTGAGGGCTTCCATTTAATCTGAACGGTTGTTGATTTGGAGCACTTTGGAGTTTGGGCTATCATCTCCGTCTTCTTCTTTTTGGGTTCTTGCTTCAAGGTAGGGATTTCCTACTCCATTTATACGTTTTAATCCTAAGGGTTGGTATTTTGGTATGTGGGGGTAGTTGGGTAATTTTGGGAGAAACCTTAGGGTTTTGGCTTAGATTAATCTGTATAATTAATTTAAGGGAAAAATGTGGAATTGGGTTTAATTCATGAAGTTGGGGAAATTATGAGATTAATGTTATAGTTGGGTAGTTTAAATACTTACCTATGAGACCGTTGAATTTACATTCATTGTTGTATTTATTTCTTGTTTAGAAATAACTGTTTTGGGCTATCGGTGGAGGATAGCCTTTGATTGTTGTAGACTTTGCATGTGGCTTAGGTATAACTGGAATTATGTCATTTACGTTGACTGTTGAATTAATACAGAACATTGCTTGTATTGATTATGTGTTGTATATGGCAATTGTGTGTTTCATTGCATATGCATTTTGTTTGGAGGAGATAGGGGATGAACTCCACGGTTTAGGGGAAGATAGGGGATGGACTCCATTAGCATCACTTTTATGTGTGCTTATTTATATTGAAGTGTTTTATGATACATCATTATAATGTGTATCAGTTGGAAGTATGGAAGTGTTGTGGTTTGAGCTTTAGTCTCATTTATCTTGTGACATTTGGATCACTATTATAGTTGGCCAGGTTCTGAGCCATAATAATATAATTGGAAAGTTGAATAAATATTGGAAAGTGAAAGGTGTCATAGACAATGTGTCATAGACAATGTAGACATTCGTGTCATGAAATTGGAAGTTGATTATCTTGTGTTAACCATGTATCGAATGCTAATGCTTTAGTTAATTCTTATGCTTGGTTTAGTATTTCTTTACTGGGCTGTGGCTCACCCTATATGGGAACTTCATTTTCAGGTTCAGGTGGTTCACTACCTCCAAAGACTTAGCTTGTGAGGATTTGGACTTGAAGACCTGTTTTATTTATTTTAGTTGTTTATTTGGATTATGTAAACATTCAAGCCCAGGGCTTTATTTGTTTTGAGTTAGAACTCATGAGATTGTGTCCAAGTATTGGCTTGGCAAGATGTAAGCCCGTAGGGCATTTATTATGATGTTTTATTTCATGGTACTCTGATGAATGGAATAAGATACTTTATTTCCTTATAATTCCGCATGTTAATATTATGTATTATGGGTTTATTTTTGAGGGCGTTACACTTTCTATTCAACTTCCTTTTTATTTAATACCCAAATAGATCATTAAGGTATAGTGGTATTTTGAAAGAACTTCCATTTTTAATTTTATGCAACTTCCATTTTTATTATATTTCCTTTTCTATTCAATTTGTTATTTTATTTAATTTCCAAATAGATCATTAAGGTATAGTGGTTTCTTGAATGAACTTCCATTTTTAATTTTATGGAACTTCCATTTTTATTTTTATTCATCTTCCGATTTTATCCAATTTCATTTTCTATTCAACTTCCTTTTTTATTTAATTTCCCAATAGATCTTTATGGTATAGTGGTTTCTTGAATGAACTTCAATTGTGAATTTTATGCAACTTCCTTTTTTATTTTTATTCAACTTCCATTTTTATTCAATTTCCCTTTCTATTCAACTTCCTTTTTTATTTAATTTCCAAATAGATCGTTAAAGTATATAGTAGTTTTTTGAATGAACTGCCAATGTTAATTTTATGCAACTTTCATTTTTATTTTTATTCAACTTCAACTTTTATTCAATTTACTTTTCTATTCAACTTCCATTTTTATTTTTATTCGACTTCAATTTTGATTCAATGTCCTTTTGTAGTCAATTTCTTTTTTTATTTAATTTCCAAATAGATCGTTAAGGTATAGTGGTTTTTTGAAAGAACTTCCATTTTTAATTTTATACAACTTCTATTTTTATTTTTATTCAACTTCCATAGTTATTCAATTTCCTGTTCTATTCAACTTCCTTTTTTTATTTAATTTCCAAATAGATTGTTAAGGTATAGTAGTTTCTTGAATGAACTTCGATTTTTAATTTTATGCTACTTCCATTTTTATTTTTATTCAACTTCAATTTTTATTCAATTTCCATTTCTATTCAGCTTCCTTTTTTCTTTAATTTCCAAATAGATTGCTAAGGTATAGTGGTTTCTTCAATGAACTTTCATTTTTAATTTTATGCAACTTCCATTTTTGTTTTTATTCAATTTCCTTTTCTATTCAACGTCCTTTTTTATTTAATTTCCAAATAGATCGTTAAGGTATAGTGGTTTCTTGAATGAACTTCCATTTTTAATTTTATGAAACTTTCATTTTTATTTTTATTCAACTTCTATTTTTATTCAATTTCTTTTTTATTCAGCTTTTTTTCTTATTTAATTTCCAAATAGATCGTTAAGGTATAGTGGTTTTTTTGAATAAACTTTATTTTTATTTTTATGCAAATTCTATTTTTATTTTTATTCAACTTCAATTTTTATTCAATTTCCTGTTCTCCTCAACTTCCTTTTTTCTTTAATTTCCAAATAGATTGTTAAGGTATAGTGGTTTCTTCAATTAACTTCCATTTTTATTTTATTCAACTTCCATTTTTATTCAATTTCCATTTCTATTCAACTTTCTTTTTTATTTAATTTCCAAATAGATCGTTAAGGTATAGTGGTTTCTTGAATTAACTTCCATTTTTAATTTTATGCAACTTCCATTTTTATTTTTATTCAACTTCCATTTTTATTCAAGTTAATTTTCTATTCAACTTTCTTTTTTATTTTGTAACGCCTTCAAAATAATAACATTAAACCCATTAATATTGACATGCATTGATATAAGAAATAAACCCTTTTCATTCATCAGAGTAGTTCATGACAAAAGTAATACATGTTAACAACACAAGCAAATGCCCTATGGGCTTACAGCTTTCCAAGTTAACACTTGGTTACAAAAAAGAGAGTACTAACTCAAATACACATTAAGCCCTTGGCTTGAATTTACATGTTTTACATCAAAAGATAACAAAAACAACAAAAGTCTGTCTGCCTCTAGCCTCCCAAGCTATGACCTTGGAGGTGGCATGCGACCTGCACCTGAAAATAATATCCCATAAAGGGTGAGCCACAGCCCAGTAGAAATACACTAAACTAGCTATGAACAATGACTAAAAGGTTAGCAGTTGATAGATGGTCAACACAGATACATCCACATATATCACATTCTGGTTTCATGACATTAAGCCCATGTTACATTTCATTTCCCATTTCTTTCAACTTTGAGTTTGAAAACACGGCTCAGAACCTGGCCAAATAACTTAATGAGATTTAAACTCATCTTTAAAACACTTTCAACATTCATGATGGATACACATTTTAATACTGTATCAATAACACATAAACCACTTCCACATTTCTCAAATAATACACATAGTAGTGTTGTATTAATGAAAGCAAACATTCCCATACGTTTCCAATAATACACATTGTAGTGCTGTATTAATGAAACAAAACACTTCTATTTTGCAGCCTGATACACATTGTAGTGCTGTATCACTGTCACACAAAATCCGGTTTAGAAGTACAGCTCTTTCTTCCAATAAACCATGGAGTACAGCCCCTTTCTCCTCCTACACAAACAATGTATATAAACAGTTATCATATACAATCAATCAATATATAAAGTTAATGTATTATTCCAATCGCTATATTCAATAGCACGCTCAACTGATTAGTTTTAGTTTGCCTAATCATCATGCAATGTCTACAACAATCAAGACTATCCTCCACCGATAGCCCAAAGCAGTTATTTCTAAACTAAAAATAAATGCACCAAATGGATATATAATCAACATTTCAACTTGGTGAGCAATAATTAAATTCGACTACACCCTTTAATTCCATACATCTTCAATTTCACTTTCTCAATTCAATTCTTCATTTCTCCAAATTAATTATACCAATTAATTTAACTATGTAATTAGGACATTTCCCATAATTAACATAAAAACCCTAAGGTTCCATTTTCTTCAATAGATCATTATTAATCTCATTTCCTTCTATGCCAAACATGCATATAGATTTATATAAACAAAACCCCAACTTTTGTAAAATTACACAAAAGCCCTAAACTTTCACAAAATTACCAAACCAACCCCAACATATCAAAATGCCAAAATTCAAAGACAAAGCTCATGAGAAGGAGTAGGATATCCCTACCTCGAAGTTAGAGCTCGAATGGAGAAGAAGACCAAAACCCAAGTGCTCCAAGCTCCAAACCTTTCGGATCAAAACGAAGCCCTCAACGATCAACACAACTATTACAAAGGCCAAAGGAAAGGAGAACACTCTAACTAGATCAAACCCTAGAGAGAAGGGAGATTCTAGAGAGAGAAGCTCTCAAAATCGATTTTGGGAAAGTAAGAGAGAGAAAAGAAAAGTAAAAAGTGATTCAAAAATGCCCAACAGGTTCGCTCGAGCGGAAAACACAACGCTCGAGCGTCAAGAACAAAAAACGTGGTCCGTTCGAGCGCAAGAAGGTCCGCTCGAGCGCCAAGACACAGAGAAAAAGCACATCCGCTCAAGCGCGAAAACCAGTCCGCTCAAGCGTAGATCCCCCCCTCCCAGCACTTTCACAGACGAAACACTACCCGCTCGAGCGCCCAAAGATCCGCTCGAGCGCAACCCGCTCGAGCGTAAGAAATCCCGCAAGAGCATGAAAAACATATCTGCAGAAGTTTTGCAGGGGCACGAAATACTGGGAGTGCGTAAAGTCCGCTCCAGCGGACAACCAAAGACCAAAATCCGCTCGAGCGCAGAATGACCCGCTCGAGCGTAACACCAAAATTCTGGGCAACAACACTGGAGGCCAAAACTCAAACTACCTGTTCACAACACACCCAACACATGCTAAAACTCAATCATAAGGAATTTAAAGGATGACAATAAGATAAACAACCACCAACTCCACGGAACCAGAGTCCGGAATACAACAGTTACAGAAAGGGAAAACCGGGATTGCTATAACCTTCCCCCCTTAAAGAATTTCGTCCCCGAAATTTAATATAAGTTTTTCGAAAACAAGATTTTCTCAATTCCCACCATTATTACAATACGGATTTTAACCACTCGACCCGTTACCGGTCATCTCATCTCTTTTCAAGAGGCAATTTACAACATATATATATCAACATGCATTTCCTTTCCAATTTGAACATATCATAACTAATGTTCATGATACATTTCCAATTCTACAATACTCAACATATGCAATGTTATATCAAACTTCCATTTTGAGGCAAGTTTCAAAACACTTCCATTAAACCAAAACATAAACCATGTTTTACAACCTAAGATATATTCAATACTCTTAAGGTTCAATAACACAACAAAATATACAATACATGTTCAAACATCCACAAATAGATCCGGATATTTCTCTCAGACTTCCAACTCACGTTCCCAAGTGGCTTCCTCCACTCCGTGATGTTTCCACAACACTTTCACTAGGGGAATGGTCTTGCTTCACAAGACTTGCTCCCGGCTATCCAAGATTCGAGTCGATCTCTTCTCATACGAGGCATCCCCATCAACCTCTAAGTCGGTCCAATCCAATACATGTGACGGATCCGGCTCATACTTCCGAAGCATACTAACATGAAACACGTCATGAACTCTGGATAACTACGGCGGCAAAGCTAAACGATAGGCAACCTCACCAATCCTCTCAAGGATCTGAAAGGGACCGATAAATCGAGTGGATAACTTCCCACTCTTCCCAAACCTCATCAAACCTCGTCTCGATGATATTTTCAAGAAAACATGATCACCCACCTCAAAGACCAAAGGTCGCCTCCTACGGTCGGCATAAGATTTCTGAAGACTCTGGGCTGTAACAAGCCTCCTACAGATAAGCTCAACTTTCTCCGTCGTTTCCCTCACCAACTCCGGGCCCAACAAAGGTGCATCACCCACCTCGGCCCAACAGACTGGAGACCTACACGGCCGGCCATACAAGGCCTCAAACGGTGCCATACCGATACTAGACTGAAAGCTGTTGTTGTAGGCGAACTCCACCAAGGGCAAGTGCCTCTCCCACGTCCCACTGAAGTCAAGGACACAACCTCGAAGCATATCTTCAAGGATCTGAATAGTATGCTCGGACTGCCCGTCAGTCTGAGGATGATAAGCCGTACTAAAGGTCAACTTAGTGCCAAGGCACTCTGCAAACTCTGCCACAACCTAGCAGTAAAACGAGGGTCTTTATCTGAGACGATCGTCACCGGGACCCCGTGCAACCTCACTATGTCCCAAATATACAAATTGGCAAGATGATCTACCGAATCTCTCACGCGTATAGGGATGAAGTGCGCCGACTTAGTCAACCGGTCTACAACCACCCAAATAGCATCACTACCCCGCTGAGTCCTCGGAAGACCTACAACAAAGTCCATAGTGACATGCTCCCACTTCGACTCGGCAATAGGAAAGGGTTGCAACAAACCCGCTGGCCTCTGATGCTCGGCCTTCACTTGTTGACAAGTAAGGCACTTCGATACGAAAACCGCCACATCTCTCTTCATACCCCGCCACCAAAACTAGCGGCCCAAATCCCGATACATCTTTGTGCCTCCCGGATGCACCGCAAGGCGTGAATGGTGAAACTCTTGGAGTACTTCCTCTCGGCAAGACTCCGGTACAAACAAATGGTCTCGGTATCTCACACTCAGGTCGGGATACACAGACAAACCCTTCTCAACCTTCCCACCGGAGATCTTCTCCCGGAGGGCTTCTACCTCAAGGTCACCTCCCTGTGCCTCTAACACTCGACTCACAAGTGTAGGCTGCGCAACAACGGAAAACAAGGCCGCAGTCTCGACAGATTCGCCCAAAAGCAAATCGAACTCGCCAAGTGTCCCCAACATCTCCCATTCCCGGATGGCTATACAAGCTACATCACTAATGGATTTTCTACTAAGGGCATCGGCCACAATGTTGGCCTTTCCCGGGTGATAGTGCAACTCAAAATCGTAGTCCTCAATGAATTCCATCCACCTTCTCTGCCTCAAATTCAAGTCCCTCTGTGTAAACAGGTACTTCAAACTCTTATGGTCCGAGAACACCTCGAACTTCTCACCATACAGGTAATGCCTCCACATTTTCAAGGCAAAGATCACGGCTGCTAACTTAAGGTCATGTGTAGGGTAATTCTTCTTGTGTATTTTCAACTGACGTGAACCATAACCTACCACTTTCCCCTCTTGCATCAACACACAACCCAAACCCTCTCGTGAGGCATCACAATAAACCGCATATCCCAACCCTCTCTCCGGAATAATCAAGACCGGAGCGGTGGTCAATCTAACCTTTAACTCTTGGAACGACCTTTCACAAGTCTCACTCCATACAAACTTGACCCCTTTCCGCGTCAACCTAGTCAACGGCGAAGCTAGTCTGGAGAAATCCTTCACAAACTGGCGATAATACCCAGCTAACCCCAGAAAACTGCGGATCTCAAAAACACTCTTAGGCTGTGCCCAATCTTGCACTGCTCTATCTTGGATGTATCAACAGACACCCCTTCTCCGGAAACCACATGGCCTAAGAACTTGACCTCTCCTAGCCAGAACTCACATTTCCCAAACTTGGCATACAGCCTATGGGCTCTAAGCAATTCAAGCACAACTCTCAAGTGTTCCTCGTGCTCCTCCTCTGAAGGTGAATAGATAAGAATGTCGTCCACGAAAACGACCACAAAGCGATCTAAGAATTCCCGGAAGATCCGGTTCATCAAATCCATAAAGACTGCCGGTGCATTGGTGAGCCCAAATGGCATCACCAGAAACTCATAATGGCCATACCGCGTACGGAATGCCGTCTTCGGAATATCCTCCTCCCTAACCCTCAACTGGTGGTAGCCCGATCTCAAGTCTATCTTAGAGAAACAACGGGAACCCTTCAACTGGTCAAACAGATCATCTATACGGGGCATAGGGTATTTATTCTTGACCGTAGCCCGATTCAACTTCCGATAGTCGATACACAATCTCAAGGCACCATCTTTCTTTTTAGCAAAGAGGACCGGTGCTCCCCACGGCGAAACACTAGGGCGAAAAAACCCTTATCCAGCAACTCCTGGAGCTGAATCTTCAACTCACTCAACTCGGCTGGGGCAAAACGGTAAGGTGCCATAGAAATCGGCGCCGTGCCGGGCACTAAATCAATGGAGAACTCAATCTCACGGTGGGGTGGCAAACCAATGAGATCCTCGGGAAAAACATCCGAATACTCACAAACCACTCTCGGTAATACAATCTGGGTCTCATCACACTCACTACTAAAAAGGCTAGCAAGAAGACTACTAAGTTCACTCCGCCCTCGCGGATCATACACCGGTGGCAACACACTACCAACCTGATCCCCCAAGAAATGAAAACACTCCCCACTCAAGATACAAACTGTGACCCTCTGGCGGTAGCAATCAATAACAGCCCGGTATGGCGATAACCAGTCCATACCCAAAATAACATCAAAACCCTTCATGGGCATAACTACAAAAGGGAACGGAAGCCGGTGATTGGCGACCTCTATATCACAACCTCTACAACCGTGCTTCAAAATCAATTCACCCCCAATAGGTGATACAACACATATAGGAGATGCTAATTGTGCCAACTCCAATTCCAAAACAGATGCAAATGCAGCAGATACAAAAGAATGAGACGCACCCGTATCAATCAATACACTAGCAACTGAGTTGCAAAACAGAAAGGTACCTCTCACAACTGATGGAACCGGTACCAAGTCCTGCGCGGTAACAGCATACGCGCGCCCAGTAGGCCCCTGATCCACCTGCTCACCCCTCGGAGCATACGACTGCTGTACAGACTGGGACGATGAAGCCCCCTGGTTGGCCCTCGAGGCCTGCACTAACTGAGCTGGCTGAAGACTCTGTCTCTGCCCAGATGCACCAGATGTGCCACTCAACTGCGGGAAAACCTCTTCAGGTGCCCCGCCTGACCACACTGATAACAAGACAAGGGCTGGCCCCTGCCCTGACTCTGGCTCTGCGTCTAGCTGAAGAAGAAGCAGCTCGCTCACCTCCTCCCCTCTGTGGGCAAACCGAAGCCTTGTGGCCCAGCTGACCACACTTGTAACAGGTGAAGTCCCCCTGATTGCCTCTCCCCGAGCCTGCACTCGGCACTGGAAAGGTCGATCTAATAACACCACCCTGAGACTGCTGAGGGTTAGAACCCCTCTGTCTCCTGCCATCACCCTGACCATCTTGGCTCCTCTTGGAGCCTCTCTGTCCCTCCTCCTCCTGCATCATGATCTCCATATGGGCTGCAGCATCAACCAAGCGCCATAGTCTCGGATCATAGAACCACCAACTCTCATCTTGAGGCCGCGCCTCAACCTCTTCTCAAACTCAATACAGCGGCGTTCCTCGGACGCCACAAGTTCAGGTGCGAACCTGGACAAGCTAGTAAAAGTAGCCTCATACTCGGCCACTGAAGAACTCAACTGCAAAAGCTGGCAGAACTGGTCTCTCAGCTTCTCTCTGACTGCTGGAGACAAGAACTTCTCCTGGAAAGCACTCACAAAAGCCTCCCAAGCGCCATCCAAACGACCCCTCACGAACTTCCACCACTGACCCGCATCCCCCTTCAGCTGGAAAGATGCCAAGGTCACTTTCAACGCCCCGTCCTCGATGCCAAGCATCTCGAACGTCTTACTCATCTGCTCCAACCACTCGTCAGCCTTGAGTGGCTCCTTTGGATCCCCAACAAACTCGTCCGGTTAGACCGGAAGAACTCCCTCTTCAAGAAGGAAGGCCCTGCCTCAGCAACCTGGGCCTGCACTGGAGCCTGAACTGGATTCTCAGCTCTGAGAATACCCATAGACTCCCTCAAAGCATCGGCTATCCTCAGGCCAAAGCGCCCATAGCCTCCTGACCTGCTGGCTCGGCCACATTGGCCTGGCCAACCCCCTCTTGCTGTGCCGGAATCTCCTCCGGTATAGGCATCTCCTACCTCCTAGGCCTACCTCGTCTACCACCACGTCCTCGTCCTGACATCCTAATAAAGGTAACGAAGAACGTTAGCACATTCACAAATGTGCCGAAGCTATAACACTCGCGTCCTAATGCATGGACAACTGTAATTCACTCCACGTAAGCACATAAACACATAAGCACTTACGAATTTCGTTTCCGGATAATGATAGTCCCGAGGCGTTACTAGAGTTCCGGTTAGAAACAGCATTGATCAAGTGCTTTTCCAACAAGACTCACAGAAACCCAAGGATCCAATCAACATCCTAGAAACTAAATCCCATACCCAAATAGTCACATAAACATGTTATCGCATAAGCACATATCATTTCACATAAGTCTCTAACAAGCGAGACAAACCCATTGTGATACTAATCACTTCCCACGTACCCAAAGTATTCGAACCCGATACGCTCTGATACCAAGTTGTAACGCCCTGAAAATAATAACATTGAAACCCATCAATTTAGACATGCATTGGTATAAGAAATGAACCCCTTTTCATTCATCAGAATAGTTCATTACAAAAATAATACATGTTAACAACAAAAGCAATGCCCTACGGGCTTACAGCTTTCCAAGTTAACACTTGGTTACAAAAAAAGGAGTACTAACTCAAATACACATTAAGCCCTTGGCTTGAATCTACATGTATTACATCGAAAGATAACAAAACAACAAAAGTCTGTCTGCCTCTAGCCTCCCAAGCTATGTTCTTGGAGGTGGCATGCTACCTGTACCAGAAAATGATGTCCCATAAAGGGTGAGCCACGGCCCAGCAGAAATACACTAAACCAGCTATGAACAATGACTAAAAGATTAGCAGTTGATAGATGGTCAATTTTTATTCAATTTCCTATTCTATTCAACTTCATTTTTTATTTAATTTCCAAATAGATCGTTAAGTGGTTTCTTCAATGAACTTCCATTTTTAATTTTATTGAATTTCCCCTTTTATTTTTATTCAACTTGCATTTTTATTCAATTTCATTTTCTATTTAACTTTCTTTTTTAATTAATTTCCAAATCGATCGTTAACGTATAGTGGTTTCTTGAATTAACATCCACTTTTAATTTTATGCAACTTCCATTTTTATTCAATTTCGTTTTCTATTCAACTTCATTTTTTACTTAATTTCCAAATAAATCGTTAGGGTATAGTGGTTTCTTGAATAAAATTCCACTGTTATTTTTACTCAACTTCCATTTGTATTCAATTCTATTTTCTATTCAACTTCCATTTTTATTCGACTTCAATTTTTAATTTTATGAAACATCCATTTTTAATTTTATGCAACTTCCATTTTATTTTTACTCAACTTCCATTTTTATTCAATTCTCTTTTCCATTCAACTTCCTTTTTTATTCAATTTCGTTTTTTATTTAACTTCCTTTCATATTTAACTTCCTTTTATATTTAATTTCTAAATAGATCGCTAAGGTATAATGGTTACTTGAATTAACTTCCATTGTTAATCTTATGCAACTTCCATTTTTATTTTTATTCAACTTCCATTTTTATTCAATTTTCTTTGTTTTTTAATTTCCAAATAGATCGTCAAGGTATAGTAAAAATAAAATTGGAAGTTGCATAAAATTACAAATGGAAGTTCATTCAAGAAACCACTATACCTTAACGGTCTATTTGGAATTAAATAAAAAAGGAAGTTGAATAGAAAATGAAATTGAATAAAAATGGAAGTTGAATAAAAATAAAAATGAAAGTCGCATAAAATTAAAAATGGAAGTTCATTCAGGAAACCACTATACCTTAACGATCTATTTGGAAATTAAATAAAAAAGGAAGTTGAATAGAAAAGAAGTTGAATAAAAATGGAAGTTGAATAAAAATAAAAATGGAAGTTGCATAAAATTAAAAATTGAAGTTCATCCAATAAACTACTATACCCTAACGATCTATTTGGAAATTAAGCAAAAAATGAAGTTGAATAGAAAATGAAATTAAATAAAAATGGAAGTTTCATAAAATAAAAAATGGAAGTTCATTCACGAAACCACTATACGTTAACGATCTATTTGGAAATTAAATAAAAATGAAATTTGAATAAAAATAAAAATAGAAGTTGCATAAAATTAAAAATTGAAGTTCATTCAATAAACTACTATACCCTAACAATCTATTTGGAAATTAAATAAAAAAAGAAGTTGAATAGAAAAGGAAATTGAATAAAAATGGAAGTTGCATAAAATTTAAAATGGAAGTTCATTCAAGAAACCACTATACCTTAACGGTCTATTTGGAAAGTAAATAAAAAAATGAAGTTGAATAGAATAGGAAATTGAATAAAAATGGAAGTTGCATAAAATTCAAATGGAAGTTCATTCAAGAAACCATTATACCTTAACGGACTATTTGGAAATTAAATAAAAAAAAAACAAGTTGAATAGAAAAGGAAATTAAATAAAAATGGAAGTTGAATAGAAAAGGAAATTGAATAAAAATGGAATTTGAATAAAAATAAAAATGGAAGTTGCATAAAATTAAAAATTGAAGTTCATCCAATAAACTACTATACCCTAACGATCTATTTGGAAATTAAATAAAAAAGGAAGTTGAATTGAAAAGAAAATTGGATAAAAATTGAAGTTTAATAAAGATAAAAATGGAAGTTGCATAAAATTAACAATGTAAGTTCATTTAAGAAACCACTATACCTTAACTATTTATTTGTAAATTAAAAAAAAGAGGAAGTTGAATAGAAAAGGAAATTTAATAACAAAGGAAGTTGAATAAAAATAAAAATGGAAGTTGCATAAAATTAAAAATGGAAGTTCATTCAAGAAACCACTATACCTTAACGAACTATTTGGAAAGTAAATAAAAAAAAATGAAGTTGAATAGAATAGGAAATTTAATAAAAATGGAAGTTGCATAAAATTTAAAATGGAAGTTGAATAAAATTAACATTGGAAGTTCATCCAATAAACCACTATACCTTAACGGTCTATTTGGAAATTAAATAAAAAAGAAGTTGAGCAGAAAAGGAAATTGAATAGAATAGGAAATTGAATAAAAATGGAAGTTCATTCAAGAAACCACTATACCTTAACGATTTATTTGGAAATTAAATAAAAAAGGAAGTTGAATAGAAAATAAATTGAATAAAAATGGAAGTTGCATAAAATTAAAAATGGAAGTTCATTCAAAAAACCACTCTACGTTAACGATCTATTTGGAAATTAAATAAAAAAAGGAAGCTGAACAGAAAAGAAAATTGAATAAAAATAGAAGTTGAATAAAAATAAAAATGGAAGTTGCATAAAATTAAAAATGGAAGTTCATTCAAGAAACCACTATACCTTGATGAGTTTCTTGAATGAACTTACATTGTTAATTTTATGCAATTTCCATTTTTATTTTTATTCAACTTCAATTTTTATTTAATTTTCTTTTCTATTCAACTTCCTTTTTTATTTATTTCCAAATAGATCGTTAAGGTATTGTGGTTTCTTGAATGAACTTACATTGTTAATTTTATGCAACTTTTATTTTTATTTTTGTTCAACTTCCATTTATATTCAATTTCTTTTTCTATTCAACTTCCTTTTTTATTTAATTTCCAAATAGATCGCTAAGGTATAATGATTTCTTGAATTAACTTCCATTGTCAATTTTAGGCAACTTGCATTTTTATTCAATTTTGTTTTCTATTCAACTTCGTTTTTTATTTAATTTCCAAATAGATCGTTAAGATATAATGGTTTCTTGAAAGAACTTCCATTGTAAGTTTTACGCAACTTCCATTTTTATTTTTATTCAATTTCCTTTTCTATTCAATGTCCTTTTTTAATTAATTTCCAAATAGATCGTTAAGGTATAGTAGTTTATTGGATGAACTTCAATTTTTAATTTTATGCAACTTTATTTTTATTTTTATTCAACTTCGATTTTTATTCAATTTCCTTTTCTATTCAACTTTCTTTTTTATTTAATTTTCAAATAGATCGTTAAGTTATAGTGGTTTCTTGAATGAACTTCCATTTTTGTTTTTATTCAATTTCCTTTTCTATTCAACGTCCTTTTTTATTTAATTTCCAAATAGATCGTTAAGGTATAGTGGTTTCTTGAATGAACTTCCATTGTTAATTTTATGCAACTTCCATTTTTATTCAATTTCTTATTCTATTCAACTTCATTTTTTTTTATTTACTTTCCAAATAGATCGCTAAGGTATAATGGTTTCTTGAATTAACTTCCATTGTTAATTTTAGGCAACTTGTATTTTTATTCAATTTTGTTTTCTATTCAACTTCCTTTTTTATTTAGTTTCCAACTAGATCGTTAAGCTATAGTGGTTTTTTGAATGAACTTCAATTTTTTATTTTTTGCAACTTCCAATTTTATTTTTATTCAACTTCCTGTTCTATTGACTTTTCAAGTAGATCGTTAAGGTATAGTGGCTTCTTCAATGAACTTCCATTTTTAATTTTATGCAACTTCTATTTTTATTTAATTTCCTTCTCTATTCAACTTCCTTTTTCTATTCAACTTCCTTTTTTTTCATTTTATGAAACGTCCATAGTTATTCAACTTCCATTTTTAATTTTATTTAATTTCCTTTTCTATTGAACTTCTTTTTTTATTTAATTTCCACATAGATCGTCAAGGTATAGTGCTTTCTTGAATGAACTTCCATTTTTATTTTATTCAACTTCCATTTTTATTCGATTTCTTTTTCTATTCAACTTCCTTTTCTATTCAACTTCCTTTTTTATTTAATTTCCAAATAGATTGTTAAGCTGTAGTGGTTTCTTGAATGAACGATCGTTAAGGTATATTGCTTTCTTCAATGAACTTTTATTGCTATTTTATGCAACTTCCATTTTTATTTTTATTGAACCTCAATTTTTATTCAATTTCCTTTTCTATTCAACTTCCTTTTTTTATTTAATTTCCAAATAGATCGTTAAGGTCTAGTGGTTTCTTGAATGAGCTTCCATTTTTAATTAAATTTCTAAATAGATCGTTAAGGTATAGTGGTTTCTTGAAAGAACTTCCATTGTAAGTTTTACGCAACTTCCATTTTTATTTTTATTCAACTTCTGCTTTTATCCAATTTCCTTTTGTATTCAACTTCCTTTTTTATTTAATTTCCAAATAGATCGTTAAGGTATAGTGGTTTCTTGAATGAACTTCCATTGTTAATTTTATGCAACTTCCATTTTTATTTTTATTCAACTTCCATTTTTATTTTTATTCAACTTCCATTTTTATTTTTATTCAACTTCCATTTTTATTTTTATTTAATTTTCAAATAGATCGTTAAGGTAGAGTGGTTTCTTGAATGAACTTCGATTTTTAATTTTATGCAACTTCCATTTTTCTTCAATTTCCTTTTCTATTCAACTTCATTTTTTATTTAATTTCCAAGTAAATCGTTAAGATATAGTGGTTTCTTGAATGAACTTCCATTTTTAATTTTATGCAACTTCCATTTTTATTTTTGTTCAACTTCCATTTTGATTCAATGTCCTTTTGTAGTCAATTTTCTTTTTTATTTAATTTCCAAATAGATCTGTAACGCCCCAACTTCCAGGCCGTTAAATAAGTACAATATTACCACACAAATAGGATAGATAACCAAAACATCTTAATATACATATATAACTAGAGTTAGTATCACGGATCATTCGTTTATTTTCCATTGCAGGATTACAAAACATTGAAAACAAAAACAACTAGTCTAAGTCTTCATATGAACCACCGCTCCAACACTTCATCGTATTTGCCTTCGCAATAACTTTCACCATTATAACTGCTTCACCACCTGGCATGACACGCCATAAGCTTGGAATGCCCAGTAAAAACACACACATCCCCATATCTTCTATCAACCAATCAACCATACATAGGGCAAATTGGGTAACATAACATGCAAAATTACAACAAGATTCTATGAATTAGGAGTTTGCCTAGACATCTAGGATCCCCCAAAGAGATCTTTCTACCCAACCACAAGGCTGAACACCGGATTACTCAGACTCCCCCTTTTGCTGCTTTGCAGACCTTACCACCTATGCCCATCTCCTGGTTATTTACGGTTAGTGACATTGATGGACCTCAAAAGGGACGGCCAAACAAGTGGGCTCGCTTACAGCCAAATCGTGCCTAGGGCTCGCTTACACCCTGCACATACCATATCAAATCGTGCCTAGGGCTCGCTTACACCCTGCACATACCATACCAAAGGGCTCGCTTACACCCTGAAACCACCGCATAGAGTCTGAATACATCCGTGTCAACCTAGGGGCTCGTTTAGACCACTTGCGCAAGACTTAACTCATTTGGTTTTAATTCCATTCACATGTTCAATACATAAATCATTTTGAAGCACAAGGGTGAACGTCACCCACTACCAACCCCTTTCCATTTCCCATTTATTAGATCTTTTGCCAAGCAAGCTAGTCACATTCGGTAATATAAAAGGGCATGAGACAAACATAAGAAATGAAATATAGCCCATGATAATCATACATAGGTATGGTAAGGCAAGAAAATAACATTAGGCATGCTTTAGAATACATAGAGACAAACAACACAACAAAACACCATTTCCAGCACTGTTCGGTTCTGCAGGGCTAACAAGAACGCTTTGGTAAAAATATTTCTAGGTCAAATTAGGGGCTGAAATTGCACAGAACCAGTGTTCAATCTGTCTAGTTTCAGTTCCAATTTTCAGAAGTTGAACAGCCCCTCCAAAAATTCATCTACAAACTATATTCGAAAACCTGTCCAGATTTGTCACCCTTTGGGAAAACTAGCTTTTCTCTCAATCTACCCGACGGTTTTCACTCAAATAAAATCTGTTGAAAAGAGGACTCAGAGTTCTAAATTTTGACAGAAGAACCCACATGAGATGATTTTTATAGAATTTTATAAAATTGCTAAAAGTGGACTGTTTTTCAGAGACTCAGGACCAGATTTTTCAATAAATTATCCAAGCCCTAAAAACACACAATTAGGAGCTAATAAAATTATCAAAAGCTCTAAACACACCAAATATCCTACTATAAATTCAGATTTGAGAATTAAATAGATTTGATATTTATTTTAAATTAGGGAAGTTGCAGCAGTGCCTAATTTCACAAATTTGCAAGACAATGGCAATTGATCATACCCACACTTCAACATACACCAAAAACCCTATTTACCATTAATTTGCAACGCAAGAGGCATATTAGACAATAGAAGGAGATGGTGAAAGAATTGGAGAAGACAAAGGAGGGGTATGTTCTTACCTTTTTGAGAGTCACCCTTTTTTTTTTTTTTTCTTCTTCTTCTTCTCTACTTCCTTTGATCACACTTTCACCCTCTCACCCTCTCCCTAGGCTGTTGAAAATGTGGGGTGAAAATTGAGACAAAGTTCTCAATTTATAAGCCTTGAAATAGGGCTAGCTTAATGACTAAGAAAAGCATAAAAATCTAGATATTTTTCCATTGCTCAAATAAGTATTAAAATAAATAATAAAACTATTTATTTAAAGATATGTGTAGATATTTATTTAAAGATATTTATTTGCTCAATTAAATAATAAAGGTTCAAAGAAAATAATAAAAATTCAAAGAACTAATAAATATTCAATTAGGCTAAAAATAAAATTGATGAATTAATTTAGAAACTAGGAGGTACATAAATAAAAGCCAAGTGTTAGGGTATTTCCAAATATAAAAATGGCATTCTATGATTTAATTATAATACAAAATAAAATACAGAAAAATTATTCTTTCTTGGACCATTTTGTAAGATTTTATAAAATTTGGGATTAAAATATAATTAACCTAAGGCTTAGGGTATCAAGTGTAATTACCAAAAATTAGGGTCTCTACAACCTACCCCCCTTAAATAAATTTCGTCCTCGAAATTAAATCGTACGTCACGTCTCAAATAGTTGTGAATAATTTGCCCACACCGCGTCTTCACATTCCTAAGTGAACTCTTCAATATCATAGTGACGCTAGAGTATCTTAAGAAGTTAAATTATTTTTCCTCGCAAGTTCTTTTCTTGTTTGTCCGTAATTGGTACTGATCCCTCCTCAAAGCTAGCGTTTTTGTTGAGTTGGATTTCTTCCCAGTTGATGATGTGAGAAAGGTGCATTATGTACTTCCGCAGCATAGATATGTGAGAAACATCATGTACTCCAGCCAATTGTGGGGGTAGAGCCAATTTGTACGCAACCTTTCCAATTTTCTAAAGTATCTCGAAGGGTCCGATATATCGAGGTGATAATTTTCCTTTCTTTCCAAAACAAATGATACCTCGGCAGGGCTGAATTTTTTAAGAAAACATAATCACCGACAGCGAAAGTTAGAGGTCTTCTCCTTTTTATCTGCATAACTCTTCTGACGATCTTGAGCTGCCACTAATCTTTGTCGAATAAGTTTTACCTTTTCTGTAGTTTCTTGCACGATCTCTGGGCCCAATAGACTCACTTCTCCTACTTCAGTCCAATAAACTGGTGATCTGCAAGGCCGACCATACAGTGCTTCGAATGGAGCCATGCCAATGCTGGCCTGGAAACTGTCGTTGTATGTGAACTCCACCAACAGTAGGTGTCACTGCCAACTCCCTTTGAAATCCATCACACAAGCTCTCAATATGTCCTCCAAAGTTTGAATGGTGCGTTCCGATTGTCCGTCAGTTTGAGGATGGAAGGTGGTCCTAAAGCATAATTCGGTCCCTAATGCTTCTTGTAGGCTTTCTTAGAATCGAGAGGTGAAACGCGGGTCTCGGTCTGACACAATTGATACAGGAACTCCGTGTAGTCGGAATTTTTTTTTTTTTTTTAGAGATGACTCAGTGATGTCAAAGTGTTTGAAATTTTATACGGCAAAAAGTGTGTCATTTTCGTTACACGATCAACTATAACCCATATAGCTTCATGTCCTCTAGGTGACCTGGTTAGTCCAGTGATGAAGTCCGTTGTTACATGCTCCCATTTCCATTCTGATATTGGCAAGGGCTGAAGCATCCCTCCAGGTCACTGGTGTTCCGCCTTTACTTGCTGACACGTAAGGCATCTGGCTACGAATTGAGCCACATCTTTCTGTATTCCGTTCCACCAGTAGTGGCGTTGTAAGTCTTTGGTACATTTTCGTCCCTCCTGGGTGTACTGCGAACACTGACGTCTCACTTCGGAATGATGAGTATTGGGACACTAGTCAATCTCCTCTTGAGTTCTTGAAAGGATCGTTCACATGCGATGCTTCATTCCAATCATATTTTACCCCTTTTTGCATTGGACGAGTCATCGCTTGGCCAGTTCGAAAAAATCTTGAATAAACCGTCGGTAATAACCGGCCAGTCCTAAGAAACTACGAACTTCAAATACTAAGGTTGGCTGTTTCCAATCTAATATTACTTCTACCTTGGCCGGGTCCACTGCAATCCCATGCTCAGACACTACGTGTCCCAAAAATTTGACTTCCTTCAACCAGAACACCCAGCAAGTTGATTATGCAATCGCATCTTATGATTTGTCGTGCTCAGAGACTCCTCTCTATCCCCCTTAAATTGGAAACACCTCCCCTCAAGTGTGTAAGTCGTCACCATTTTCTGGTAGCAATCAATCACCGTTCAGTGGCCAGACAGCCACTCCATACCTAAGATTACGTCAAAATCGAACATGTCCATGACCACAAGGTCGCAAATCAAGTGTAAACCTGACACTTCTAATTCGCACTGACACTTTCTCCCAAAGGTGATGTGATACTTGAAGTAGTTTTTAAATGTTCACATTCAAGACCTAACGATTTATCACATGGTTATTTTTTTTTATTATTTATTTTTAAATGGTGCGCCATAATCAAATAGAGCGTGAACCCAAGAATTATATAGTACAATGTTGCCTCTAATTACTAACGGGTCTTCGTCCTCTTCCTCTGATAGTAGGGTCTAGCCCCCATTCAAACTTATTTTTTTTTCCTTCTCAATTGACCCAATTGTTCCAGAATTTGGTTTCCAATGTGGCTAAAGATTTTAGCCGCGGGTATTGGTCCATTCTTAGGGTTTCAATTACATGATACTTCATTCTTGTTGCGCTACTGCTCGCGAGCTCATATGTTATCGCTTGTCTCGGTGTAGCCGTTGGCTCGAGTGTGGTTCATTATTTATTTATTTTCTTTTTGTGCATAGAATGGGGTGAAGTATAAGTTGAAGTCTATTTATGGAGGCAATTCTCTAGGGTAATCAGCTAATCTTAAAGTTATGGTTTAATTATCCTACGGTGTTTAAAGCAATAAGATCAAGTAATAAATAACAAATATAGGGAAGCACACAACACAACTTCTCATCCATATATATACATATATAGGCAAAATAATAACCACAAGACTTTTAAAACTGGATTAATAAAAGGAATACAAAGTGGAGATGGAAAATATGAAGTGTTTATAGTAATTGCATCAATTACTACAAGGATCATCAGAAATACGGATGGATTATGGTTTAAGACTTTTATGTGGTCAAGGGTATAGAGGTAGTGACTCAGTTAGATATTTAACTTGAAACTGCATCGGCCATCCGCGGTTCAAACTGAATATCCAAGATTCGTCACTGAACAAAGAAATTGCAACTTTCAGAAAGATTCTCGTACAAGATTGCATAATCAAGGCTCAAGGTTATCAATCTAGCGAACGGTAGAATTGAAAAATATAAAGTAAGACCAGATGGTAATGACTTAATCTCGAAAGTGAACGACATCAAACAAGGTTACAAATATGAGATGAGGGTATGACGATCGATAGAAGACTCGTAGAAATAATAGTATCCCCTACTCCTATATTGTATCTAATGCTCAACACGTTGCCCTGTTCAACGTTAAAACCACTTCCCTTCGTAGGTGATCGTCAAATCGTTCGAAGTCAGAACACGTCGATAAGGGTTGAACCTAAGCTCTGATACCATTCTGTAACGCCCCAACTTCCAGGCCGTTAAATAAGTACAATATTACCACACAAATAGGATAGATAACCAAAACATCTTAATATACATATATAACTAGAGTTAGTATCACGGATCATTCGTTTATTTTCCATTGCAGGATTACAAAACATTGAAAACAAAAACAACTAGTCTAAGTCTTCATATGAACCACCGCTCCAACACTTCATCGTATTTGCCTTCGCAATAACTTTCACCATTATAACTGCTTCACCACCTGGCATGACACGCCATGAGCTTGGAATGCCCAGTAAAAACATACACATCCCCATATCTTCTATCAACCAATCAACCATACATAGGACAAATTGGGTAACATAACATGCAAAATTACAACAAGATTCTATGAATTAGGAGTTTGCCTAGACATCTAGGATCCCCCAAAGAGATCTTTCTACCCAACCACAAGGCTGAACACCGGATTACTCAGACTCCCCCTTTTGCTGCTTTGCAGACCTTACCACCTATGCCCATCTCCTGGTTATTTACCGGTTAGTGACATTGATGGACCTCAAAAGGGACGGCCAAACAAGTGGGCTCGCTTACAGCCAAATCGTGCCTAGGGCTCGCTTACACCCTGCACATACCATATCAAATCGTGCCTAGGGCTCGCTTACACCCTGCACATACCATACCAAAGGGCTCGCTTACACCCTGAAACCACCGCATAGAGTCTGAATACATCCGTGTCAACCTAGGGGCTCGTTTAGACCACTTGCGCAAGACTTAACTCATTTGGTTTTAATTCCATTCACATGTTCAATACATAAATCATTTTGAAGCACAAGGATGAACGTCACCCACTACCAACCCCTTTCCATTTCCCATTTATTAGATCTTTTGCCAAGCAAGCTAGTCACATTCGGTAATATAAAAGGGCATGAGACAAACATAAGAAATGAAATATAGCCCATGATAATCATACATAGGTATGGTAAGGCAAGAAAATAACATTAGGCATGCTTTAGAATACATAGAGACAAACAACACAACAAAACACCATTTCCAACATTGTTCGGTTCTGCAGAGCTAACAAGAACGCTTTGGTAAAAATACTTCTAGGTCAAATTAGGGGCTGAAATTGCACAGAACCAGTATTCAATCTGTCTAGTTTCAGTTCCAATTTTCAGAAGTTGAACAGCCCCTCCAAAAATTCATCTACAAACTATATTCGAAAACCTGTCCAGATTTGTCACCCTTTGGGAAAACTAGCTTTTCTCTCAATCTACCCGACGGTTTTCACTCAAATAAAATCTGTTGAAAAGAGGACTCAGAGTTCTAAAGTTTGACAGAAGAACCAACATGAGATGATTTTGATAGAATTTTATAAAATTGCTAAAAGTGGACTGTTTTTTAGAGACTCAGGACCAGATTTTTCAATAAATTATCCAAGCCCTAAAAACACACAATTAGGAGCTAATAAAATTATCACAAGCTCTAAACACACCAAATATCCTACTATAAATTCAGATTTGAGAATTAAATAGATTTGATATTTATTTTAAATTAGGGAAGTTGCAGCAGTGCCTAATTTCACAAATTTGCAAGACAATGGCAATTGATCATACCCACACTTCAACATACACCAAAAACCCTATTTACCAATAATTTGCAACGCAAGAGGCATATTAGACAATAGAAGGAGATGGTGAAAGAATTGGAGAAGACAAAGGAGGGGTATGTTCTTACCTTTTTGAGAGTCACCCTTTTTTTTTTCTTCTTCTTCTTCTTCTCTACTTCCTTTGATCACACTTTCACCCTCTCACCCTCTCCCTAGGCGGTTGAAAAGGTGGGTTGAAAGTTGAGACAAAGTTCTCAATTTATAAGCCATGAAATAGGGCTAGCTTAATGACTAAGAAAAGCATAAAAATCTAGATATTTTTCCATTGCTCAAATAAGTATTAAAATAAATAATAAAACTATTTATTTAAAGATATGTGTAGATATTTATTTAAAGATATTTATTTGCTCAATTAAATAATAAAGGTTCAAAGAAAATAATAAAAATTCAAAGAACTAATAAATATTCAATTAGGCTAAAAATAAAATTGATGAATTAATTTAGAAACTAGGAGGTACATAAATAAAAGCCAAGTGTTAGGGTATTTCCAAATATAAAAATGGCATTCTATGATTTAATTATAATACAAAATAAAATACAGAAAAATTATTCTTTCTTGGACCATTTTGTAAGATTTTATAAAATTTGGGATTAAAATATAATTAACCTAACGCTTAGGGTATCAAGTGTAATTACCAAAAATTAGGGTCTCTACAAGATCGTTAAGGTGTAGTTTTTTTTGAAAGAAATTCCGTTTTTTATTTTATGCAACTTCAATTTTTATTTTTATTCAACTTCCATTTTTATTCAATTTCCTGTTCTATTCAACTTCCTTTTTTATTTAATTTCCAAATAGATCGTTAACGTATAGTAATTTCTTGAATGAACCTCTATTTTTAATTTTATGCGACATCCATTTTTATTTTTATTCAACATCATTTTTTATTTAATTTCCAAGTAGATCGTTATGGTATAGTGGTTTTTTGAATGAACTTCTATTTTTATTTTCATGCAACTTCCTTTTTTATTTTTATTCAACTTCCATTTTTATTGAGTTTCCTTTTTACTCAACTTCCTTTTTTATTTAATTTCCAAATAGATCGTTAAGGTATAGTGGTTTTTTGAATTAACTTCCATTGTTAATTTTATGCAAATTCCATTGTTAATTTTATGCAACTTCCATTTTTATTCAATTTCCTATTCTATTCAACTTCATTTTTTTATTTAATTTCCAAATAGATCGTTAAGGTATAGTGGTTTCTTGAATAAACTTTCATTTTTAATTTTATGCAACTACCATTTTTATTCAATTTCCTTCTCTATTCAACTTCTTTTTTTCTTTAATTTCCAGATAGATCGTTAAGGTATAGTGGTTTCTTGAATGAACTTCCATTTGTAATTTTATGCAACTTCCATTTTTAATTTTATACAACTTCCATTTTTATTTTTATTCAACTTCCTTTTCTATTCAATTTCCTATTCTATTCAACTTCATTTTTTTATTTACTTTCCAAATAGATCGCTAAGGTATAGTGGTTTCTTGAATTAACTTCGATTGTTAATTTTATGCAACTTCAATTTTTATTTTTATTCAACTTCCATTGTTAATTTTGTGGAACTTCCATTTTTATTCAACTTTCTTTTTTATTTAATTTCCAAATAGATCGCTAAGATATAATGGTTTCTTGAATCAACTTGCCTTCTTATTCAACTTCCATTTTTGTTGAATTTCCAAATAGATCGTTAAGGTATCATGGGATCTTGAATGAACTTCTATTTTTATTCTTATTCAACTACCATTTTTATTCAATTTCCTTTTTTATTCAACTTCCTTTTTTTATTTAATTTCCAAATAGATCGTTAAGGTAGAGTAGTTTTTTGAATGAACTTCCATTTTTAATTTCATACAACTTCCACTTTTATTTTTATTCAACTTCCATTTTTATTCAATTTCCTTTTCTATTCGACTTCTTTTTTTATTTAATTTCCAAATAGATCGTTAAGGTAGAGTGGTTTTTTGAATTTTTTTCAACTTTCATTTTTATTCAATTTCCCTTTCTATTCAACTTCTTTTTTTATTTAATTTCCAAAGAGATCGTTAAGGTATAGGGGTTTCTTGAATTAACTTCCATTGTTAATTTTATACAACTTCCATTTTTATTTTTATTCAATTTCCATTTTTATTCAACTTCCTTTTTTATTTAATTTCCAAATAAGTCGTTAATTTTATGCAACTTCCATTTTTATTCAACTTCCATTTTTATTCAATTTGTTTTTCTATCTATCTTTCTTTTTTATTTAATTTCCAAATAGATCGTTAAAATATAGTGCTTTCTTGAATGAACTTCCATTTTAAATTTTATGCAACATCCATTTTTATTTTTATTTAACTTCCATTTTTATTCAATTTCCAAATAGATCGTTAAGGTATAGTGGTTTCTTGAATGAACTTCCATTGTTAATTTTATGCAACTTCAATTTTTATTTGATTTCTTTTTCTATTCAACTTCCATTTTTATTTACTTTCCAAATAGATCGCTAAGGTGTAGTGGTTTCTTGAATTAACTTCCATTGTTAATTTTAGGCAACTTCCATTTTTATTTTTATTCAACTTCCATTTTTATTCAACTTTCTTTTTTATTGGTTTCTTGAATGAACTTCCATTTTTAGTTTTATGCAACTTCCATTTTTATTCAATTTCCTATTCTATTCCACTTCATTTTTTTATTAACTTTCCAAATAGATCGCTAAGGTATAGTTTTTTCTTGAATGAACTTACATTGTTAATTTTATGCAAACTTCCATTTTTTTTATTTAATTTCATTTTCTATTCAACTTCCTTTTTCTATTTGATTTCTTTTTTTTATTTTATGCAACTTCAATTTTTATTCAATTTCCATTTCTGTTCAACTTCCTTTTTTATTTAATTTCCAAATAGATCGTTAAGGTATAGTGGTTTCTTGAATGAACTTCCATTGTTAATTTTATGCAACTTCCATTTTTATTTTTATTCAACTTCCATTTTGATTCAATGTCCTTTTCTATTCAACTTCCTTTTTTATTTTTATTCAACTTCCATTTTTATTCAATTTACTTTTCTTTTCAACTTCCTTTTTTATTCAATTTCCAAATAGATCATTAAGTTATACTGGTTTATTGAATGAACTTCCATTTTTAATTATATGCAACTTCTATTTTTATTTTTATTCAACTTCAATTTTTATTCAATTTCGTTTTCTATTCGAGTTCATTTTTTATTTAATTTCAAAATAGATCGTTAGGGTACAGTAATTTCCTGAATGACCTTCCATTGTTGAATCAAAACGCAAGTTGATTTAAGAAACAAATATACCTTAACCCTCTATTTGGAAGTTGAACTTTCTATTTGGAAATTGAATAAAAATGGATTTTGAACAAAAATGAAAGTTGAATAAAAAATAAAGTTGAATAAAAATGCAAGGTGATTCCAGAAACCTCTATACCTTAACGCTCTATTTGAAAGTTAAACTTCTTATTTGGAAATTGAGTAAAATTGGAAATTGAACAAAAATGGAAGCTGAATAAAAAAGGAAGTTGAATAAAAACGCAAGTTGATTTAAGAAACCACTATACCTTAATGATCTTTTTGGAAGTTTAATAAAAAAGGAAGTTGAATAGAAAAGGAAATTGAATAAAAATGAAAGTTGAATAAAAATAAAAAAAGAAGTTGTATAAAATTCATTATTGAAGTTCATTCAAGAAACCACTATACCATAAAGATCTATTTGAAAATTAAATAAAAAAAAAGGAAGTTGAATAGAAAAGGAAATTAAATAACTATGGAAGTTGAAAAAAAATAAAAATGGAAGTTACATAAAATTAAAAATGGAAGTTCTTTCAAAAAACCACTATACCTTAACGATCTATTGGGAAATTAAATAAAAAAGGAAATTGACTACAAAAGGACATTGAATCAAAATAGAAGTTGAATAAAAATAAAAATGGAAGTTGAATAAAATTAAAAATTGAAGTCCATTCAAGAAACCACTATACCTTAACGATTTACTTGGAAATTAAATAAAAAGGAAGTTGAATAGAAAAGGAAATTAAATAAAAATGGAAGTTGAGTAAAAATAAAATGGAAGTTCATTCAAGAAACCACTATATGTTAACGATCAATTTGGAAATTAAATAAAAAAAGGAAGTTGAATAAAAATGGAAGTTGAGTAAAAATAAAATTGGCAGTTGTATAAAATTAAAAATGGAAGTTCATTCAAGATCACACTATACCTTAACGATCTATTGGAAATTAAAGAAAAAAACAAAGGAAGTTCAATAAAAAGGCAAGTTGCATAAAATTAACAATGGAAGTTAATTCAAGAAACCATTATACCTTAACGATCTATTTGAAAATTAAATTAAAAAGGAAGTTGAATAGAAAAGGAAATTGAATAAAAATGGAAGTTGCATAAAACTAAAAATGCAAGTTGAATAAAAATAAAAATGAAAAAAAAAAAAATGTAAGTTCATTCAAAAACCAGCTATACTTTAAAATCTATTAAAATGTAAAATAAAAAAGGAAGTGAATAAACTTCCATTGTTAATTTTATGCAACTTTCATTTTTATTTTTATTCAATTCTATTTTCTATTCAACTTCTTTTTTATTTAATTTCCACATAGATCGTCAAGGTATAGTGATTTCTTGAATGAACTTCCATTTTTAATTTTATGCAACATCCATTTTTATTTTTATTCAACTTCTAGTTTTATCCAATTTCTTTTTGTATTCAACTTCCTTTTCTATTCAACATTCTTTTTTATTTAATTGCCAAATAGATCGTTAATGCATAGTGGTTTTTTGAATGAACTGCCATTTTTAATTTTATGCAACTTCCATTTTTAATTTTATGCAACTTCCATTTTATTTTTACTCAACTTCCATTTTTATTCAATTTCCTTGTCTATTCAACTTTCTTTTTTACTTAATTTCCAAATAAATCGTGAAGGTATAGTGGTTTCTTGAACGAACTTACATTGTTAATTTTGATGCAATTTTCATTTTTATTTTTATTCAACTTACATTTTTATTCAATTTCCTTTTCTATTCAACTTTCTTTTTTATTTAATTTCCAAATAAATCGTTATGGTATTATGGTTTCTTAAATGAACTTACATTGTTAATTTTATGCAACTTCAATTTTTATTTTTATTCAACTTCAGTTTTTATTTAATTTCCTTTCTAATTCAACTTCCTTTTTTATTTAATTTTCGAATAGATCGCTAAGGTATAGTTTTTTCTTGAATGAACTTCCATTGTTAATTTTATGGAACTTCCATTTTTATTTTTATTCAACTTGCATTTTTATTCAATTTCTTATTCTATTCAACTTTCCTTTTTATTTAATACCCAAATAGATCGTTAAGGTATAATGGTTTATTGAATCAACTTCCATTTTTAATTTTATGAAACATCCATTTTTATTTTTATTCAACTTCCATTTTTATTCAATTTACTTTTCTATTCAACTTCCTTTCTTATTTACTTTCCAAATAAATCTTTAGGGTATAGTGGTTTTTTGAATGAACTTCCATTTTTAATTTTATGCAACTTCCATTTTTATTGAATTTTTTTTTTCTATTCAACTTCTTTTTTTTTTTATTTAATTTCCAAATAGAGCGTTAAGGTATAGTGGTTTATTGGATGAACTTCCAATGTTAATTTTATGCAACTTCCATTTTTATTCAATTTCCTATTATATTCAACTTCATTTTTTTATTTACTTTCCAAATAGATCGTTAAGGTATAGTAGTTTCTTGAATGAACTTCCATTTTTATTCAATTTCCTTTTCTATTCAACGTCTTTTTTTATTTAATTTCCAAATAGATCGTTAAGGTATAGTGGTTTCTTGTGGAAATTAAATAAAAAAAGAAGTTCAATAGAACAGGAAATTGAATAAAAATGAAAGTTGAATAAATTTTTCATTTTACGCAACTTCCATTTTTATTTTTATTCAACTTCCATTTTTATTCAATTTTCTTTCCTATTCAACTTACTTTTTTATTTAATTTCCAAGTAGATCGTTAAGGTATATTGGTTTCTTCAATGAACTTCCATTGTTAATTTTATGCAACTTCTATTTTTATTTTTATTCAACTTTCATTTTTATTAAATTTCCTTTTCTGTTCGACTTCATTTTTTACTTAATTTCCAAATAAATCATTAGGGTATAGTGGTTTCTTGAATAAACTTCCATTGTTATTTTTATGCAACTTCCATTTTTATTTTTATTCAATTTCCTTTTCTATTCAACGTCCTTTTTTATTTAATTTCCAAATAGATCGTTAGGGTATAATAGTTTATTGGATGAACTTCCATTGTTAATGTTATGCAACTTCCATTTTTATTCAATTTCCTTCTCTATTCAACTTCTTTTTTTCTTTAATTTTCAAATAGACCGCTAAGGTATAATGGTTTCTTGAATTAACTTCCATTTTTAATTTTATACAACTTCCATTTTTATTTAATTTCCTTTTTTATTCAATTTCCTTTTTATTTTTATTCAACTTCATTTTTTATTAAATTTCCTTTTCTATTCAACTTCCTTTTTCATTTAATTTCCAAATATATCGTTAAGATATAGTGCTTTCTTGAATGAACTTCCATTTTTATTCAACTTCCTTTTTTATTTAATTTCCAACTAGATCGTTAAGGTATAGTGGTTTCTTGAATGAACCTCCATTTTTAATTTTATGCGACATCCATTTTTATTTTTATTCAACTTCGATTTTTATTCAATTTTCAAATAGATCGTTAAGTTATAGTGGTTTCTTGAATGAACTTCCATTTTTAATTTTATGCAACTTCCATTTTTATTTTTATTCAACTTCCTTTTTTATTTATTTTTCAAATAGATCGTTAAGTTATAGTGGTTTCTTAAATGAACTTCCATTTTTAATTTTATGCAACTTCCATTTTTATTTTTATTCAACTTCCCTTTTTATTCAATTTTCTTTTCTATTCAACTTCCTCTTTTTTTTAATTTACAAATAAACCGTTAAGGTATAGTGGTTTCTTAAATGAACTTCCATTTTTAATTATATGGAATTTTCATTTTTATTTAATTTCCAAATAGATCGTTAAGATATAGTGGTTTCTTCAATGAACTTCCATTTTTAATTTTATGCAACTTCCATTTTTATTTTTATTCAACTTCCATTTTTATTCAATTTCCTTTTCTATTCATCTTGCTTTTTTATTTAATTTCCAAATAGATCGTTAAGGTATAGTGATTTTTTGAATGAACTTCTATTTTTATTTTTATTCAACTTCCATTTTTATTCAATTTGCTTTTCTATTCAACTTGGTTTTTTAATGAATTTCCAAATAGATCGTTATGGTATAGTGGCTTTTTCAATGAACTTCAATTGTTAATTTTATGCAACTTCCATTTTCATTTTTATTCAAATTTCTTTTTTATTTAATTTCCAAATAGATCGTTAATGTATACTGGTTTCTTGAATGAACTTCTATTATTAATTTTATGCAACTTCCATTTTTATTTTTATTCATCTTCCGATTTTATCCAATTTCCTTTTCTATTCAACTTCCTTTTTTATTTAATTGCCAAATATATCGTTAAGGTATAGTGGTTTCTTGAATGAACTTCCATTGTTAATTTTAGGCAACTTCCATTTTTATTCAATTTCCTTTTCTATTCAGCTTCTTCTTTTTTTTTTTTTTTTAATTTCCAATAGATCGTTAAGGTATAGTGTTTTCTTGAAAGAACTTCCATTGTAAGTTTTACGCAACTTCCATTTTTATTTTTATTCAACTTCTAGTTTTATCCAATTTCCTTTTGTATTCAATTTCCTTTTTTATTTAATTTCCAAATAGATCGTTAAGGTATAGTGGTTTCCTGAATGAACTTCCATTTTTAATTTTATACAACTTCCATTTTTATTTTTATTCAACTTCCATAGTTATTCAATTTCCTTTTTTATTCAACTTCATTTTTTATTTAATTTTCAAATAGACCGTTAAGGTATAGTGGTTTCTTGAATGAACGTCCATTTGTAATTTTATGCAACTTCCATTTTTATTTTTATTCGACTTCAATTTCTATTCAATTTCCTTTTCTATTCAACTTCCTTTTTTATTTAATTTCCAAATAGATCGTTAAGGTATAGTGGTTTCTTCATTGAACTTCGATTTTTGTTTTTATTCAACTTCCATTTTTATTCAATTTCCTTTTCTATTCAAATTTATTTTTTTATTTAATTTCCAAATAGATTGTTAAGGTAGAGTGGTTTTTTGAATGAACTTCCATTTTTAATTTCATACAACTTCCATTTTTATTTTTATTTAACTTCCATTTTTATTCAATTTCCTTTTCTATTCAACTTCTTTTTTTATTTAATTTCCAAATAGATCGTTAAGGTATAGTGGTTTCTTGAATTAAATTATATTGTTAATTTTATGCAAATTTCATTTTTATTTTTATTCATCTTCCAATTTTATTCAATTTCCTTTTCTATTCAACTTCCTGTTTTATTTAATTTCCAAATTGATCGTCAAGGTATAGTAGTTTCTTGAATGAATTTTGATTTTGATTTTTATTCAACTTCCATTTTTATTCAATTTCCTTTTCTATTGAAGTTCTTTTTTTATTTAATTTCCACATAGATCGTCAAGGTATATTGGTTTCTTGAATGAACTTCCAATGTTAATTTTATGCAACTTCAATTTTTAATTTTATTCAACTTCCATTTTTATTCAATTTTCATTGCTATTAAACTTATTTTTATTTAATTTCCACATAGATCATCAAGGTATAGTGGTTTCTTCAATGAACTTCCATTGTTAATCTTATGCAACATTCATTTTTGTTTTTATTCAATTTCCTTTTCTAGTCACCGTCCTTTTTTATTTAATTTCCAAATAGATTGTTAGGGTATAGTAGTTTATTAGATGAAAAGTAAATTAAATAAATATAGAAGTTGAATAAAAATAAAAATGGAAGTTGCATGAAATTAAAAATGAAAGTTCATTCAAGAAACCACTATAACTTAATGATCTATTTAGAAATTAAACAAAAAAGGAAGTTGAATAGAAAATAGAATTGAATAAAAATGGAAGTTGAGTAAAAATAAAAATAGGAGTTCATTCGAGAAACAACTATACCATAACGATCTATTTGGAAATTACATAAAAATGGAAGTTGCATAAAATTAATAATGGAAGTTCATTTAAGAAACCACTATACCTTAACGATCTATTTGGAGATTAAATAAAAAAGGAAGTTGAATAGAAAAGGAAATTAAATAAAAATGGAAGTTGAATAAAAATAAAAATGGAAGTTGCCTAAAATTAACAATGGAAGTTAATTCAAGAAACCACAATACCTTAGCGGTCTATTTGGTAATTAAATAAAAAAAAGGAAGTTGAATAGAAAAGGAAATTGAATAAAAATGGAAATTGCATATAATTAAAATTGGAAGTTCATTCAAAAAACCACTATACCTTAACGATCTATTTGGAAATTAAATAAAAAAATGAAGTTGAATAGAAAAAGAAATCGAATAAAAATGGAAGTTACATAAAATTTACAATGGAAGTTCATTTAAGAAGTTGCAATACCTTAGCGGTCTATTTGGTAATTAAATAAAAAAAAGGAAGTTGAATAGAAAAGCAAATTGAATAATAATGGAAATTGCATATAATTAAAATTGGAACTTCATTCAAAAAATCACTATCCCTTAACGATCTATTTGGAAATTAAATAAAAAAATGAAGTTGAATAGAAAAAGAAATCGAATAAAAATGGAAGTTGCATAAAATTTACAATGGAAGTTCATTTAAGAAACCACTATACCTTAACAATCTATTTGGAAATTAAAGAAAAAAGGAAGTTGAATAGAAATGGAAATTGAATAAAAATGGAAGTTGAATAAAAAATGAAATTGAATAGAAAAGGAAATTGAATAAAAATGGATGTCGCATAAAATTAAAAATGGAGGTTCATTCAAGAAACCACTATACCTTAACGATCTACTTGGAAATTAAATAAAAAAGGAAGTTGAATAGAAAACAAAATTGAATAAAAATGCAAGTTGCTTAAAATTAACAATGGAAGTTAATTTAAGAAACCATTATACCTTAACGATCTATCTGAAAATTAAATAAAAAATGAAGTTGATTAGAAAACAAAATTGAATAAAAATGGAAGTTGCATAAAATTAAAAATGGAAGTTCATTCAAGAAACCACTATATCTTAACGATCTATTTGGAAGTTAAATAAAAAAGGAAGTCAAATAGAAAAAGATATTGAATAAAAATGGATGTTGAATAAAAATAAAAATGGAAGTTGCATAAAATTAAAAATGGAAGTTCATTCAAGAAACCACTATACCTTAATGATCTATTTGGAAATTAAATAAAAAATGAAGTTGAATAGAAAACAAAATTGAATAAAAATGGAGGTTGCATAAAATTAAAAATGGAAGTTCATTCAAGAAACCAATACCTTAACGATCTATTTGAAAATTAAATAAAAAAAGAAGTTGAATAGAAAACAAAATTGAATAAAAATGGAAGTTCATTCAAGAAAGCACTATACCTTAATGATCCATTTGGCAATTAAATAAAAAAGGATGTTGAATAGAAAAGAAAATTGAATAAAAATGAAAGTTTCATAAAATTAAAATTGAAAGTTCATTCAATAAACCACTATATCTTAACGATCTATTTGGAAATTAAATAAAAAAGGAAGTCGAATAGAAAAGGAGATTGAATAAAAATTGGAAGATGAGTAAAAATAAAAAAGGAAGTTGCATAAAATTAAAAATTGAAGTTCATTCAAGAAAAACCACTATACCTTAACGATCTTTTTGGAAATTAAATAAAAAAGCAAGTTGAATAGAAAAAGAAATTGAATAAAAATGGAAGTGGAATAAAATTAAAAATGGAAGTTGAATAGAGAAGGAAATTTAACAAAAAAGGTAGTTGAATAAAATTCAAAATGGAAGTTGTATAAAATTAACAATGTAAGTTCATTCCAAAAACCACTATGCATTAACGATCTATTTGGAAATTAAATAAAAAAGGAAGTTGAGTAGAAAAGGAAATTAAATAAAAATTGAAGTTAAATAAAAATAAAAATTGAAATTGCATAAAATTAACAATGTAAGTTCATTTAGGAAACCATAATACCATAACGATTTATTTCGAAATTAAATAAAAAAGAAAGTTGAATAGAAAAGAAATTGAATAAAAATGCAAGTTGAATAAAAATAAAAGTGGAAGTTGCAAAAAATTAACAATGGAAGTTCATTCAATAAACCACTATACCTTAACGGTTTATTTGAAAATTAAATAAAAAAAAGGAATTTGAATAGAAAATGGAAGTTGAATAAAAATAAAAATGGAAGTTGCATAAACTTAACAATGGAAATTCATTCAAGAAACCACTATACCTTAACGATCTTTTTGGAAATTAAATAAAAAAGCAAGTTGAATAGAAAAAGAAATTGAATAAAAATGGAAGTGGAATAAAATTAAAAATGGAAGTTGAATAGAGAAGGAAATTTAACAAAAAAGGAAATTGAATAAAAATCAAAATGGAAGTTGTATAAAATTAACAATGTAAGTTCATTCAAAAAACCACTATGTATTAACGATCTATTTGGAAATTGAATAAAAAAGGAAGTTGAATAGAAAAGAAAATTAAATAAAAATTGAAGTTGAATAAAAATAAAAATTGAAGTTGCATAAAATTAACAATGTAAGTTCATTTGAAACCATAATACCATAACAATCTATTTGAAAATTAAATAAAAAAATGAAGTTGAATAGAAAAAGAAATCGAATAAAAATGGATGTTGAATAAAAATAAAAATGGAAGTTGCATCAAAATAAAAAATTGAAGTTGCATATAATTAAAAATTGAAGTTTATTCAAAAAACCACTCTACCTTAACGATATATTTGGAAATTAAATAAAAAAAAGGAAGTTGAATATAAAAGGAAATTGAATAAAAATGGAAGTTGAATAAAAATAAAAATGGAAGTTGCATAAAATTAACAATGGAAGTTCATTCAAGAAACCACTATACCTTAACGATCAATTTGGAAATTAAAAAAAAAAAGGAAGTTGAATAGAAAAGTAAATTAAATAAAAATAGAAGTTGAATAAAAATGAAAATGAAAGTTGCATAAAATTAACAATGGAAGGTCATTTAAGAAACCACTATACCTTAACGATCTATTTGGAAATTAAATAAAAATGGAAGTTGAATAGAAAAGGAACTTGAATAAAAATAAAAATGGAAGTTGCATAAAATTAAAAATGGAAGTTCATTCAAGAAACCACTATATCTTAAAGATCCATTTGGAAATTAAATAAAAAACGTAGTTGAATAGAAAAGAAGTTGAATAAATATGGAAGTTGAATAAAATAAAAATGGAAGTTGCCTAAAATTAAAAATGGAAGTTCATTCAAGAAACCACTAAACCTTAACGACCTATTTGAAAATTAAATAAAAAAAGAAGTTGAATAGAAATGGAAATGGAAATTGAATCAAAATGGAAGTTGAATAAAATTAAAAATGGAAGTTGCATAAAATTAACAATGGAAGTTCATTCAAGATCACACTATACCTTAACGATCTATTTGGAAATTAAATAAAAAAGAAAGCTGAATAAAAAAGAAATTGAATAAAAATAGAAGTTGAATAAAAATAAAAATGGATGTCGCATAAAATTAAAAATGGAGGTTCATTCAAGAAACCACTATACCTTAACGATCTATTTGGAAATTAAATAAAAATGGAAGTTCATTCAAGAAAAGCACTATATCTTAACGATCTATTTGGAAATTTAATGAAAAAGGAAGTTGAATAGAAAATGAAATTTAATAAAAAAGGAAGTTAAATAAAAATAAAAAAGGAAATTGAATAAAAAGGGAAATTCAATAAAAATGGAAGTTACATAAAATTAAAAATGGAAGTTCATTCAAAAAACCACTATACCTTAACGATCTATTTGGAAATTGAATAAAAAAGAAAGTTGAATAGAAAAGTGAATTTAATAAAAATGGATGTTGAATAAAAATAAAAATGGAAGTTGCATAAAATTAAAATTGGAAGTTAGTTCAAGAAACCATTATACCTTAGCGGTCTATTTGAAAATTAAATAAAAAAAGAAGTTGAATAAAAATGGAAGTTACATAAAATTAAAAATGGAAGTTGCATAACATTAACAATGGAAGTTCATCCAATAAACTACTATACCCTAACGATCTATTTGGAAATTAAATAAAAAAGGACGTTGAATAGAAAAGGAAATTGAATAAAAATAAAAATGGAAGTTGTATAAAAATAACAATAGAAGTTTATTCAAGAAACCACTATACCTTAACGATTTATTTGGAATTAAGTAAAAAATGAAGTCGAACAGAAAAGGAAATTGAATAAAATGGAAGTTGAATAAAAATAAAAATGAAAGTTCATTCAAAAAACCACTATATTTTAACGATCTATTTGGAAATTAAATAAAAAATGAAGTCGAATAGAAAAGAAAATTGAATAAAAATGGAATTTGAATAACAATAAAAATGGAAGTTGAGTAAAAATAAAAATGGAAGTTGAATAGAATAGGAAATTCAATTAAAATCGAAGTTGAATAAAAATAAAAATGAAAGTTGAATAGAAAAGGAAATTTTAAAAAAAGGAAGTTGAATAAAAATAAAATTGGAAGTTGCATAAAATTAAAAATTGAAGTTCATCCAATAAACTACTATACCCTAACGATCTATTTGTAAATTAAATAAAAAATGAAGTTTAATAGAAAAAGATATTGAATAAAAATTGAAGTTGAATAAAATTAAAATTGGATGTTCATTCAAGAAACCACTATACCTTAACTATAGCGACCCCGGTCTTTTTCCAGTTAGTTGTTGTATCTGGACTTATGTTCCGTAGATCCCGTTGTTATATAATTGTTGTTGTTGTCCTTTAATTCCTTCTTCTTGAGTTATAGGATGTATTGGGCAGGTTGATTGCAGTTGGTTGGGTTGGAAACCTAGAGTTGCTGTCCAGATTTTTGGACCTTCGCTCGAGCGAGCGAGGTGTATGTTTTCGAGTTCCTCGCTCGAGCGAGCAGTCCGTCGCTCGAGCGTGCGTTCAGTTTCAGACCTGATGATTTGAGTTGTTGGCTCGAGCGAGCTTTTCATCGCTCGAGCGATGGTTTTCTGTGTCTGGTCGCTCGAGCGACCAAGTCTTCGCTCGAGCGAGCCTGTGTATATCAGTTAGCAGCTACGGTTTTGAACATCACTTTTCTTCCTCTTTTATTTTGTAAACCCTAGCAGCCCACACTCTCTCTCTCTAAACTTATCTTCTCTCTAAGGTTTGATCTCTCTAGAGTGTGAATCTACCCTAGGGCCTTTGTTAAAAAGATAGAGGGTGTTGAGAGCTTCGATTTAATCTGAAAATCTTTGGATTTGGAGCACGTTGGGTTTTGGTTTCATCTCCGTTTGAGCTCAAATTTCGAGGTAGGGATATCCTACTCCTCTTTATAAGCTTTGTCTTTAAATTTTAGCATTTTGATATGTTGGGAGTCGTTGTATAACTTTGAGAAACTTTGGGCCTTTGTATAATTTTACAAAAGTTGGGGTTTTAATTATAATAAACCTAGATGCATGTTTGGCATGGAGGAATGGAATTAATGTTGAAACATTGATAAAAATGGAACTTTAGGGTTGTAATGTTAATTATGGAAAGTGCCCTAATTACACATGTTAAATTAATTGGTATAATTAATAGTGAGAAAATGAAGAAGTGAATTGAGAATGTTGAAATTGGGAATGTACGGGACTAGAGGGTGTAGTTAAATCATTTATTGCTCACCTAGTTGAAATGTTGATATATTATCCATTTGTGCATTTATTTCCTGTTTTGAAATAATTGCTTTGGGCTACCGATGGAGGGTAGTTTTGATTGTTGTAGACAATGCATGATGATTAGGCAAACTAAAACTAATCAATTGGATGTGTCATAGAGTATGACGGTTGTTAGAATACATTAACTTTATATATTGATTGATTGCGTATATGATTCTGTGTTTATATGCATTGCTTGTGTATGGGAGGAGATGGGGGATGTACTCCATGGTTTAGGGGAAGATGGGGGATGTACCTCTAAACCGGTTAATGGTTTAGGGAAGATAGGGGATGGACCCAGGGATGCAGCTCATATGCTCTCCCATTGTAGTTATGATACAGCTCATATGCTTATCTATTGAAGTGTTGATACAGCTCATATGCTTATCAATTGAAGTGTTGTTTGTTTGATTTGATATAGCACTAAAATGTATATCATCATCATTTTGTGAAGTACGAAGTGTTTGAATTGATTTGATATAGTACTAAACTGTATATCGTTATCAATTGTGAAGTATAGAAATGTTTCTATGTTAAGTTGATACAGCACCAACATGTGTATCATAAGTAAAGTATGGAAGTGGTTTGTGTGTTATCGATACAGCACCATAATGTGTATCCATCATGAATTTCGAAAGTGTTTTAAGGATGAGTTCTAATCTCATTAAAAGATTTGGCCAAGTTTTGAGCCTTGTTTTCAAACTCAAAGTTAAATAAGGAATGAAAGGTGAATTGTCATATAGACTTGATTGTCATGGAATCGTAATATGATGTAAGTGTTGACCATCTATCAGTTGCTAATCTTTTAGTCATTGTTTATAGTTGGTTTAGTGTATTTCTACTGGGCTGTGGCTCACCCTATATGGGAACATCATTTTCAGGTACAGGTAGCATGCCATCTCCAAGGACGTAGCTTGGGAGGCTAGAGACGGACATCCTTTTGCTGTCTTATTCCTTTTTGATGTATTACATGTAGATTCAAGCCGAGGGCTTAATGTGTAATTGAGCTAGTGCTCTCTTTCTTGTAACCAAGTGTTAACTTGGAAAGCCGTAAGCCCTTAGGGCATTTGCTTTTGTCGTTAATATGTAATACTTTGTAATGTAATACTCTGATGAATAGAAGCATGTGGGTTTTTATGTATCAATGCATGTCTCTATTGATGGGTTTAATGTTATTATTTTGAGGGCGTTACAACTTGGTATCAGAGCGTACCGGGTTCGAATACTTTGGGTACGTGGGAAGTTATTAGTATCACAATGGGTTCGTCTCGCTTTATAGAGACTTAGATGTACTGTTATGTGCTTATATGATAACATGTTTATGTGACTATATGGGTATGGAACGTAGTTTCTAGGATATTGATTGGACCTTTGAGTCTCTAGTAGTCTTGTTGGAAAGGCACTTGATCAATGCTGCTTCCAACCGGAACTATAGTGATGCCTCGGGACTGTCATTATCCAGGAACGAAATTCATAGGTGCTTATGTGATTATGTGCTTACGTGGAATGAATTACTGTTGTCCAATGCATTAGGACGCGAGTGTTATAGTTTTGGCACATTTATTAGAGTGCTAACGTTCCTTGTCACCTTTATTAGGATGTCAGGACGAAGAAGCTTTAATTTCCCTCCTTCCGCCCGGGAAGAGTTAAGAAATAGTTTGTGGAGTTACGCCAAGGTACTACACCTTTGGTACAGTTTGAAGCATGGTTTGCTAACCTGTCAATGTTTGCTCCAGAGTTGGTGGAGACGGAGGAATTGCGTTGTTCGGAGTTTGAGAGTAAGCTGTGTGACGATATCCGTGTAAGGATTGCGGGATCTTGGCATAGGAGTTACAGTGTGCTTGTTAAGGCTGCGACTCATGTGGAGGCAGCAGTTCTAGCTATGAGGCAGAATAGGGAAGGGGCCACGGTTGGGAGTGTTCGTCGGGTTAGGGAGGAGGCCATCTCGGCGACTCCCGTGATTCAGGGTGTTGGTAGGCCTTTTAAGAGGTAGAGGGGTTTAAACCCGCAACAGGGAGGTCGGGCTAGAACTACCCTTCCAGTGATGAATTTGGGTTCGGGAGAAAGTAAACAGAGGGGCGTCACTTGTTATAGATGTGGTCTGCTGGGCCATAAGGTTTCAGGTTGCCCACAGAAGAAGGGGCTGGGTTGACAGTTCGACCAGTAGTAGCACCACCAGAATCTTTTGGTCAGCCAAATTTTGGGCCGACCAAACGCACAGTGGGGAGGCAGTTGTTGGGATCCCCACCAGTTCAGACTTTGCACCAGTCGCATATTCGGGATCCACTTGCTTGCTGGGTGTGTAAGCAGCAGGGTCATCTTAAACGTTTCTGTACCCAGCCGGGGGCTTCTTTAGGGGTTTTGCAACCTAGTCAGGCTCAGTTTCATTCGACTGGGTAGGAACAGTATCATTTTGGGGGACTAGCAGGCCAGATTTCGAGGGCCTCAGAAGAGTCGAGTTCACAAGTCCCACTTGGGGAGGTCCGCAGTTGTTCCAGATGTGGCCAGTTGGGGCACATTAGTAGTTCTTGCCCATGGCTAGTAAGCTCGTAGGTTATCTTGTGTTTGGGGATGACCAACTTTGACGGTCCAGCGAGGGATGGCAGTGGTGGTAATACCGAGGGGTTGGTTTTGTTTTTGACTAATCCGTTTTGTAACCGGTGAATTATCGTCTTGTGACCATTGGGTTCTGTTGTGTAACCCATGTGTTTTGGGAATGTTGAAACAGCTAGACTGTTTGTTTGCCTATATATATATATATATATATGTATTCTTTGTTTGTTGATTTCCTTGGATCGGGTGGATTGGAGCATGTTGTAGCTCTAAAGTTTTATTAATGTGATAAGTTGCTGTAAGACATAAAATCTTTGGTAATAATGCATTCTTATGCGTGTGATTTGGTTTTGGGAAAATGAGGGCTGATGAACCGTGTTTTCAAATTTGAAAGGCTTACTGAAGGATACGTATCTTAATCAGTTATCCTTGCCGGGGTTCGAAATTTTATTAGTGGTATCTAATTGATTTTTTGTGTGTGAAAGTGATGTCAGTCTACTGTCGCGGAAACTCCTCGAGAGGATGTATAGTGTGAGATTAATACTAGGTATAGTATGTATTTAATATGGTGTCCTACGGGGGCATATCGCATAATTTTGTTAGGGTTGGACTTGTACCTTCGTGATAGGTAACGTTGCCATGATTGCATGTGTACTGATTGGCCGTTTTAAGTGAGGGGATGGTAGTCCCTATATAAGGTAGTGGTTGTTGTATCGGGAGTGGTACGTTGTGAATACTTGGTGCTATATCTCGGGCAGTAGTATAATGGGTGTTTCCTAAGTTTTCAGATTCCTTTATTTGGATCGAATGTGATAGATTCGTAACTTAGCATTGGTCAGGTCAGGAGACGTCATTAGAAGGGTTGATTGGGTGTATAGCCCGTGGTTAGGGTGTGACCCGTGGATAGAGTCACAGTGATATGGTGGTTGCGGATGAAGACGTGGGTTAATGACGAGGGAGACGAGGACTTTTACTCCTCTGGAAAGTTAGAACGGTGAGTCTTTGAAAGCCTTGTCGGCGACGTACGACAGTGTCGGGGTTGGTACATGGTGGTTGTTTGGCGGTAGCATTGGCTAGTGGTCTGGCACAGAGATTGGGTATCTTAGTTGTACTCTCGGGGTGAGTGACAGATAAGAGTCGAAATAAAAGATAGACCTATAGGTCGTTGGCGGATGAAGGTACTACGTTAGCTTGTGTTTGGTACGAACGGTTACTTGGTAGTGTCGAATATCACGGTGTAGCAAACCCGGTCAGTTAAATCAGTACGAGGGAAGGGGTAGGCAAATTTTGTTACTCCGAGTTCAGTCGAGGTGGTGAGTGAAATCTCTATATGAGAGAGTTTTGCACAGTGCTACGCGTGATAGTGTGTGATTCGTATGTTGTGTTTGGATGATGGGTAGAAGGGGATCAGTCTTAGAAAATCCCAGAACAGTGCATTGGTAATGCTATAGTGTGGTTTCTAATTAAAATCGAGGGGTTAGATGTTTTGTAAAGTCAGGTCACTTTGTTATAAGTGTCCGTCACCCCGTTTGGATAGTGGCAACACAGGTGAAGTGGTAAGGTTGTGAAGAGTGAGTGAGGCACTCGGTTAGAATCATCTTGACTCGTTCGGTTCTTATTTGTGCATTGTAGGGCACGAGGGTGTGCAATGTTATCCTTTAGGTTGTTGCGTTGTTAGGAACTTCAAATGTTTAGGAGTCCCTTTCTTGAAAGTTTTGTTTTTGGGGTGTAGTGTCATCAACGTGAGTATGACGGGTTTTGTGGGATGGCTATGTTGTGCTTCACGTGGGGCTCATTGGGTACCCTTCGAAAACTAAGATGATTTTTATTCAAGACCTGAAATTTATGGGGTAGTAATGTACCGTAATATTGTTCCTTACCCGTGCTTCGTCTGACACCTGTTTTGTGAAAGTTGACTGGAAGCCTTGTGTACGAATGTTTTCGTGTTTCCTTTGTTAGGGCATTAGGTACCAAATACTAGTTAAGTATTGTGGGTAGTCGGGACGTGGTGGATGTCTTAGAACACTGTAGTGATCGAATGTGTCTTACTATTATCATTGTTATCAAGCCCGGCTAAAACGGATTTTTTTCCATTCGTTAAGATATTATGAAAACGTAATGGGGTTGAGGAAACTACTTGGGTAAGTAGATTTCGGTTCCGAGAGAGAGATATCTGGATCCATTGGTAGGTATTTGAACGTATGTTGAATATCTAGTTGTATTGATGAACTGTATGAAGATTGCTTATGTTTCAGTCTATGGTAGTATTATGGATTATGCCTTGAAAATGATAGTTAATTTAACATTATATATATGTTAAATGTGATGTAGGAATGCAAGTGTGCCATTAACTGTGAATGTGTTTCGGGATTGTGATTGTTGAGTAGTGACTTAGCTTGGAACGCTAGTCGGTTGTTTTGATGAGTTGTCTCGGAGAAGGTTTAGTTTGGTTGAAGTTTCGTATACCAGGGTGTTGTTTTCTTTTGAAACGTGTTTCCTTGTTAAGCCCTTCCCATGTGTGAGGGTAAGTAGAAAATTAGTGTTAAGATTAGCATCTTGTATTGTGAGCCTTGTCATCAGTTGGCCTTGTGTTTTGGCGTTTCCTTAATTTCGGGGACAAAATTCTTTAAGGGGGGAGGTTATAGCGACCCCGGTCTTTTCCCAGTTAGTTGTTGTATCCGGACTTATGTTCCGTAGATCCCGTTGTTATATAATTGTTGTTGTTGTCCTTTAATTCCTTCTTCTTGAGTTATAGGATGTATTGGGCAGGTTGATTGCAGGTTGGTTGGGTTGGAAACCTAGAGTTGCTGTCCAGATTTTTGGACCTTCGCTCGAGCGAGGAGTTGGTCGCTCGAGCGAGCTTTTGTTTTTGGTCCTTCGCTCGAGCGAGGGTTTGGTCGCTCGAGCGAGAGTAGAGTTTTGTGTCTGGTGGCTCGAGCAACGGTTTCTTCGCTTGAGCGAGCGACTGCGTCTGGTTTAGACCTGAAAGTCGTGTTTCTTCACTCGAGCGAGCTTTTCTTCGCTCGAGCGAGCGAGGTGTATGTTTTCGAGTTCCTCGCTCGAGCGAGCAGTCCGTCACTCGAGCGTGCGTTCAGTTTCAGACCTGATGATTTGAGTTGTTGGCTCGAGCGAGCTTTTCATCGCTCGAGCGATGGTTTTCTGTGTCTAGTCGCTCGAGCGACCAAGTCTTCGCTCGAGCGAGCCTGTGTATATCAGTTAGCAGCTACGGTTTTGAACATCACTTTTCTTCCTCTTTTATTTTGTAAACCCTAGCAGCCCACTCTCTCTCTCTAACTTATCTTCTCTCTAAGGTTTGATCTCTCTAGAGTGTGAATCTACCCTAGGGCCTTTGTCAAAAAGATAGAGGGTGTTGAGAGCTTCGATTTAATCTGAAAATCTTTAGATTTAGAGCACGTTGGGTTTTGGTCTTCATCTCCGTTTGAGCTCAAATTTCGAGGTAAGGATATCCTACTCCTCTTTATAAGCTTTGTCTTTAAATTTTAGCATTTTGATATATTGGGGGTTGTTGTATAACTTTGAGAAACTTTGGGCCTTTGTATAATTTTACAAAAGTTGGGGTTTTAATTATAATAAACCTAGATGCATGTTTGGCATGGAGGAATGGAATTAATGTTGAAACATTGATAAAAATGGAACCTTAGGGTTGTAATGTTAATTATGGAAAGTGCCCTAATTACACGGGTTAAATTAATTGGTATAATTAATTGTGAGAAAATGAAGAAGTGAATTGAGAATGTTGAAATTGGGAATGTACGGGACTAGAGGGTGTAGTTAAATCATTTATTGCTCACCTAGTTGAAATGTTGATATATTATCCATTTGTGCATTTATTTCCTGTTTAGAAATAATTGCTTTGGGCTACTGGTGGATGGTAGTTTTGATTGTTGTAGACAATGTATGATGATTAGGCAAACTAAAACTAATCAATTGGATGTGTCATAGAGTATGACGGTTGTTAGAATACATTAACTTTATGTATTGATTGATTACGTATATGATTCTATGTTTATATGCATTGCTTGTGTATGGGAGGAGATGGGGGATGTACTCCACGATTTAGGGGAAGATGGGGGATGTACCTCTAAACCGGTTAATGGTTAAGGGAAGATAGGGGATGGACCCAGGGATGCAGCTCATATGCTCTCCCATTGTAGTTATGATACAGCTCATATGCTTATCTATTGAAGTGTTGATACAGCTCATATGCTTATCAATTGAAGTGTTGTTTGTTTGATTTGATATAGCACTAAAATGTATATCATCATCATTTTGTGAAGTACGGAAGTGTTTGAATTGATTTGATATAGTACTAAGCTGTATATCGTTATCAATTGTGAAGTATAGAAATGTTTCTATGTTAAGTTGATACAGCACCAACATGTGTATCATAGTAAAGTGTTGTTGGTTTTTGTGTTTTATCGATACAGCACCATAATGGTGTGTCCATCATGAATTTCGAAAGTGTTTTAAGGATGAGTTCTAATCTCATTAAAAGATTTGGCCAAGTTTTGAGCCTTGTTTTCAAACTCAAAGTTAAATAAGGAATGAAGGTGAATTGTCATATAGACTTGATTGCCATGGAATCGTAATATGATGTAAGTGTTGACCATCTATCAGTTGCTAATCTTTTAGTCATTGTTTATAGTTGGTTTAGTGTATTTCTACTGGGCTGTGGCTCACCCTATATGGGAACATCATTTTCAGGTACAGGTAGCATGCCATCTCCAAGGACGTAGCTTGGAGGCTAGAGACGGACATCCTTTTTGCTGTCTTATTCCTTTTTGATGTATTACATGTAGATTCAAGCCGAGGGCTTAATGTGTAATTGAGCTAGTGCTCTCTTTCTTGTAACCAAGTGTTAACTTGGAAAGCCGTAAGCCCTTAGGGCATTTGCTTTTGTCGTTAATATGTAATACTTTGTAATGTAATACTCTGATGAATAGAAGCATGTGGGTTTTTATGTATCAATGCATGTCTCTATTGATGGGTTTAATGTTAAATAAAAAAGGAAGTTGAATAGAAAATAGAATTGAATAAAAATGGAAGTTGAGTAAAAATAAAAATGGAAGTTCATTCGAGAAACCACTATACCTTAACGATCTATTTGGAAATTAAATAAAAAAGAAAGTTGAATAAAAATGGAAGTTGAGTAAAAATAAAAATGGATGTTGCATAACATTAACAATGGAAGTTCATTCAAGAAACCACTATGCATTAACGATCTATTTGGAAATTTAAAAAAAAAAGAAGCTGAACAGAAAAGGAAATTGAATAAAAATGGAAGTTGAATAAAAATAAAAATGGAAGTTGCATAAAATTAACAATGGAAGTTCATTCAAAAACCACTGTACCTTAACGATCTATTTGGAAATTAAGTAAAAAATGAAGTCGAATAGAAAAGGAAATTGAATAGAAATGGAAGTTGAGTAAAAATAAAAATGGAAGTTGCATAACATTAACAATGGAAATTCATTCAAGAAACCACTATGCATTAACGATCTATTTGGAAATTTAAAACAAAAAAAGAAGCTGAACAGAAAAGGAAATTGAATAAAAATAAAAATGGAAGTTGCATAAAAACAAAACTGAAAGTTCATTCAAGAAACCACTATACCTTAACGATCTATTTGGAAATTAAGTAAAAAATGAAGTCGAATAGAAAAGGAAATTGAATAGAAATGGAAGTCGAATAAAAATAAAAATGGAAGTTGCATAAAATTAACAATGGAAGGTCATTCAGGAAACCACTGTACCTTAACGATCTATTTGGAAATTAAAAAAAAAAAGAAGAACTTGAACAGAAAAAGAAATTGAATAAAAATGGAAGTTGAATAAAAATAAAAATGGAAGTTGCATAAAATTAACAATGGAAGTTCATTCAAAAACCGCTCTACCCTAACGTTTTATTTGGAAATTAAGTAAAAAATGAAGTCGAATAGAAAAGAAAATTGAATAGAAATGAAAGTTGAGTAAAAATAAAAATGGAAGTTGCATAATATTAACAATGGAAGTTCATTCAAGAAACCACTATGCATTAACGATCTATTTGGAAATGAAAAAAAAAAAAGAAGAAGCTAAACAGAAAAGAAAATTGAAGAAAAATAGAAGTTGCATAAAAATAAAAATAGAAGTTGCATAAAATTAACAATGGAAGTTTATTTAAGAAACCACTGTACCTTAACGATCTAATTGGAAATTAAATAAAAAATGAAGTTGAATAGAAAAGTAAATTGAATAAAAATGGAAGTTGAGTAAAAATAAAATGGAAGTTGCATAAAATGAAAAATGGATGTTTCATAAAATTAAAAATGGAAGTTGATTCAAGAAACCACTATACCATAATGATCTATTTGGAAATTGAATAAAAATGGTAGTTGAATAAGAATAAAAAACGATGTTCATTCAAGATCCCATGATACCTTAACGATCTATTTGCAAATTAAATAAAAAAGGAAGTTGAATAGAAAAGGAAATTGAATAAAAATGGAAGTTGAATAAAAATAAAAATGGAAGTTGTATAAAATTAAAAAAAGCAATTCATTGAAGAAACCACTATACCTTAACGGTCTATTTGAAAATTAAATAAAAAAAGAAAGTTGAATAGAAAAGGAAATTGAACAAAAATGGAAGTTGAATAAAAGGATGTCGCATAAAATTAAAAATGGAGGTTCATTCAAGAAACCACTATACCTTAACGATCTATCTGGAAATTAAATAAAAAAGGAAGTTCAATAGAAAAGGAAATTGTTTAATAATGGAAGTTGAATATAATTAAAAATCGATGTTGCATAAAATTAACAATGGAAGTTCATTTAAGAAACCACTATACCATAATGATCTATTTGGAAATTAAATAAAAAAAAGAAGTTGAATAGAAAAGTAAATTGAATAAAAATGGAAGTTGAATAAAAATAAAAATGGATGTTGCATATAATTAAAAATGGAAGTTCATTGAAGAAACCTCTATACCTTAACGATCTATTTGGAAATTAAATAAAAAAGGAAGTTTAATAGAAAAGGATATTGAATAAAAATTGAAGTTGAATAAAATTAAAAGTGGATGTTCAGTCAAGAAACCACTATACGTTAACGATCAATTTGGAAATTAAATAAAAAAGAAAGATAGATAGAAAAACAAATTGAATAAAAATGGAAGTTGAATAAAAATAAAAATGGAAGTTGCATAAAATTAACAATGTAAGTTCATTTAAGAAACCAATATACCTTAACGATCTATTTGGAAATTAAATAAAAAAGTAAGTTGAATAGGAAAGGAAATTGAATAAAAATGGAAGTTAAATAAAAATAAAAATGGAAGTTGCGTAAAATTAAAAATGGAAGTTCATTCAAGAAACCACTATACCTTAAAGATCTATTCGGAAATAAAATAAAAATGGAAGTTGAATAGAACATGAAATTGAATAACAATGGAAGTTGAATAAAAATAAAAGGGGAAATTCAATAAAATTAAAAATGGAAGTTCATTTAAGAAACCACTATACCTTAACGGTCTATTTGAAAATTAAATAAAAAAAAAGGAAGTTGAATAGAAAAGGAAATTAAATAAAAATGGAAGTTACATAAAAACAAATTGGAAGTTCATTCAAAAACCACTATATGTTAACGATCAATTTGGAAATTAAATGAAAATGAAAGTTGAATAGAAAAAGAAATCGAATAAAAATGGAAGTTCATTCAAGAAACCACTATATCTTAACGATCTATTTGGAAGTTAAATAGAAAAGGAAATAAAATAAAAATGGATGTTCAATAAAAATAAAAATATAAATGGAAGTTGCATAAAATTAAAAATGGAAGTCCATTCAAGAAACCACTATACCTTAGCGATCTATTTAGAAATTAAAAAAAAAAGAAGTTGAATAGAAAAGTAAATTGAATAAAAGTTGAAGTTTAATTAAAATAAAAATGGAAGTGACATAAAATTAACAATGGAAGTTCATTCAAGAAACCACTATACCTTAACGATCTATTTAGAAATTAAATAAAAAAGGAAGTTGAATAGAAAACAAAATTGAATAAAAATGCAAGTTGCCTAAAATTAACAATAGAAGTTAATTCAAGAAACCATTATACCTTAGCGATCTATTTGGAAAGTAAATAAAAAAATGAAGTTGAATAGAATAGGAAATTGAATAAAAATGAAAGTTCATTCAAGAAACCACTATACCTTAACAATTTATTTGTAAATTAAAAAAAAAAAGAGGAAGTTGAATAGAAAACGAAATTTAATAAAAAAGGAAGTTGAATAAAAATGGAAGTTGAATAAAAATAAAAATGGAAGTTGCATAAAATTAACAATGGAATTTAATTCAAGAAACCACTATACCTTAAAGATCTATTTGCAAAGTAAATAAAAAAATGAAGTTGAATAGAAAAACAAATTGAATTAAAATGGAAGTTGAATAAAAATAAAAATGGAAGTTTCATAAAATTAACAATGGAAGTTCATTCAGGAAACCACTATACCTTAACGATCTATTTGGAAATTAAATAAAAAAGGAAGTTGAATAGAAAACAAAATAAATATAAAAATGCAAGTTGCCTAAAATTAACAATGGAAGTTAATTCAAGAAACCATTATACCTTAGCGATCTATTTGGAAAGTAAATAAAAAAATGAAGTTGAATAGAATAGGAAATTGAATAAAAATGGAAGTTCATTCAAGAAACCACTATACCTTAACGATTTATTTGTAAATTAAAAAAAAAAAAAAGAGGAAGTTGAATAGAAAACGAAATTTAATAAAAAAAGAAGTTGAATAAAAATAAAAATGGAAGTTGCGTAAAATTAACAATGGAATTTAATTCAAGAAACCACTATACCTTAAAGATCTATTTGCAAAGTAAATAAAAAAATGAAGTTGAATAGAAAAACAAATTGAATTAAAATGGAAGTTTCATAAAATTAACAATGGAAGTTCATTCAGGAAACCACTATACCTTAACGATCTATTTGGAAATTAAATAAAAAAGGAAGTTGAATCGAAAACAAAATTGAATAAAAATGCAAGTTGCCTAAAATTAACAATGGAAGTTAATTCAAGAAACCATTATACCTTAGCGATCCATTTGGAAAGTAAATAAAAAAATGAAGTTGAATAGAATAGGAAATTGAATAAAAATGAAAGTTCATTCAAGAAACCTATACCTTAACGATTTATTTGTAAATTAAAAAAAAAAAAAAGAGGAAGTTGAATAGAAAACGAAATTTAATAAAAATGGAAGTTGAATAAAAATGGAAGTTGAATAAAAATAAAAACGGAAGTTGCGTAAACTTAACAATGGAATTTAATTCAAGAAACCACTATACCTTAAAGATCTATTTGCAAAGTAAATAAAAAAATGAAGTTGAATAGAAAAACAAATTGAATTAAAATGGAAGTTGAATAAAAATAAAAATGGAAGTTTCATAAAATTAACAATGGAAGTTCATTCAGGAAACCACTATACCTTAACGATCTATTTGGAAATTAAATAAAAAAGGAAGTTGAATAGAAAACAAAATTGAATAAAAATGCAAGTTGCCTAAAATTAACAATGGAAGTTAATTCAAGAAACCATTATACCTTAGCGATCTATTTGGAAAGTAAATAAAAAAATGAAGTTGAATAGAATAGGAAATTGAATAAAAATGGAAGTTGCATAAAACTAAAAATGGAAGTTCATTCAAGAAACCACTATACCTTAATGATCTATTTGGCAATTAAATAAAAAAGGATGTTGAATAGAAAAGGAAATTGGATAAAAATGAAAAATGAATAAAAATAAAAATGGAAGTTGCATAAAATTAACAATGGAAGTTCATTTGAGAAACCACTATACCTTAACGATATATTTTGAAATTAAATAAAAAATGAAGTTCAATAGAAAAGGAAATTGAATAAAAATGGAAGTTAAATAAAAACAAAAATGGAAGTTGCATAAAATTAAAAATGGAAGTTCATTCAAGAAACCACTATGCCTTAACGATCTATTTGGAAATTTGTCACGACCCCAACCCGCCCCTAGTAGGATGGCGCCGTGATGGCCAGTAACCCGTGATTACCGAAGGCCAACTTACAAAGAACACACACAATCAGAGTATAATATATGGGGCTCACAAATGCGGAAGCAATAAATCAAAATACAAGTGGTCCATAAGAGCAGTGCGTAGATCAAATGAAACGACATACAAGATATGGCTTTACAATTTATCGTTAATCAACAAAATACACGTTACATCTTGATCAAAAGGCTTCTCGAGCCGACATGTACAAAATACAACGAATACAAGCCAAGAAGCATGATTTTCAAGATTTGCCGACGTAAATGCAACATTGCCGGCATGAATACAAAACAAAGCCGACATAAATATGAGTCAAGCCGACGCGACAAGAATCCAAAACAAGCTCTCATAACACATCTAGGCGTCGCCGCCGTCCTGCTCATCACCTACATATATATAGAGAGGGTGAGCTTGGATACTCAGTGAACGGTACAAATAATAAAGGTTTTGCATGAACATAGCCGAAGTCCTTTCAAAACAAAGCATACCAAAAACCATACGAATATTAGCCGAAATCCTTCCAGAGTAAAACACATCAAAACTTTATCAAATCAAGAGATGAACCGTATTCATCTATCAAATCTTACAAGTCTCAAGGGATGCTTACTGGCATCGGCAAAACGCAAATCGAGCTTTCCGAACAAACAAATCCACGCGGTAAACCGTCAGTGGCAAAACAAGGACTGCACGATCCGTAATCGATTAGTCAAGGTACTGCGAAAGTTTATAGTCCTCCAGCACGAGGGACTTGTGTTACTTAAGCCCGTAGCTCTTTTTAACACGAGGGTCTTGTGTTACTTAGGCCCGTAGCCCGCTTTAACACAATAGTCTTTCCAAGAAAGGACCATATCCTTTTATACTTAGTACTGCGAAAGTTTAGAGTCCTCCAGCACAAGGGACTTTTATAAGATGACATCAAAACAAAGCTTATACTTGATACATCAAAATAGAGCTAATCATTCATGCTTAACAAATATTTTCGTCAAAACAAAGCAAAGCAAGATTTATCAAAACAGTATAACATAGCTTTATTAGAAATACCACTCACTTGGTTCTTCAGGTGTAGGCTCAAAGCAAAGATCAAAGACCTACAATCACATGGTAATCACATTCTCAAAACAAGCTTTATATGTATGCAAATGATCCCGGCATTCTCACCAGATCCAAGTCAAAACAAAGCAAAACATGCTGGGGGTTTAAACACTGTTTTTCGTCTCATGAAAACACACCGGGTACCAACCAGGTCTTGCCGAGGTCCCACATTTCCTTGCCGAGGTGTGGTCCCGATGGCCACATTCAAAACGAAATCGGGAAAACCTGGGTTTCCCCCTTGAAGGGTGCAAAGAACAAGATCATCAAAAACATCAGGAACATGCATGCTAAAATCATAACTTGTTTATTCAAAAACTGGGATTTCATGCTAAGAGTTCAAAAACATGGACCTGGGTACCCACACAAGGAAATCATACAAGAACAAACACAAAAACATAGTTCTAGTTCCAAACTTTCGGATCAAAACGAGGCCTTTCATTAAGAACTCAAGAACACCATTTTCTCTTCAAAACCAACTTCAAATCAATGCATGGCGTGCAAAACGAATTCAATCATGCAATGCAGCTTGATAGTCAATAAGAATAACTAGAGTAGAGCAAGAATCTAACCTCAAAACTCAAATCTAACGGTTCGATCCTCGAAGATCAAGCTCGGGACTTCTACTCTCTCACTCTAAACTCCTTCCTTCTTCCTCTAGAGCTTCTCTCTCTAAGAACACAGATTTGAGACAAAATGATTTGTTTCCAGATCTGCCGGCTGTCTTAACACACAGCTCGGACACGTGGCACTACCGGGTTGGTTCAACTCAAAAAGGTGACTGGTTGATAAGACAAGTCTATGACAAAGTGTATGCAGCACGCTAAGGCAAGACACATCGGCAATCAAAGACATCGGCTAAAGACAGAGCTTCGGCAATAGGTTAACGAAGACATCGGCTAGGGAGGACGACACTTGACTAAGCTGTGCCACACCTTGGCCTGGGTGTGCCACACCTCGGTCTAAGCCATACCCGCCCAAGGACGAAGGTCACTAAGTGCAAAACATCTCGGCCTAGATGATACACTCCTCGGCCTTGGTTCCGAACACCTCGGCCCAGATAGTGACATCTCGGCAAACATGCCCGGGGTGAAGATGGAGGTCAACCAAGTGGTTCCAAAATAGTTCTAAGTACAAAGGTTCAGAGGTGAACTAAGCTCAAGATGACCTCGGCTACACACCAAGCAAGGAACAAAATCATGCAAGCAACACTTCAAACAAAGCAAGACAAAACAAGATAAACAAGATTTGCAACATCATAAGACAAGATCATACAGGTATGTATGCAAGCATGGTTAAGTCAGAATGAGGGTTGTTACAAAATTAAATAAAAAAGGAAGTTGAATAGAAAAGTAAATTGGATAAAAATGCAAGATGAATAAAAATAAAAATGGAATTTGCATTAAATTAACAATGGAATTTAATTCAAGAAACCACTATACCTTGACGATTTATTTGGAAATTAAATATAAAAGGAAGTTGAATAGAAAAGGAAATTGAATAAAAATGGAAGTTGCATAAAATTAAAAGTGGATGTTCATTCAAGAAACCACTATACGTTAACGATCAATTTGGAAATTAAATAAAAAAGAAAGATAGATAGAAAAACAAATTGAATAAAAATGGAAGTTGAATAAAAATAAAAATGGAAGTTGCATAAAATTAACAATGTAAGTTCATTTAAGAAACCACTATACCTTAATGATCTATTTGGAAATTCAATAAAACAGGAAGTTGAATAGAAAAGGAAATTGGATAAAATCGGAAGATGAATAAAAATAAAAATGGAATTTTGCATAAAATTAACAATGGAATTTAATTCAAGAAACCACTATACCTTAACGATCTATATAGAAATTGAATAAAAAAGGAAGTTGAATAGAAAAGGAAATTGAATAAAAATAAAAATGGAAGCTGAATAAAAATAAAAATGGAAGTTGCCTAAAATTAACAATGGAAGTTAATTGAAAAAACCATTATACCTTAACGATCTATTTGAAAATTAAATAAAAAAGGAAGTTGAATAGAAAGGGAAATTGAATAAAAATGGAAGTTGAATAAAAATAAAAAAGAAAGTTGCATAAAATTCACAATTGAAGTTCATTCAAGAAACCACTATACCATGAAGATCTATTGGGAAATTAAATCAAAAAGGAAGTTGAATAGAAAAGGAAATTGGATAAAATCGGAATATGAATAAAAATAAAAATGGAAGTTGCATAAAATTAACAATGGAAGTTCATTCAAAAAACCACTATACGTTAACGATCAATTTGGAAATTAAATAAAAATGGAAGTTGAATAAAATTAAAAATGGAAGTTCATTCAAGAAACCACTATACCTTAAAGATCTATTTGGAAATAAAATAAAAATGGAAGTTAAATAGAACATGAAATTGAATAACAATGGAAGTTGAATAAAAATAAAAGGGGAAATTCAATAAAATTAAAAATTGATGTTCATTCAAGAAACCACTATATACCTTAGCGATTTATTTGGAAAGTAAATAAAAAAAATAAGTTGAATAGAAAAGGAAATTAAATAAAAATGGAAGTTGAGTAAAAATAAAAATGGAAGTTGCCTAAAGTTAACAATGGAAGTTCATTCAACAAACCACTATACCTTAACGATCTATTTGGAAATTAAATAAAAAAGGAAGTTGAATAGAAAACAAAATTGAATAAAAATGCAGGTTGCCTAAAATTAACAATGGAAGTTAATTCAAGAAACCGTTATACCTTAGCGATGTATTTGGAAAAAAAAAAAAAAAAAATTGAAGTTGAATAGAATAGGAAATTGAATAAAAATGGAAGTTCATTTAAGAAACCACTATACCTTAACGATCTATTTGTAAATTTAAAAAAAGAGGAAGTTGAATAGAAAAGAAAATTGAATAAAAATGGAAGCTGAAATTAAATAAAAATGGAAGTTGTATAAAATTAAAAATGGAAGTAAATTCAAGAAACCACTATACCTTAACGATCTATTTGGAAATTTAATAAAAAATCAAGTTGAATAGAAAAAAGGAAATTGAATAAAAATGAAAGCTGAATAAAAATTATAATGGAAGTTACATAAAATTAAAAATGGAAGTTCATTCAATATCACACTGTACCTTAACGATTTATTTGGAAATTAAATAAAAAAGGAAGTTGAATAGAAAAGGAAATTGAATAAAAATTGAAGTCGAATAAAAATAAAAATGGAAGTTGCATAAAATTAACAATGGAAGTTCATTCAAGAAACCACTATACCTTAACGATCTATTTGGAAATTAAATAAAAAAGGAAGTTGAATAGAAAACAAAATTGAATAAAAATGCAAGTTGCCTAAAATTAACAATGGAAGTTAATTCAAGAAACCATTATACCTTAGCGATCTATTTGAAAAGTAAATTAAAAAAATGAAGTTGAATAGAATAGGAAATTGAATAAAAATGGAAGTTCATTTAGGAAACCACTATACCTTAACGATCTATTTGTAAATTAAAAAAAAAGGGAAGTTGAATTGAAAAGAAAATTGAATAAAAATGGAAGTTGAAATTAAATAAAAATGAAAGTTGCATAAAATTAAAAATGGAATTTAATTCAAGAAACCACTATACCTTAACGATCTATTTGGAAATTAAATAAAAAAGGAAGTTGAATAGAAAAGGAAATTGAATAGAATAGGAATTTGAATAAAAATAAAAATGGAAGTTGCATAAAATTAACAATTGAAGTTCATTGAAAAAGCCATTATACCTTAACGATCTATTTGGAAATTCAAAAAAAAAATCAAGTTGAATAGAAAAAAGGAAATTGAATAAAAATGAAAGCTGAATAAAAATTATAACGGAAGTTACATAAAATTAAAAATGGAAGTTCATTGAAGATCACACTATACCTTAATGATCTATTTGGAAATTAAATAAAAAAGGAAGTTGAATGGAAAAGGAAATTGAATAAAAATTGAAGTCGAATAAAAATAAAAATGGAAGTTGCATAAAATTAACATTGGAAGTTCATTCAAGAAACCACTATACCTTCACGATCTATTAGGAAATTAAATAAAAAAGGAAGTTCAATAGAAAAGGATGTCATTCAAGAAACCACTATACCTTAACGATCTATTTGGAAATTAAATAAAAAAAGAAGTTGAATAGAAAAGAAAATTGAATCAAAATGGAAATTGAATAAAAATAAAAATAAAAATGGAAGTTATATAAAATTAAAAAAGGAAGTTCATTCAAGAAACCGTTATACCTTAACGATCTATTTGGAAATTAAACAAAAAAGTAAGTTGAATAGAAAAGGAAATTGAATAAAAATGGAAGTTGAATAAAAATGGAAGTTAAATAAAATTAAAAATTGAAGTTGCATAAAATTAACAATGGAAGTTCATTCAAGAAACCACTACGCATTAACAATCTATTTGGAAATTAAATAAAAAAGGAATTTGAATAAAAATAAAAATGGAAGTTGCATAAAATTAACAATTGAAGTTAAATAAAAATAAAAATGGAAGTTCATTCAAGAAATCACTATATCTTAACGATCTATTTGGAAATTAAATAAAAAAGAAAGTTGAATAGACCATGAAATTGAATAACAATGGAAGTTGAATAAAAAAAAAATGAAGTTGAATAGAATAAGAAATTGAATAAAAATGGAAGTTGCCTAAAATTAACAATTGAAGTTCATTCAAGAAACAACTATACCTTAACGATCTATTTGGAAATTATATAAAAAAGAAAGTTGAATAGAAAAGAAAATTTCATAAAAAGGGAAGTTGAATAAAAATAAAAATGGAAGTTGCACAAAATTAACAATGGAAGTTCATTTAAGAAACCATTATACCTTCACGATCTATTTGGAAATTAAATAAAAAAAAAAAGTTGAATAGAAAAGGAAATTGGATAAAAATGCAAGATGAATAAAAATAAAAATGGAAGTTGCCTAAAGTTAACAATGGAAGTTAATTCAAGAAACCACTATACCTTAATGATCTATTTGGAAATTAAATAAAAAAAGAAAGTTGAATAGAAGTTGCCTAAAGTTAAAAATGGAAGTTCATTCGAGAAACCACTATACCTTAACGATCTATTTGGAAGTTAAAAAACAAAGGAAGTTGAATAAAAATGGAAGTTGCAAAAAATTAAAAATGGAAGTTCATTCAAGAAACCACTATACCTTAACGATCTATTTGGAAATTAAATAAAAAAGGAAGTTGAAAAGAAAAGAAAATTGAATAAAAATTGAAGTTGAATAAAAATAAAATTGGAAGTTCATTCCAGAAACCACTATAGCTTAACGATCTATTTGCAAATTAAATAAAAAAGGAAGTTGAATAAAAATGGAAGTTGCCTAAAGTTAACAATGGAAGTTAATTCAAGAAACCACTATACCTTAATGATCTATTTGGCAATTAAATAAAAAAAGAAATTGAATAGAAAAAGAAATTGAATAAAAATGGAAGATGAATAAGAAACCACTATACTTAACGGCCTATTTGGAAAGTAAATAAAAAACAAGTTGAACAAAAAAGGAAATTGAATAAAAATGGAAGTTCAGTAAAAATAAAAATGGAAGGTGCATAAAGTTAACAATGGAAGTTCATTCAAGAAGCCATTATACCTTAACGATCTATTTGGAAATTAAATAAAAAAATGAAGTTGAATAGAATAGGAAATTGAATAAAAATAGAAGTTGAATAAAAATAAAATTGGAAGTTCATTCCAGAAACCACTATAGCTTAACGATCTATTTGCAAATTAAATAAAAAAGGAAGTTGAATAAAAATGGAAGTTGCCTAAAGTTAACAATGGAAGTTAATTCAAGAAACCACTATACCTTAATGATCTATTTGGCAATTAAATAAAAAAAGAAATTGAATAGAAAAAGAAATTGAATAAAAATGGAAGATGAATAAGAAACCACTATACTTAACGGCCTATTTGGAAAGTAAATAAAAAACAAGTTCAACAAAAAAGGAAATTGAATAAAAATGGAAGTTCAGTAAAAATAAAAATGGAAGGTGCATAAAGTTAACAATGGAAGTTCATTCAAGAAGCCATTATACCTTAACGATCTATTTGAAAATTAAATAAAAAAATGAAGTTGAATAGAATAGGAAATTGAATAAAAATAGAAGTTGAATAAAAATAAAAATGAAAGTTCATCCAAAAAACCACTATACCTTAACGATCTATTTGGAAATTAAATAAAAAATGAAGTTGAATAGAAAAGGAAATTGAATAAAAATGGAAGTTGAATAAAAAAAAAATGGATGTCGCATAAAATTAAAAATTGAAGTTCATTGAAGAAACCACTATACCGTAACGATCTATTTGGAAATTAAAAAAAAAAAGAAGAAGTTGAATAGAAAAGGAAATTGATTAGAAAAGGAAATTGAATAAAAATGGAAGTTGCATATAATTAACAATGGAAGTTGTCTAAAATTAACAATGGAAGTTCATTCAAGAAACCACTATACCTTAACAATCTATTTGGAATTTAAATAAAAAAGGAAGTTGAATTGAAAAGAAAATTGGATAAAAATGGAAGTTTATTCAAGAAACCACTATACGTTAACGATCAATTTGGAAATTAAATAAAAAAGAAAGATAGATAGAAAAACAAATTGAATAAAAATGGAAGTTGAAAAAAAATAAAAATGGAAGTTGCATAAAATTAACAATGTAAGTTCATTCAAAAAACCACTATACCTTAACGATTTATTTGGAAATTAAGTAAAAAATGAAGTCAAATAAAAAAGGAAGTTCAATAAAAACGGATGTCGCATAAAATTAACAATGGAAGTTGCATAAAATTAAAAATGGAAGTTGAACAAAAATAAAAATGGAAGTTGCGTAAAACTTACAACGGAATTCATTCAAGTAACTACTATAACTTAACGATCTATTTGGAAAATAAATAAAAATGGAAGTTGAATAAAAAAAGAAATCGAATAAAAATGGAAGTTGAGTAAAAATAAAATTGGAAGTTGCATAACATTAAAAATGGAAGTTCATTCAAGAAACCACTATACCTTAACAATCTATTTGGAAATTAAATAAAAAAGGAAGTTGAATAGAAAAGGTAATTGAATAAAAATGGAAGCTGAATAAAAATAAAAATGGAAGTTGCATAAAATTAAAAATGGAAGTTCGTTCAAGAAAACACTATATCTTAACGATCTATTTGGAAATTAAATAAAAAAAGAAGTTGAATAGAAGAGGAAATTGAATAAAAATCGAAGTTGAATAAAAATAAAAATAAAAATGGAAGTTGCATAAAATTAAAAATGGAAGTTCATTCAAGAAACCACTATACCTAAACGATCTATTTGGAGATTAAAAAAAAAAAGAAGTTGAATAGAAAAGTAAATTGAATAAAATTTGAAATTTAATAAAAATAAAAATGGAAGTTGCATAAAATTAACAACGGAAGTTCATTCAAGAAACCCTTATACCTTAACGATCTCTTTGGAAATTAAATAAAAAATGAAGTTGAATAGAAAAGGAAATTGAATAAACATGGAAGTTCATTCGAGAAACCACTATACCTTAACGATCTATTTGGAAATTAAATAAAAAAGGAAGCTGAATAAAAATGGAAGTTGAATAAAAATAAAAATGGAAGTTACATAAAATTAACAATGTAAGTTCATTTAAGAAACCAATATACCTTAACGATTTATTTGGAAATTAAATAAAAATGGAAGTTGAATAGAAAAAGAAATCGAATAAAAATAGAAGTTGAATAAAAATAAAAATGAAAGTTCATTGAAAAAACCACTATATTGTAACGATCTATTTGGAAATTAAACAAAAAAGAAAGTTGAATAGAAAAGGAAATTGAGTAAAAATGGAAGTTGAATAAAAATAAAAATCGATGTTAATTCAAGAAACCACTATACCTTAACGATATTTTTGGAAATTAAATAAAAACGTAAGTTGAATAGAAAAAGAAATTGAATAAAAATGGAAGAGGAATAAAATTAAAAATGGAAGTAGAATAGAGAAGGAAATTGAATAAAAATGGAAGTTGAATAAAAATAAAAATGGAAGTTGCATAAAATAAACAATGGACGTTCATTCAAGAAACCACTATATCTTAAAGATCCATTTGGGAATTAAATAGAAAAGGTAGTTGAATAGAAAAGAAGTTGAATAAAAATGAAAATGGAAGTTGCATAAAATTAGAAATTGAAGTATATCAAAAAAATCACTATACCTTAACGATCTATTTGGAAATTAAATAAAAAAGAAAGTTGCATTAAATTAAAAATGGAAGTTCATTCAAGAAACCATTATACCTTAACGATCTATTTGGAAATTAAATAAAAATCGAAGTTGCATAAAATTAACAATGGAAGTTCTTTTAAGAAACCACTATACCATAATGATCTATTTGGAAATTAAATTAAAAAAAGAAGATGAATAGAAAAGTAAATTGAATAAAAATGGAAGTTGAATAAAAATAAAAATGGATGTTGCATATAATTAAAAATGGAAGTTCATTGAAGAAACCTCTATACCTTAACGATCTATTTGGAAATTAAATAAAAAAGGAAGTTGAATTGAAAAGTAACTTGAATAAAAATGGAAGTTGAATAAAAATAAAAATGGAAGTTGCGTAAAACTTACAATGGAAGTTCTTTCAAGAAACCATTATACCTTAACGATCTATTTGGAAATTAAATAAGAAAGAAAGCTGAATAAAAAAGAAATTGAACAACTATGGAAGTTGAAGAAAAATAAAAAAGCAAGTTGTATAAAATTAACAATGGATGTTCATTCAAGAAACGAATATACCAAAACGATCTGTATGGAAATTAAATAAAAAAGCAGTTGAATAGAAAGGGAAATTGAATAAAAATGGTAGTTGAATAAGAATAAAAATCGAAGTTGCATAAAATTAACAATGTAAGTTCATTCAAGAAACCATAATACCTTAACGATCTATTTAGAAATTAAATAAAAAAAGAAGTTGAATAGAAAAGTAAATTGAATAAATATGGAAGTTGAATAAAAATAAAAATGAAAGTTGCATAAAATTAACAATGGAAGTTAATTCAAGAAACCACTATACCTTAATGATCTATTTGGAAATTAAATAAAAAAAGGAAGTTGAATAGAAAAAAAACAATTCAATAAAAATGGAAGTTGCATAAAATTAAAAATGGAAGTTCATTCAAAAAACCACTATACCTTAACGATCTATTTGGAAATTAAATAAAAAAGAAAGTTGAATAAAAATGGAAGTTAAATAAAAATAAAATTGGAAGTTGCATAACATTAAAAATAGAAGTTCATTCAAGAAACCACCATACCTTAACGGTCTATTTGAAAATTAAATAAAAAAGGAAGTTGAATAGAAAAGGAAATTAAATAAAAATGGAAGTTGAATACAAATAAAAATGGAAGTTGCATAAAATTACAATGGAAGTTCATCCAATAAACTACTATACCCTAACGATCTATTTGGAAAGTAAATAAAAAAATGAAGTTGAATAGAATAGGAAATTGAATAAAAATGGAAGTTCATTCAAGAAACTATTATACCTTAACGATCTATTTGGAAATTAAATAAAAAAGGAAGTTGAATAGAAAAGGAAATTGAATAAAAATAAAAATGGAAGTTGCATAAAATTAAAAATGGAAGTTGAATAAAAATAAAAATGGAAGTTGTAGAAAATGGAAGTTGTAAAAATAAAAATGGAAGTTCATTCAAGAAACTACTATACCTTAACGATCTATTTGGAAATTAAATAAAAAACGGAAGTTGAATAGAGAAGGAAATTGAATAAAAATGGAAGTTGAATAAAAATATAAATGGAAGTTGCATATAATTAAAAATTGAAGTTTATTTAAAAAAATCACTCTACCTTAACGATCTATTTGGAAATTAAATAAAAAAGGAAGTTGAATAGAAAAGAAAATTTAATAAAAATGAAAGTTGAATAAAAATAAAAATGGAAGTTGCATAAAATTAAAAATGAAAGTTCATTGACGAAACCTCTATACCTTAACGATCTATTTAGAAATTAAATATAAAGGAAGTTGAATAGAAAATGAAATTGAATAAAAAATGAAGTTGAATGGAAAAGAGAATTGAATAAAAATGGAAGTTGAGTAAAAATAATAATGGAAGTTCATTCAAAAAACCACTATACCTTAACGATTTATTTGGAAATTAAATAAAAAATGAAGTTGAATAGAAAAGGAAATTCAATAAAAATAAAAATAAAAATGAAAGTTGCATAAAATTAAAAATTGAAGTTCATCCAATAAACTACTATACCCTAACGATCTATTTGGAAATTAAATAAAAAAGGACGTTGAATAAAAATGGAAATTGCATAAAAATGGAAGTTGAATGAAAATCGAAGTTGCACAAAATTAAAAATGGAAGTTCTTTCAAAGAAACCCCTATACCTTAACGATCTATTTGTAAATTAAATAAAAAAGAAAGTTGAAAAGAAAAGAAAATCGAATAAAAATTAAAGTTGAATAAAAATAAAATTGGAAGTTCATTCCAGAAACCACTATAACTTAACAATCTATTTTGAAATTAAATAAAAAAGGAAGTTGAATAGAAAAGGAAATTGAATAAAAATGGAAGTTGACTAAAAATAAAAATCGAAGTTCATTCAAGAAACCACTATACCTTAACGATTTATTTGGAAATTAAATAAAAAAACAAATTGAATAGATCGTTAAGGTAGAGTGGTTTCCTGAATGAACTTACATTTTTAATTTTATGCAACTTCCATTTTTATTTTTATTCGACTTCAATTTTGATTCAATGTCCTTTTGTAGTCAATTTCCTTTTTTATTTAATTTCCAAATAGATTGTTAAGGTATAGTGGTTTTTTCAATGAACTTCCATTGTTAATTTTATGCAACTTCCATTTTTGTTTTATTCAATTTCCTTTTCTATTCAACGTCATTTTTTTATTTAATTTCCAAATAGATCGTTAAGTTATAGTGGTTTCTTCAATGAACTTCCATTTTTAATTTTATGCAACTTCCATTTTTATTTTTATTCAACTTCCATTTTTATTCAATTTCCATTTCTATTCAACTTTCTTTTTTATTTAATTTCCAAGATAGTTAGTTAAGGTTATAACAGTGTTTCTTGAATGAACTTCGATTTTTATTTTTATTCAACTTCCATTTTTATTCAATTTCCTTTTCTATTGAACTTCTTTTTTTATTTAATTTCCACATAAATCGCCAAGGTATAGTAGTTTCTTGAATGAACTTCCAATGTTAATTTTATTCAACTTCCATTTTTATTCAATTTCTTTTTCTATTCAACTTCATTTTTTATTTAATTTCCAAATAGATCGTTAAGGTATAGTGGTTTCTTGAATGAACTTCAATTTCTAATTTTATGCAACTTCCATTTTTATTCAATTTACTTTTCTATTCAACTTCCTTTTATATTTAATTTCCAAATTGATCGTTAACGTATAGTGGTTTCTTGAATGAACTTCCAGTTTTATTTTTATGCAACTTCCATTTTTATTCAATTTACTTTTCTATTCAACTTCCTTTTATATTTAATTTCCAAATTGATCGTTAACGTATAGTGGTTTCTTGAATGAACTTCCAGTTTTATTTTTATCATTTTTATTCAATTTACTTTTCTATTCAACTTCCTTTTATATTTAATTTCCAAATTGATCGTTAACGTATAGTGGTTTCTTGAATGAATTTCCATTTTTATTTTTATGCAAGATGAATAAATAGAAATAAAAATGGAAGTTCTTTGGAAATTAAATAAAAAAAGGAAGTTGAATAGAAAAAAAGAAATTGAATAAAAATGGAAGTTGCATAAAATTAACAATGGAAGTTTATTTAAGAAACCATTATACCTTAACGATCTATTTGGAAATTAAATAAAAAAAGATGTAACGCCCTCAAAAAATATACATAAAACCCATCATTCTAGACATGCAACAATATAAGAGAAATAAACATCTTTCTATTTATCAGAGTAGTTCTTACAAAAGTATTATATGTTGACCACAAAAGTAAAGGCCCCATGGGCTACAACTTTCCAAGCCAACACTTGGTTACAAAAAATGAGTACTAACTCATGTACACATTACGCCCTTGGCTTGGATTTACATGTAATACATCAAAGAAAGTAAAACAACCAAAAAGTCTGTCTGGCTCTAGCCTCCCAAGCTATGTCCTTGGAGGTGGCATGCTACCTGTACCTGAAAATGATGTCCCATATAGGGTGAGCCACAGCCCAGTAGAAATATACTAAACCAACTATAATCAATGACTAAAATAACGGCATTCGATAGATGGTCCACACTTATATTCCCACTTATAACACATTACAGTTTCATGACATTCAAGTCCATGTTACATTTCATTTCCCACTTCTCTTTCAACTTCGAGCTTGAAACAAGGCTCAAAACCTAGCCAAGTAACTTAATGAGATTATGACTCATCTTTTAAAACACTTTTTGAAATTCATAATGGATACACATTTTGGTGCTGTATCGATATAACACAGAAATACTTCTATATTTCACAATTGATAACGATATACATTTTAGTGCTATATCAAATCAATTCAAACACTTCCATAATCCACACTTGATACACATTGTAGTGCTGTATCAATGTCAAACAAAATCCGGTTTAGAGGTCCATCCCCTATCTTCCCCTAAACCGTGGAGTACATCCCCTATCTCCTCTCACACACACACAATGTATATAAACGCAGATCATATACATATTCAATCAATACATAAAGTTAATGTATAATTCCATCCGCTATGTTCGTTAGCATACTCAATCGATTAGTTTTAGTTTGCCTAATCATCATGCAGTGTCTACAACAATCAAAACTATCCTCCACCGATAGCCCAAAGCAGTTATTTCTAAACAGAAAATAAATGCACCAAATGGATAAAATATCAACATTTCAACTAGGGGAGTGATAGATGATCCAACTACACCCTTTAATCCCATACATTCCCAATTTCAACATTCTCAATTCAATTTCTCATTTCTCAAAATTAATTCTACAAATTAATTTATCAATATAATTAGGGCATTTCCCATAATTAACAAAACAACCCTAAGGTTTCATTTTCCATCAATAACCCAACATTTACCTCATTTCTCCATACTAATCATGCATATAGGTTTATATAAGCAAAAACCCCCCTTCTTTTGTAAAATTACATAAAGGCCCCAAACTTTCTCAAAATTACCCAACAACCCCCAACATATCAAAATACTAAAATTTAAAGACAAAGCTCATAAGGAGGAGTATGATATCCCTACCTCGAAGTTTGAGCCCAAACGGAGATGAAGACCAAAAACCAACGTGCTCCAAATCCCAAGTTTTTCAGATTAAAACGAAGCCCTCAACCCACTCTATCTTTTTAACAAAGGACTAAGGGTAGAAACTCACTCTAGATAGATCAAACCTTAGAGAGAAGACAAGTATAGAGAGAGAGAGGGAGAGAGTCGGATCTAGGGTTTGTAAAAAGAAAGAAGATGAAAAAGTGATGTTTAAGCCGCTGCTGCGATCTGATATATAACAGGCTCGCTCGAGCGACCAGACACAGAAAACCCTCGCTCGAGCGAAGAACATCTCGCTCGAGCCAAAAACTCGAAGCTTCAGGTCTGCAACCCAGAAGCACGCTCGAGCGACAGAATGCTCGCTCGAGCGAAGAACTCGAAAACATACACCTCGCTCGCTCGAGCGAAGGAAAGCTCGCTCGAGCCAAGAAACACAGCTCTCAGGTCACAATGAGACGCAGACGCACGCTCGAGCGCAAGACTTCTCGCTCGAGCCACTAGACACAAAACTCAACTCTCGCTCGAGCGAAGGAACCCTGGCTCCAGCGAAGGATCTAAAACACAAAGCTCGCTCGAGCGACAAACTCCTCGCTCGAGCGAAGGACCAAAATTCTGGGCCGCAACCAGTTGCTCCCAAACACAACCAACCTGTAACAAACCTGCCCAACACATCCTATAACTCAAATACAAAGTATGAAAGGATGTAAACAAGATATAAACAACCATTAACATCCACGGAACCTAGTCCGGATCACTGTACAACAAGGGGTAAAACCCGGGATCGCTATAAAAGAAGTTGAATAGAAAAGGAAATTGAATAAAAATGGAAGTTGAATAAAAATAAAAATGGAAGTTCCATAAAATTAACAATGGAAGTTGATTCAAGAAAAGGAAATTGAATAAAAATTGAAGTTGAATAAAAATAAAAATGAAAATTGCATCAAATTAAAAATGGAAGTTCATTCAAGAAACCACTATACCATAACGATCTATTTGGAAATTAAATAAAAAAGGAAATTGAATAAAAATAGAAGTTGAATAAAAATAAAAATGGATGTCGCATAAAATTAAAAATGGAGGTTCATTCAAGAAACCACTATACCATAAAGATCTATTGGGAAATTAAATAAAAAAGGAAGTTGAATAGACAAGGAAATTGAATAAAAAATGACGTTGAATAGAAAAGGAAATTAAACAAAAAAGGAAGTTGAATAAAAATAAAAATGGAAGTTGCATAAAATTTAAAAGTTGATGTTCTTTCAAGAAACCACTATACCTTAACGATCTATTTGGAAATTAAATAAAAAAGGAAGTTGAATAGAAAAGAAAATTGAATAAAAAAGGAAGTTGAATAAAAATAAAAATGGAAGTTGCATAAAATTTGAAAGTGGATGTTCATTCAAGAAACCACTATACCTTAACGATCTATTTGGAAATTAAATAAAAAAGGAAGTTGAATAAAAATGGAAGTTGCATAAAATTAACAATGGAAGTTTATTCAAGAAACCACTATACCTGAACAATCTATTTAGAAATTAAATAAAAAAGGAAGTTGAATAGAAAAGGTAATTGAATAAAAATGGAAGTTCAATAAAAATAAAAATGGAATTTGCATAAAATTAAAAATGGAGGTTCATTCAAGAAACCACTATATCTTAACGATCTATTTGGAAGTTAAATAAAAAAGGAAGTTAAATAGAAAAGGAAATTGAATAAAAATGGATGTTGAATAAAAATAAAAATAAAAATGGAATTTGCATAAAATTAACAATGGAATTTAATTCAAGAAACCACTATACCTTAACGATCTATTTGGAAATTAAATAAAAAAGGAAGTTGAATAGAAAAGGAAATTGAATCAAAATGGAAATTGAATAAAAATAAAAATGGAAGTTGCATAAAATTAAAATGGAAGTTTATTCAATAAACCACTATACGTTAACAATCTATTTGGAAATTAAATAAAAAATGTAGTTGAATAGAAAAGGAAACTGAATAAAAATGGAAGTTGAATAAAAATAAAAATGGATATTGCATAAATATAAAAATGGAAGTTCAGTCAAGAAACCAATATGCCTTAACGATCTATTTGGAAATTAAATAAAAAAGGAAGTTGAATAGAAAATGAAATTGAATAAAAATGGAAGTTGCATAAAACTAAAAATGGAAGTTCATTCAAAAAACCACTATACCTTAACGATCTATTTGGAAATTAAATAAAAAAGAAAGTTGAATAAAAATGTAAGTTGAATAAAAATAAAAATGGAAGTTGCATAAAATTAACAATGTAAGTTCATTTAAGAAATCAATATACCTTAACGATCTATTTGGAAATTAAATAAAAAAGTAAGTTGAATAAAAATGAACTTCCATTGTTAATTTTCTACAACTTCCACTATGCCTTAACGATCTATTTGGAAATTATATAAAAAAGGACATTGAATAAAAATGAAAGTTGAATAAAATAAAAATGGAAGTTGCATAAAATTAAAACTGGAAGTTGCATAAAATTAACAATGTAAGTTCATTTAAGAAACCAGTATACCTTAACGATCTATTTGGAAATTAAATAAAAAAGTAAGTTGAATAGAAAAGCAAATTGAATAAAAGTTGAAGTTTAATAAAAATAAAAATGGAAGTTGCATAAAATTAACATTGGAAGTTCATTCAAGAAACCACTATACCTTGACGATTTATGTGGAAATTAAATAAAAAAAGAAGTTCAATAGAAAAGGAAATTGAATATAAAATGAAGTTGAATAGAAATGGAAATTGAATAAAAAAGGAAGTGGAATAAAAAAAAATGGAAGTTGCATAAAATTAACAATGGAAGTTCATTCAGGAAACCACTATACCTTAACGATCTATTTGGAAATTAAATAAAAAAGGAAGTTAAATACAAAAGGAAATTGGATAAAACTAGTAGTTGAATAAAAATAAAAATGGAAGTTGCGTAAAACTTACAATGGAAGTTCTTTCAAAAAACCATTATACCCTAACGATCTATTTGGAAATAAAATAAAAAAGAAAGCTGAATAAAAAAGAAATTGAAGAAAAATGGAAGTTGAATAAAAATAAAAATGGAAGTTGCATAAAATTAAAAATGGAAGTTCTTTCAAAAAAACAACTATAACTTAACGATCCATTTCGAAATTAAATAAAAAATGAAAATGAATAGAAAAGGAAATTGAATAAAAATTGAAGTTACATAAAATTAACAATGTAAGTTTATTCAAGAAACCACTATACCTGAACAATCTATTTGGAAATTAAATAAGAAAGGACGTTGAATAGAAAAGGAAATTGAATAAAAACAAAAATGGAAGTTGCATAAGATTAACAATGGAAGTTTATTGAATGAAAATGGAAGTTAAATAAAAAAGGAAGTTAAATAGAAAAGGAAATTGAATAAAAATGGATGTTGAATAAAATTAAAAATAAAAATGGAAGTTGCATAAAATTAAAAATGGAAATTCATTCAAGAAACCACTATACCTTAAAGATCTATTTGGAAATTAAATAAAAATGGAAGTTGAATAAAATGAAAAATAGAAGTTCATTCAAGAAACCACTATAACTTAACGATCTATTTGGAAATAAAATAAAAAAGAAAGTTGAATAGAAAAGTAACTTGAATAAAAATGGAAGTTGAATAAAAATAAAAATGGAAGTTCATTCGAGAAACCACTATACCTCAATGATCTATTTGGAAATTAAATAAATATGGTAGTCGAATGGAAAAGGAAATTGAATAAAAATTAATCTTTAATAAAAATAAAAATGAAAATTGCATGAAATTAAAAATGGAAGTTCATTCAAAAAACCACTCTACCTTAACGATCTATTTGGAAATTAAATAAAAAATGAAGTTGAATAGAAAAGTAAATTGAATAAAAGTTGAAGTTTAATAAAAATAAAAATGGAAGTTGCATAAAATTAACAATGGTAATTCATTGAAGAAACCACTATACCTTAACGATCTATTTGGAAATTGAATGAACTTCCATTTTTAATTTTATCCAACTTCCATTTTTAGTTTTATGCAACTTCCATTTTTATTCAATTTCCTTTTGTATTCAACTTCCTTTTTTATATAATTTCCAAAAAGATCGTTAAGGTATAGTGCTTTTTTGAATTAAATTCCATTATTAATTTTATGCAACTTCCATTTTTATTTTTATTCAACTTCTATTTTTATCCAATTTCCTTGTCAATTCAACATTCCTTTTTATTCAATTTCCTTTTCTATTCATCTTTCTGTTTTATTTAATTTCCAAATAGATTGTTAAGGTATAGTGGTTTCTCGAATGAACTTCCATTTTTGTTTTTATTCAACTTCGATTTTTATTTTTATTCATCTTTCATTTTTATTCAATTTTCTTTTCGATTCAACTTCCTTTTTTTATTTAATTTCCAAATAGATCGTTAAGGTATAGTGGTTTCTTGAATGAACTTCCATTATTAATTTTTTGCAACTTCCATTTTTATTTTTATTCAACTTCTATTTTTATCCAATTTCCTTGTCTATTCATCTTCCGATTTTATCCAATTTCCTATTCTATTTAACTTCCTGTTTTATTTAATTTCCCAATTGATCTTTATGGTATAGTGGTTTCTTGAATGAACTTCAATTGTGAATTTTATGCAACTTCCATTTTTAGTTCTATTCAACTTCAATTTTTATTCAATTTCCATTTCTATTCAACTACCTTTTTTATTTAATTTCCAAATAGATCGTTAAGGTAGAGTGGTTTTTTGAATAAACTTCAATTTTCAATTTTATGCAACTTGCATTTTTAATTTTATTCAACTTCCATTTTTATTTGATTTCTTTTTCTATTCAACTTCATTTTTTTATTTAATTTTCAAATACATCGTTAAGGTATAGTGGTTTCTTGAATGAACTTCCATTTTTAATTTTATGCAACTTAAATTTTTATTCAATTTTGTTTTCTGTTCAACTTCTTTTTTTATTTAATTTCCAAATAGATCGTTAAGATATAGTGGTTTCTTGAATGAACTTCCATTTTTAATTTTATGCAACTTCCATTTTTATTTTTATTTTTATTCAACTTCTATTTTTATTCAATTTCATTTTCTATTCAACTTCCTTTTTTATTTATTTTCCAAATAGATCGTTAAGGTATAATGGTTTATTGAATGAACTTCCATTTTTAATTTTATGCAACTTCCATGGTTATTCGATTTCCTTTTCTATTCAACTTCATTTTTTTATTTAATTTTCAAATAGATCGTTAAGGTGTAATGGTTTCTTAAATGAACTTACATTTTTATTTTTTTTTCAACTTCCATTTTTATTCATCTTCCATTTTTATCCAATTTCCTTTTCTATTCAACATCCTTTTTTATTTAATTTCCAAATAGATTATTAAGGTATAGTGGTTTCTTGAATGAACTTCCATTTTTAGTTTTATGTAACTTCCATTTTTATTCAATTTCCGATTCTATTCAACTTCATTTTTTTATTTAATTTTCAAATAGAACGTTAAGGTATAGTGGTTTATTGGATGAACTTCCAATGTTAATTTTAGGCAACTTGCATTTTTATTCAATTTTGTTTTCCATTCAACTTCCTTTTTTATTTAATTTCCAAATAGATCGTTAAGGTATAGTGGTTTCTTGAATGAACTTCCATTGTTAATTTTATGCAACTTCCATTTTTATTTTTATTCAACTTCTATTTTTATCTAATTTCCTTGTCTATTCAATTTGCTTTTTTATTTAATTTCCAAATAGATCGTTAAGGTATAGTGGTTTCTTGAATAAACTTCCATTGTTAATTTTATGCAACTTTCATTTTTATTTTTATTCAATTTGCTTTTCTATTCAACGTCCTTTTTTATTTAATTTCCTTTTTTCTTTAATTTCCAAATAGATCGTTAAGGTATAATGGTTTCTTAAATGAACTTCCATTTTTATTTTTATTCAACTTCCATTTTTATTCATTTTCCATCTCTATTAAACTTCCTTTTTTCTTTAATTTCCAAATAGATCGTTAAGATATAGTGGTTTCTCGAATGAACTTCCATTTTTAATTTTATGAAACATCCATTTTTAATTTTATGCAACTTCCATTTTTATTCAATTCTCTTTTCCATTCAACTTCCTTTTTTATTCAATTTGCTTTTCTATTCAACTTCCAAATAGATCGTTAAGGTATAGTGGTTTTTTGAATGAAGTTCCATTTTTAATTTTATGCAACTTCCATTTTTATTGTTATTCAACTTCCTTTTTTATTCAATTTCATTTTCTATTCAACTCCATTTTTTTATTTACTTTCCAAATAGATCGCTAAGGTATAATGGTTTCTTGAATTAACTTCCATTGTTAATTTTAGGCAACTTGCATTTTTATTTATATTCAACTCCCATTTTGATTCAGTGTCCTTTTGTAGTCAATTTTCTTTTTTATTTAATTTCCAAATAGATCGTTAAGGTATAGTGGTTTTTTGAAACAATTTCCATTTTTAATTTTATGCAACTTCCATTTTTATTTTTATTCAACTTCCATAGTTATTCAATTTCCTTTTCTATTCAACTTCCTTTTTTATTTAATTTTTAAATAGATCGTTAAGATATCATGGGGAAATTGAATAAAAATGGAAGTTGAATAAAAATAAAAATCGAAGTTGAATAAAAATGGAAGTTCAGTCAAGAAACCAATATACCTTAACGATCTATTTGTAAATTAAAAAAAAAAAAAGAGGAAGTTGAATAGAAAAGGAAATTTAATAAAAAAGGAAGTTGAATAAAAATAAAAATGGAAGTTGTGTAAAATTAAAAATGGAAGTTCATTCAAGAAACCACTATACCTTAACGATCTATGTGGAAAGTAAATTTGCAAATAAATCGTTAAAAAAAGAAGTTGAATAAAAAAAGGAAATTGACTACAAAAGGACATTGAGGGTATAGTGATTTCTTGAATGAACTTCCATTTTTAATTTTATGCAACTTCCATTTTTATTTTTATTCAACTTCTAGTTTTATCCAATTTCCTTTTGTAGTCAACTTCATTTTTTATTTAATTTCCAAATAGATCGTTAAGGTATAGTGGTTTCTCAAATGAACTTCTATTTTTATTTTTATTCAACTTTCATTTTTGTTTTTATTCAATTTCCTTTTCTATTCAACGTCCTTTTTTATTTAATTTCCATTTTTAATTTTATGCAACATCCATTTTTATTTTTATTCATCTTCCGATTTTATTCAATTTCCTTTTCTATTCAACTTACTTTTTTATTTAATTTCCAAATACATCGTTAAGGTATAGTGATTTCTTAAATGAACTTACATTGTTAATTTTATATAACTTCCATTTTATTTTTATTCAACTTCCATTTTTATTCAATTTTTATTTTTATTCAACTTCTTTTTTTATTTAATTTCCAAATAGATCGTTAAGGTATAACGGTTTATTAAATGAACTTCCATTGTTAATTTTATACAACTTCCATTTTTATTTTTATTCATCTTCCATTTTTATTCAATTTCCTTTTCTATTCAACATTCTTTGTTATTTAATTTCCAAATTGATCATTAAGGTATAGTGGTTTTGTCACGCCCCGAATTTTAATTACTCGAAAACATTACCAAAGCCTGTAAATTTAGGTCCATATTTTTTTTTTATATATACATTTACAAATGTCTATTACACTTGAGTAATAGAATCACAAAGATACATGTTCTCCCTCTTTCAATAAATACAACAACAATAATACATGCCAAGCTTCTGCCACGAAGCTACAAATAAATAATTACAAATACAACTCCACTACCTTTACATCTACTAAGAAAGCTATACAAATGAACTGAAGAACTCCATAAATCTTCAATCAAATAACTCAAACTTTCTTCCTGTAAAAAGATTAAACAACGACGGGGTAAGCACTAATGCCCAGTAGGAATCTCATAGTTCTAAATCAATAACGAACACACAGATAGAAATGATCATGCATGCGGGGTGATACAATATAGTAGGGTGACATTTCATAATCTCAAAATATCATAAGTAAGGTATCTTTTTCTCAAAAACAATTTAAACGCTTGTAAGAAATACCTTCAGCCATTAAAATCATCCCTTAACTTTAGAAAAACCATAGATCCTTGTGAACAACCATATTTAAGAAACAACATCATTTAAATGTTATTAACCAATTTCCCAAACATTTCTCAATTAATTTTCCATTGTTAATACTCTTCTTTTCCTTCCATTCTTCTTTTCTACTCATCACTTTTAACTTAAAACCCCATAATTTCAAGTTCAAGTTCCTTTTTGACTCGCCAACAATTCTCCTCTACTCATTTCACCTCGTTAATTACATCCGCAAAGTTTCATTTAAAGATAACACAATGTTAATAAACCCTTCCAAGCCAATCCTTTATTTAATTAAGGAACAACTCTCACAATTTACTTTTATTAACACAACTACTTCGTTAAGTTTATCATCATAATCTATAATCCTTATATCTATTTTTTTGGTTCCCATTATTTACAAATAATGCCCATGCACATTTCCTTTTTAAACCAAATTATACATCAATATGAAATTTCACAAATTCATCACAAGCAACAAAAAAAAACATCATCAACTCAACTTACCTCTCAACACATAGCTCAACACAATCCACCTTTTGCCGGCTTACTACGGCGGGATGTGAACTCCCAAAAACCATTTTCGAAAACCAACCATTCTTTTAAAATAAATTTCCAAGTTTTGTAGAGTATTCTCACAAAGTATGTACATAGTTATGCTTTTTCCTCAACGCAAAAGTAAATGTAAATGCAATGCTATGCCAAGATAAATCAATGAGGAAAAAAATCCGTTCCAATGCATTGTTTCAAAATCACCATGTTCTCAATGTCATCATGTGATTCAATTTCAATTGTTCAAAACTTAACAATTTATTTCAAGGGCGGTAAATACAACTCTGGTAATCTTTAGGTCAGTGTCTGCAAGTAGACTATACAATTACTACCAATTTGTCATTTTTGCCAGTATCATCTGGAGGGCTCGACACCCATTCTTTGTCATTTTTACCAGTCACAAGCTAGAAGGCTCGACACCCATTCCTTGTCATTTTTACCAGTCACAAGCTGGAAGGCTCGACACCCATAATCCACACTACCTGTCAAGACTTACCACCGTATTTACCCAAAAACCATTTCATGAAAACTCATTTCTTAACATTCTTTCTCAATGCAAGTTTTCAAATCAACTTTCAAAGTTTAATGTAATCAAATGATTTGATATGACAATGCAACCATAACAATACAATGCAACAATTCTTCCATTTCCAATTCTTCCACACAATACTACCATTGTGATCAAAATTCCCATTTCTCCTTTCTATGCAATTTCACAAGATGAATAAATATACATTTATTTCAATTAATCCAAGGGATAGCATAATTCCCACCTTTCAAACATTTCCCACAACTTAGTCACTTCAAGACTATATCAATACTTTCAAATAACAATTTCCAAAGTGAGTAACAATTCTCATACTTCTTCAAAATTTAACATTTATAAAATATAAACAAGAAATTTTCCAAACATCATTTATTTTAGCATTTAAAATAAATATAGCAATATCAACTATGGATTTTTAACTTCTCTTTTAAAAATTCAAAATTTCTAGGTTTCTCACCAAAACCATCCATCTTCAAATATTTGACAAGATTTCACCAAAACATCTCCCTTTCATCAATATAGTTCCAAAAACCCCCAAATTTCTAGTAAACCCACTTTGAAAAGCACTATTTTTCTTAAATCAACAACAAGTTTTCAAATATAACCAAATTCCAATTAAACTTGTACACATGTAATTCAACCTACAAATTTCATGATTCTACTTTCAATTTGGGCAAATAATTGATTATCCTCATAAATCAACCTAGGGTTTCTAGATAATCTAGAAATTTCAAGAAAAATTCCAACTTCTTAACCCATTATTTTCTTCTTCCAATTTTCCCCTTGATTATACATCCTAGGTTCCTAATCCATAATCTAAACCCAACAATAACACCCCAAACTCTTCGAATCCGAAATCCCCCAAATTTCCATAATATAATTCTATATGCTCAAAATGTAGATTTTGCATTTATATACTCAAAATACCACAAATCTATCTATTAATGTAAGCATTGAAGGAGAACTAGGACCCCTACCTCAAGAACCAAGCAAGAAAAGCAAGCTTTGAGAAGAATCCTTCGAAATCCCGAATTCCAATCGGTTGAAAGTGTTGATCTTCTCTTGTTCTCCATTGTTGATGCAAGAACCATAGTGGATTGTTGATCAAAGTAGAGCAAATCAAGGTTTTGGGGGCTAGGGTTTCGAACATGTAGGAGGGGAGAAGAAGAGAGGAAAAGAAAATGCAAGAAATGATCAAAAAACACGTTTTTGAGTTGCTGTCCCGCTATTCCCGCTCGAGCGTACCTGCTCCCAGCACAGATTTCAAAACTTCGAACAGGTATAACTTTTTCATACGGACTCCGTTTTAGGTCGTTCTTGTGTCCAAATTGAAGCCCCGGAAATAAGCTTTCCAATGGTTCGAACCTCACATCCAAATTCAAAGTATGGAAGGAGAAAAGGGCAAAAGAGTGACGGAAGGTCAAAAACTCAAACTCCAAACTTGGGGCTTTTTATCTAATCTTATCCAAATACCTTGTTAAGACTTCAATTAAGGTTCCAAACATCACCCAAGGGTCCTCAATTATAATATTTAAAGTCCACTCGTCAACCCATCAATATCAAGAGTCCAACAACCGTACAAGTTTTAAGGTGACGGGCACCACTTTTCATCAATCCAAAGTAAATCAAGATCCGAGTCATTTACAACAAAAGTAATCTATGGTGACGAAAAGTAGTGAAGAAAATAAATTTCGTCACTAAATAAGAATAATCCGTGACGAATTATAAAATTTTGTCACATATAATAAAAAAATAAAAATAATAGGTGACGAAATTTATTTTCGTCAACAAATACTTCTTTTTAGGTGATAAAAAATTAAGTTTCGTCACCGAAGGTTTTCCCACTAATTTTTTTTGGTGGCGCCAAAATTTTGACACTTTTGGTGAGAAAAAAATTTGTCACCAATTATAAAATTATTAGTGAGGAATATATTTTCGTCACCAATAATTTTATATATATTTTTTGAGAAACTTGATTTTAAATATTTTAAGACCATTTAGTGATAAATATATTTTTGTCACTAATAATTTTAAATATTTTGAGACTTTTTAGTGAGGAAATTATTGTGGCACTAATTTTGAAGGGAAAGTTTTGAAATATTAGGCAGTAGAGTGTAATGAAAAAAATATACTACTAACTTTCCCTCCCCCCTCCTCATTTTTTGTTTATCAATTTTCATCTCCCCTCTTTCTCTCTCTCTCTCTCTCTTTAAAAACAAAATACAAGTTAATTAGCTCTCTAAGTAACCTACGGTGACGAAAAGTAGTGAAGAAAATAAATTTCGTCACTAAATAAGAATAATTCATGACGAATTATAAAATTTTGTCGCATATAATAAAAAAGTAAAAATAATAGGTGACGAAATTTACTTTCGTTAATAAATACTTCATTTTAGGTGAGGAAAAATTAAATTTCATCACCAAAGGTTTTCTCTCTAATTTTTTTGAGTGGGGGCCAAAATTTTGAGACTTTTGGTGAGAAAAATAATTTGTCACCAATTATAAAATTATTAGTGAAGAATATATTTTCGGCACCAATAATTTTAAATTTTTTTTTTTTGAAAATTTGATTTTAAATATTTTGAAACTATTTGATGAAGAATATACATTACAACAAAAACACACTTTAGTGGCACTACACTAGTGGCATGTTTTTAGAAAATGTTACAAAAATAATATTTGGTAATACGTTTTACAAAAAAAAAAACTACAGAATCACAAACATATAAGGCTCTAGTGGCATTTCAATAAAAAAAATGTCACATCAATTTTATGACATTTTATAAAAGAATGGCACACGAAATTGTTTCAGTGTCATTTATCAACAGATGAACTTTAGTAGAAATGACATTTTTAAAAAAAATGTCACTAAACTAGGTAGGTGCAAGTTACTTTTTATGGCATTAGGTGAAAAGTGTCCTAAACAAATATTTTATAGTATTTTGAGAAATGCCACTAAGTCAAAAACTTTCCAAGCTATCTAATGGCATTTTTTGAAAAAATAAAAAATATTAATATATTTTCAAAATTTTTAAAATGCACAAAATAAATAATAACAAATAAGTTAAACTGAATATAACATGTTTTTTTTAACTATACTTGCCACATGTACAAAATTGATTAACGACTTTATATGACTTAAAAGAAGAAATAAAATTTCAAATTGCTCTTCTGTACAATGATAAATTTTTTTAAATTTTAGTTCTTATAATTTCAATTAATTCGATTTTGACTCTGAATATTACCGCTTAATTTGAGTTTATGTTTAATTTTAGTATTATTATTTTTTTTTATAGGTATTACAGGTACATACACCAAACAGAGTGACCAAAGACCAAACATTTGCTGTCGCCCTCTCTCTCATAGTTTATAGCGACCCCGGTCTTTTCCCATTTGATTATTGTATCCGGACTTATGTTCCGTAGATTCCATTGTTGTATCATTGTTGTTGTTGTCCTTTAATTCTTTATTTTGAGTTATAGGATTTATTGGGCAGGTTATGTTACAGGTTGGTTGGGTTTAGAAACCAAAAGTACATGTCCAGTTTTTTTGGGTTGGTCGCTCGAGCGAGCTCTTCTTCGCTCGAGCGAGGTCTTTGATTTTGGTCCTTCGCTCGAGCCAGGGTCCCTTCGCTCGAGCGAGCTTTGCGTCCAGTACTTAGACCTGATGGATGTGTTTCTTGGCTCGAGCGAGCTTCCTTCGCTCGAGCGAGTGAGGTGTATGTCTTTGAGTTCTTCGCTCGAGCGAGCTTTCCTTCGCTCGAGCGAGCTTCTGCTGGTTGCAGACCTGAAGCATCGAGTTTTTGGCTCGAGCGAGCATTTCTTCGCTCGAGCGATGATTTTCTGTTCTGGTCGCTCGAGCGACCAGTCTTCGCTCGAGCGAGCCTGTCAGGTATAAATACGCAGAAGCGTATTTTAAAACAGTTTTCAGCCTCTTTTTGATTCTAAAACCCTAAAGTCCGACTTCTCTTCTTCTCTAAACACCTTCTCTCCTAGGTTTGATCTAGTTAGGGTGGGTTTTTGTCCTAGTTGCTTTACAAATAAGATAGAGGGGAGTGAGGGCTTCCATTTAATCTGAGAAATTCGTGGTTTGGAGCACTTTGAAGTTTGGGCATCATCTCCTTCTTCTTCTTTCTGAGTTATATATTCGAGGTAGGGATTTCCTACTCCATTTATACGCTTTAATCATAAGTGTTAGTATTTTGGTATGTGGGGGGTAGTTTGGTAATTTTGGTATGTGGGGGTAGTTTGGTAATTTTGGAGAAACCTTAGGGTTTGGTTTGATTAATTTGTATAATTATTTAAAGGAATAATGTGGAATTTGGTTTAATTCATAGAATTGGGAATGTTAATTTACATTCATTGTTATATTTATTTCTTGTTTAAAATAACTGTTTGGGCTATCGTGGAGGATAGCCATTGATTGTTGTAGACCTTGCATGCGGCTTAGGTATAACTGAAATTATGTCACCTATGTTGACTGTTGAATTAATACAGAACATTACTTGTATTGATTATGTGTTGTATATGGCAATTTGTGTTTCATTGCATATGCATTTTTATTTGGAGGAGATAGGGGATGAACTCCACGGTTTAGGGGAAGATAGGGGATGGACCTCTAAACCGGATTTATTGGGAGGAGATAGGGGATGGACTCCAGTAGCATCACTCTTATGTGTGCTTATTGTTTAATAGAAATATTTCTATTTATTGTGATATATGATACATCACTAAAATGTGTATCAGTTGGGAAGTACGGAAGTGAATTGATTGTGAATGATACAATACCACTATGTGTTTTGTTATGATTAGTCTAACTTGAATTGTTATTCCTGTTGTATTGGAAGTAATGTAATAAAAGATGAAACCCTGTTGAGTTATTTGGCCAGGTTCTGAGCCATAAGTGTGAAAGTAAAATGTGCCATAGACAATGTGTCATAGGCAGTGTAGACATTCGTGTCATGAATATTGTAACTTGATTATAGTGTGTTAACCATGTATCAGATGCTAATGCTTTAGTTATTGCTTATGCTTGGTTTAGTATTTCTTTACTGGGCTGTGCTCACCCTATATGGAACTTTATTTTCAGGTTCAGGTGGTTCACTCCCTCCAAGGACTTAGCTTGTGAGGAATTGAATTTGGAGACTTGTTTTATCTGTTATTTGTTTTATTTGAACATTGTAATTCTTCAAGCCTAGGGCTTATCTGTTTTGAGTTAGAACTCAGTAAATTGTATCCAAGTGTTGGCTTGGCAAGATGTAAGCCCGTAGGCATTTATTATGGTATTTTATTTCGTAAGACTCTGATGATTGATGTAATAAATAATGTCTTCTTTTAATAATGCATGTTTTGTTTTATATTCTTTGGGTTGAATTTTGAGGGCGTTACATAGTTGCTCACCGTTTATGCTTAATTTTAGTATTTATTTATTTATTTATCTGTATTACAGGTACATACACCAAACAGAGGGACTAAACACCAAGTAGTCTTGCTCTCCCCCTCTCTCTCATAGTCGCTCACCATCGGTCAGTCATCATTGCTCGCCATGGGTCAATCACCGTCGCTCACCGTCTCCTCGGTTCCAATCGATGTTCAGGTCTCTCTCTCTCTCTCTCTCTCTCTCTCTCTCTCTCTCTCTCTTTCTTTATTTTCCCATTTCACTCTAGAGCTAGGGTTTTTTATTTTTTTTTATTTATTTATTTTTTTTTTTGATGTTGTAGGATTTTTATTTTTTTGAAATGAGTACATGAGTTTTGATTTTTGTTCTAGATTTAGGGTTTTTTGAACTAATTATTGTGTGATAGATGAGATGATTTATTATGTGAATGATTTAGGGTTTTTGAATTTCAAGTTGAAGATATATTGAACAAACAAAATGGATTGTAGTTTTAATTATACAAAATTTTCTGTCGATTCTTAATATTAACTCCAATACTAATTTAACAATGATTTTTTCTCATTGCTAAAATTGTAGTTCTATTTCACGCTTCTAATGTTTGTCTATTTCATTTTCACTTCATACACTATATATAGCAGCAGAAGTGGGTCTTTCTTTTTTCTTTTTGACAAAGATCTCCTATTTAATATCACGTCCCTCCAAAGTGTCTCCAAAATTCATAATTGATTGGTTCCACAATTCCCTCAACCCACAATATGAGACCTCACAACACTCAAAAAATAGCAGCCTCATGCAACCTGCAAACAGAGTATATATACGAATATATGTAAATAGTTAATCAATACACTCTCAATATGGTCAGTGAGAGTGTGTATTATACTTCCTCACAACAGTCAAACCTCTATGAAATGGTTTAACACTCATAACAGCTCCTTGTAACCTGCACAATAAACAAAACATTTGAAACACTCAATATATCTTCACATCACCCAACCCACATTTAATGAACTCCATCCCTCATTTCTCTTCCCAAATGATTGGGTCTATTCTTCAATATTGAATCTGCAGTTTCCATGTATCAAGGAACCACCTGTCACCTGGATGGCTTTTCAGGTTAAAAACAGATAACATACGGAATCTTACCATGCCATAATATGCTTGACAACCACTTCCTCAGGAGGAATTCATCATCAAATAAGTGACAGCATTTTTTTCAAAATCCCTTCTTTAGAATAGTATATGATATCAAAGGAGCTCCTAGTTTTAGGCTTATAGCCATGAGAGGATATTCAAAACTTTATATTGGTGTTACTTCTATTTATTCATTTTTTCTTTTCATTTAGAACATATTTGGGTAAATTATAAATTCACCCTTGTGGTTATGGAAATTGCTCCTGCCCCTCGAGGTTTTAAACCACATTACATTTTCTTCTTCATAAAGACTTAGGTCAACTAACAAATTGGATGATGTCAACAATTTTTTTTTTTTTTTGAAATATCTATTTTACCCATAGCTCCTATCTCTCCGTCTTTTTCCTATTTCTCTTCGTTTCTTAGCCACATCTCCCTAGATAATCCAATGACTTTTTTATATCATTTTAATTTATACACTCACTATACATTTTTTAACAACTCTGCAATGATTGAAATTGCAAATGCAATGTATAGCCCCCCCACCATTGTCCCATCTCTTGGCTTATGTTACTTCTAGGTTGACAAGTTGTTGTTATGGCAATTGGTTAGTTTTATATACTCCTTATATTCTTAGAAGCAGGTGGAATATTTGCAGGGTCATGATGGTTCAAACACACTTTTTGGTCTTCAATCCAAGTTTTAGTAAATTCAAATAGATTATGCCTGTCAATTCGTAGTTTCCAAATAAGAATAGTTTAGGAAGCTCTTAAAAGTCCATGTTAGTTGGACCCAATCCTACGTGAATCTATGTGTGCTCAATTTATTACTTCTACTTCTACTGCAATATGTTAGCATTTAAACCCCCTGCTCATACTTCATACATCAAATGGTTAGTAGTTCATCATGTCAATGTGCAGCTAAATGATGTGGTAAGGACGGACTGTTGATCCTAATGTACGTGTTGCCTTTTAACATGAATACATATCTAAATACAGTAATGCTATTATGACTTTTCAACAAACTTTAGTACTTAAAGCAGATAGAACATAAACACCAAAAACTCTTAACAATTTGATGCTGCCAAATATAAGAGACTAAATAATTGAAGAGCTTCATTTATCAAACTTACCTCAAACCAAAAACCAATTACAGAGGAACATGAAGGATTTGTTTCTAGATAATAACAGATGCTTGTATGATTAACAGCTAGAGAAGTGCTCAATATTAACAGAGGGCATAAGCTTAAAAGCATAGAACATGATTTTTTACATCAAATAAATATACGTACAGCAGCTACATCCATAATTTATCAACCAAAGCGCATCAAATGTAAACCTAGTTTCAGATGCTAAACTAATTTTCCTATAGCAGACACAGAGGTATTAAATTAAAAAGATGATAAGTGGCATAACAGAAAAAGACTCACATCCTAATCCATTTGTATGTTGGCATTATCAAGCGTTTTGTCCAAATCATTCATCAAGACACATCGGGGATTGGGTTGTAATTCGTTTACTTGAATTTTTGTATTATACATTTGATCAAATGTATTTTGATCAGTAGGGTGCTCGTGATTTTTACCTGAACTGATTGTTGTTCAGTTGCTCTCAATGGTTTTTCACATAAGTCATGATGTCTACCATCTTGATTTATTTAGTGTGTTACTGTGTGGAAGACTTTTGATCTATCTTGAGATTGAATAACTGTTAATAATCCATCTGGTAATTTTTAATTGGTAATTTGTTTTAAGAGTTTGGCCTATTCACTCCCCTCTAGGCACAAAGGTGTCTGTCTCCGCAATTTCATTATCCTACTAATTCATTTATATTATTTTGCAGGAAGACAAGGAGAGACTTGAGAAGCAATTGCATGATATGGCAGTGGTGGTTGAGAGATTGGAGAGCAGCAGACAGAAACTGCTAATGGAGGTAACATCCTTTCCTACTATTTCAATTCATTCAATAACCTGGACTTGAAGTTTTCAGTTTGCTGCTTAATCTTGTTTACAGATTGATTCCCAATCTTCAGAGATAGAGAGGCTTTTTGAGGAAAATTCTAATCTTTCATCTGCTTATCAAGAGGCAACGGGTGTAGTAGTGCACTGGGAGAATCAGGTACTCAGTGCTGGAGGTTTGACAGAATCTGGTTTTCAGATTTAGTAATCTGTTGACACCTTTTGTGGTTTCTTTCTCTCTCTGTTTTTTTCCCTTCTCCCTTATTGATGGATCTTTAGGCTGTCCCAAGGTAGTTTATGAATAACCTTGGACAGTGTAATTTGGTTTAATTATAGTGTTTGGATTGGCTGCATTACATTTTCATTTTAGAGATTGGACATAAAAAGTTGCTTCCCTAGGTGTTTAGCTTTCATTTCATTTAGAGTTCACAATGAAAGCTACCCTGGTCAAATGAACAGAGAAAGCATAAAAATTCTTTATCCTTTGTGCATGCCTATAGCATTCATGGTTTTCAATTGTGATTTTACTTTTTTTTTTTTGTAAAAATTTATGTTGACTAAGGACCATCAATTTAGCGCATAATTGAGCTCCTATTCCTCATATTTGAACCCTTGAACAAGTTGCATGAAAAATGAATTCATGCCTTGATGTATTTGTCCTGCTGGAGATTTGTGGTGAGGTGGAAGTTTAAGATATAGATGTAGGATCTCAATTATGTCAAAAGAGAACTTCATGAAGGGGCTGTCAGAAGTTTTAAGGACAAATATTTAATCAAATAATATATTGTTGTGTTTGAGAAGAGAGAATTTTAGGTACAATGCTCTTTAGAGATTTTGGATTAAGCCTTTGATTCAAGGGAAAATAGTTAATCAGATGTGAAATAATACTGGCTGCACAATGAAGCCAGATATTGAACTACAATACTTGTATCTAAGACACCTATCTGCCTTTGCTTTACCTATTCATATGTTTGTTTATACATCAGGATACCCCATGGCTTTGCGATAAACTATAGCTATAGGCTTGAGCTTGAGCTTGAAAAGACATTTAGTTATCTAATTTGCCTTCATCTTGTCGTGGATGAGGAATGCTTATATTATCTTTACTTGTTAAGTTTCGTGGAAGTTATGCGGATCTCTTCCTCAAAACAATAATATGCATGATGTGATTCCTGCAGGTAAAAGACTGTCTTAAGCAGAATGAGGAGCTCCGCAACATGTTAGATAAGTTGAGGACAGAACCAGCTAATGCACCAGCATTGAATGGCATGGAGAGCCAGAGAGGCCTTTTTAGCATCAAAATTGCAGTATTGCAGTATTGCCACATTGAACATTGTTTTTTTTGTGTATGTTGAAGATGGATCATTTTAATAGAAATCACTTAGCATACCTACAAGGGACAAACCTTCCAATGGGGTCCTAGAAATTTGGGTTATTTAAGTTGATGACAATACCTTCCAGATGGTGGGAGTTTGGCTGGCTAATTATTGGTTTCACACTTGGGTAGGGTATCCTAGGAGGCATCATAAAAATAAAGACATTGATCATTGCTTGCAATTTTCAGTTGGTAGCATTATTTCCCCTCTTATCCGTTTTTTTACAGCATACATTTGCATACCGTAAAAAGTTATTTTATTAAATAATATATATACTCATGTTATTTCTATATCTCCTGTAATATTTTACATACTCTATACAATTTCAAACATCATTACAAATTTGTTTCTTATTCTATAGAATACAAATTACATTGCAAATTCTAACATATATACACTATTAGTTTTGAAGCTAAATTCTCAAGTAATTCAAATTTCCTTTACAAAGAGAAATACAAATAGCATGACTTCATCCTAAAAACTAAATACAAACAAGATCCCCTAAACACCAGCAAGTTACCAAAAGACATCACATATTTGTCTTGCATAAGTTAGAGACTTGCAAGCTTTCAATTGTAATAAACCTTCTACTTCTGGATGTCTAGTAAGATCTACTCCTAGCTATCCTTCCTGTACATCCTTGATAATATTTTTCTTGTTTATTTTCTTTGCAGATTGGTTTTTGATGACGTTTGGAAGCATACTTGCAAATTAAGATCAAGTGTTGAATTTTATTTTATTTTTTGAATTGATACATAGTTCTAGTTGTAAATTAAGATCAAGTGTTTTTTTTTTTTTTTTGGTGGACACCACGTTGGTTCATTTTGGGATTTGCTATAATGGTTTTCATGGATATATTTTGATTTATAATATAAATTGTTTAGCAAATTTTTTGTGTGGAGTAGTGTATATTAGCTAGTGAATTTCTTAGTACATTTAGAAGACGATTGGGATATGAGCAGGCATATTTGTAAAATAATAATTTAAAATGAAATATAAAATATGGAACAAGTTTAGTGACAAATTTTTTCGTCATCTATACTTGTTATTATGACAAAGTGATTATTCGTCACTAATAAATATTTTTTATGACAAAATTTATCGCAGCTTATGTATGAAAGTTTTCATTGATTTTGTGACTAAAAATTTCGTCACGTGTACATATTTTTGTTACGAAATATATTTCGTCACCCATGTCTGACTTTTGGAGACGAAAAATTTCGTCAGCTTTACATCTTATTGTGACGAAATTATTTTCTCATCAATGATCAACATGTGTGACAAATTTATTCGTCAACTAAAGTTATAAATATGGTATTGAATAACTATTTTGTGACGAAAATGAGGATTTTTTGCGACAAAATGTAGTCTTATTGGTGACAAAAATTTTCGTCACTAAATTAATTTCATTGGTGACGAAATTATTTTTCGTCACAATGCTCTTTAGTGACAAACATTCAATGACGAACCCAGTGACGAAAATATTTCCTCACAAATATTTATAGTGACGAAATTAGCTCTTTGGAGACAAAAAAAATTCGTCATCCAAGACCCAACTTGTTGTAGTGTTACAGGTTTCTTGGATGAACTTCTATTTTTATTTTTACTCGACTTCCATTTTTATTCAATTTCCTATTCTATTCAACTTCCTTTTTTGTTTAATTTCCAAATAGATCGTGAAGGTATAGTGGTATCTTTTTATTTTTATTCCACATAGATTGTTAAGGTATATAGTGGTTTCTTAAATGAACTTCCATTGTTAATTTTATGCAACTTTCATTTTTATTTTTATTGAATTTCCTTTTCTATTCAACTTCTTTTTTTATTTAATCTCCTAATAGATCGTTAAATAGAAAATGAAATTGAATAAAAATAAAAATGAAAGTTGCATAAAATTAACAATGGAAGTTTATTCAAGAAACTACTATACCTTAACGATCTATTTGGAAATTAAATAAAAAAGGAGTTGAATAGACAAGGAAATTGAATAAAAATGGAAGTTGAATAAAAATAAAAATGGAAGTTGCATAAAATTAACAATGGAAGTTCATTCAAGAAACCACTATACCTTAACGACCGATTTGGAAACTAAATAAAAAAGGAAGTTGAATAGAAAAGGAAATTGAATAAAAAGGATGTGGAATAAAAATAAAAATGGAAGTTGCATAAAATTAACAGTGGAAGTTTATTCAAGAAACCACTATAACTTAATTTCCAAATAGATCGTTAAGGTATAGTGGTTTCGTGAATGAACCTCCATTTTTATTTTATTCAACTTCCATTTTTATTCAACTTCCATTTTTTATATTTACGCAACTTCAATTTTTATTTTTATTCAATTTTTATTTTTATTCAACTTCCATTTTTATTTTTATTCATCTTGCATTTTTTTCCAATTTCCTTTTCTATTTAACATCCTTTTTTATTTAATTTCCAAATAGATCATTAAGGTATAGTGGTTTCTTGAATGAACTTCCATTGTAAGTTTTATGCAACTTCCATTTTTATTTTTATTCGACTTCCATTTTTATTCAATTTCCTTTTCTATTCAACTTCATTTTTTTACTTAATTTCCAAATAAATCGTTAGGATATAGTGGTTTCTTGAAAAAACTTCCATTGTTAATTTTATGCAACTTCCATTTTTATTTTTATTTAGCTTCCATTTTTATTCAATTTCCTTTTCAATTCGACTTCATTTTTTTACTTAATTTACAAATAAATCGTTAGGGTATAGAGGTTTATTGAATGAACTGCCATTTTTAATTTTATACAACTTCAATTTTTATTTTTATTCAACTTTCATTTTTATGCGATTTCCATTTCTATTCAATTTCCTTTTCTATTTAATTTCCACATAGATCGTTAAGTATAGTGGTTTCTTGAATGAACTTCCATTTTTAATGTTATGCAACTTGCAATTTTATTTTTATCTAACTTCCATTTTTATTCAATTTCTATTTCTATTGAACTTCCTTTTTTCTTTAATTTCCAAATAGATCGATAAGGTATAGTGGTTTCTTAAATGAACTTCCATTTTTAATTTCATGCAACTTCCATTTTTATTCAACTTCCTTTTTTATTTAATTTCCAAATAGATCGTTAAGGTATAGTGGTTTTTTGAATTAACTTCCATTGTTAATTTTATGCAACTTCCATATTTGTTTTTATTTAACTTCCATTTTTATTTTTATTCAACTTCCATATTTATTCAATTTCCTTTTCTATTCAGTTTCTTTTTTTATTTAATTTTCAAATAGATCATTAAGGTAGAGTGGTTTTTTGAATAAACTTCAATTTTTAATTTTATGCAACTTCCATTTATATTTTTATTCAACTTCCATTTTTAATTCAACTTCCTTTTTTACTTAATTTCCAAATAGATCGTTAAGGTATAGTGGTTTCTTGAATGAACTTCCATTGTTAATTTTATGCAACTCCCATTTTTATTTTTATTAAACTTCAACTTTTATTCAATTTACTTTTCTATTCAACTTCTTTTGGTTTTTTAATTTCCAAATAGATCGTTAAGGTAGAGTGGTTTCTTAAATGAACTTCCATTTTTAATTTTATGCAACTTCCATTTTTATTCAATTTGCTTTTCTATTTAACTTCATTTTTTATTTAATTTCCAAATAGATCGTTAACGTATAGTGGTTTATTGAATGAACTTGCATTTTAATTTTATTTAACTTCCATTTTTATTTTTATTCAACTTAAATTTTTATTCAATTTACATTTTTAATTAATTTTATTTTTAGTCAACTTCCATTTTTATTTTTAATCAACTTCCATTTTTATTCAATTTCCTTTTCTATTCAACTTCCTTTTTTCTTTAATTTCCAAATAGATTGTTAAGGTATAGTGGTTTCTTCAATGAACTTCCATTTTAATTTTACGCAACTTCTATTTTATTTTTACTCAACTTCCATTTTTATTTTTATTCAACTTCCATTTTTATTCAACTTTTTTTTTTATTTAATTTCCAAATAGATCGTTAAGGTAGAGTGGTTTTTTGAATAAACTTCAATTTTTAATTATATGCAACTTCCATGTATATTTTTATGCAACTTCCATTTTTATTTAATTTCCAAATAGGTCGTTAAGGTATAGTGGTTTCTTGAATGAACTTCCATTTTTATTTTATGCAACTTCCATTTTTATTTTTATTCAACTTCCTTTTTTATTTAATTTTCAAATGGATCGTTAAGTTATAGTGGTTTCTTCAATGAACTTCCATTTTTAATTTTATGCAACTTCCATTTTTATTCAATTTACTTTTCTATTCAACTTCATTTTTTACTTAATTTCCAAATAGATTGGTAAAGTATAATGGTTTCTTGAATTAATTTCCATTGTTAATTTTAGGCAACTTGCATTTTTATTCAAATTTTTTTTTCTATTCAACTTCCTTTTTTATTTAATTTCTAAATAGATCGTTAAGGTATAGTGGTTTGTTGAATGAACTTCCATTGTTAATTTTATGCAACTTCCATTTTTAAAAATTGGATAAAAATGGAAGTTCATTCAAGAAACCAATATACCTTAACGATCTACTTGGAAATTAAATAAAAAAGTAAGTTGAATAGGAAAGAAAATTGAATAAAAATGAAAGTTGAATACAAATAAAAATGGAAGTTGCATAAAATTACAAATGGAAGTTCATTCAAGAAACCACTATACATTAACGATTTATTTGGAAATTAAATAAAAAAGGAAGTTGAATAGAAAACAAAATTGAATAAAAATAGAAGTTGCATAAAATTAAAAATGGAAGTTTATTGAAGAAGCCACTATACCTTAACGATCTATTTGGAAATTAAATAAAAAAGGAAGTTTAATAGAAAAGGATATTGAATAAAAATTGAAGTTGAATAAAATTAAAAGTGGATGTTCATTGTAGAAACCACTATACATTAACGATCAATTTGGAAATTAAATAAAAAAGGAAGTTGAATAAAAAAGGAAATTGAATAAAAATGGAAGTTGAATAAAAATAAAAATAGAAGTTGCATAAAAATAAAGCTAGAAGTTCATTCAAGAAATCACTATACGTTAAAGATCAATTTGGAAATTAAATAAAAATGGAAGTTGAATAGAAAAAGAAATCGAATAAACATAAAAATGGATGTTGCATATAATTAAAAATCGTAGTTCATTGAAGAAACCACTATACCTTAACGATCTACTTGGAGATTAAATAAAAAAGGAAGTTGAATAGAAAAGAAAATTGAATAAAAATGGAAGTTGAATAAAAATAAAAATGGAAATTGCATAAAATTAAAAATGGAAGTTCATTCATGAAACCATTATACCTTAATGATCTATTTGGAAATTGAATAAAAAAGGAAGTCGAATAGAAAAGTGAATTTCTTAAAAATGGAAGCTGAATAAAATAAAAAAAATGAAGTTGAATTGAAAAAAAATCAATAAAAATAGAAGTTGCATAAAATTAACAAAGTAAGTTCATTCAAGAAACCAAATAGATCGTTAAGGTATAGTGGTTTCTTGAATGAACACTTAACGATCTATTTGGAAATTAAATAAGAAAGAAAGCTGAATAAAAATAGAAGTTGAATAAAAATAAAAATGGAAGTTGTATAAAATTAACAACGGAAGGTCATTCAAGAAACCACTATACCTTAACGATTATTTGGAAATTAAATAAAAAAGGAAGTTGAATAGAAAATTTATTCAACTTCTTTTTTTATTTAATTTCGAAATAGATCGTTAAGTATAGTGGTTTCTTGAATGAACTTCCATTTTCAATTTTGATGCAACTTCCATTTTTATTTTTATTCAACATCCTTTTTTAGTCAATTTCCTTTTCTATTCAACTTCTTTTTTTATTTAATTTTGAAATAAATCGTTAGGGGATAGTGGTTTCTCGAATGAACTTCCATTTTTAATTTAATGCAACTTTCATTTTTATTTTTATTCAACTTCCATTTTTATTTAATTTCCTTTTCTATTCAACTTCCTTTTTATTTAATACCCAAATAGATCGCTAAGGTATGGTGGTTTCTTGAATAAACTTTTATTTTTAATTTTATTCAACTTCCATTTTTATTTTTATTCAACTTCCTTTTTTATTTAATTTCCACATAGATCGTCAAGGTATAATGGTTTCTTGAATGAACTTCCAATGTTAATTTTATGCAACTTTAATTTTTATTTTTATTCAACTTCCATTTTTAATTTTCTTCAACTTCCTTTTTTTATTAAATCTCCTTTTCTATTCAACTTCCACTTTTTTTTTTTTTTTAAATTTCCAAATAGATCATTAAGGTATAGTGGTTTTTTGAATGAACTTCCATTTTTATTCAATTCTATTTTCTATTCAACTTCCTTTTTTATTTAATTTCCAAATAGATCGTTAAGTTATAGTGGTTTCTTGAATGAACTTCCATTTTAAATTTTATGCAAATTCTATTTATATTTTTATTCACCTTGCATTTTTATTCAATTTCCTTCCTATTCAGCTTACTTTTTTGTTTAATTTCCAAATAGATTTTTAAGGTATATTGGTTTTTTGAATGAACTTTCATTGTTTATTTTATGCAACTTCCATTTTTATTTTTATTCAACTTCCATTTTTAATTTTATGAACTTCCATTGTTAATTTTATGGAAATTCCATTTTTATTTTTATTCAACTTCCATTTTTAATTTTATGCAACTTCCATTTTTATTTTTATTCAACTTTCATTTTTATTCAATTTCCTTTTATATTTAATTTCCAAATAGATCGTTAAGGTATAGTGGTTTCTTGAATGAACTTCCATTGTTAATTTTATGCAACTTCCATTTTTATTTTTATTCGACTTCAATTTTTATTTAATTTCCAAATAGATCGCTAAGGTATAGTGGTTTTTTGAATAAGCTTCCATTTTTAATTATATGCAACTTGTATTTTTATTTTTATTCAACTTCAATTTTTATTCAATTTCCTTTTCTATTCAACTTCCATTTTTATTCAACTTCCTTTTTTATTAAATTTCCTTTTCTATTCAACTTCCTCTTTTTTTTAATTTACAAATAAATCGTTAAGGTGTAGTGGTTTCTTGAATGAACTTTCATTTTTATTCAATTTCCTATTCTATTGAACTTCATTTTTTTATTTACTAGCCAAATAGATCGCTAAGGTATAGTGGTTTTTTGAATGAACTTCCGTTGTTAATTTTATGCAACTTCCTTTTTTATTTTCATTCAACTTCCATTTTTATTCAATTTTCTTTTCTTTTCAACTTCCTTTTTTATTTAATTTCCAAATAGATTGTTAAGATATAGTGGTTTCTTCAATGAACTTACATTGCTAATTTTATGCAACTTCCATTTTTATTTCTATTCAACTTAAATTTTTATTCTATTTCCTTTTCTATTCAACTTCCTTTTTTTATTCAACTTCCATTTTTAATTTTATGAAACATCCATTTTTAATTTTATGCAACTTCCATTTTATTTTTACTCAACTTCCATTTTTATTCAATTTCCTTTTCTGTTCAGCTTCTTCTTTTTATTTAATTTCCAAATAAATTGTTAAGGTATAGTGGTTTCTTGGATGAACTTCCATTTCAATTATATGCAACTTCCATTTATATTTTTATTCAACTTCCATTTTTATTTAATTTTCTTTTCTGTTGATCTTCCTTTTTTATTTAATCTCCAAATAGATCATTAAGGTATAGTGGTTTCTTGAATGAACCTCCATTTTTATTTTTACTCAACTTCCATTTTTATTCAATTTTATTTTCTATTCGACTTCATTTTTTACTTAATTTCCAAATAGATCGTTAAGGTATGGTGGTTTCTTGAATGAACTGCCGTTTTTAGTTTTATGCAACTTCCATTTTTATTCAATTTTGTTTTCTATTCAACTTCATTTTTTATATAATTTCCAAATAGATCGTTAAGGTATAGTGGTATCTTGAATGAGCTTCCTTTTCTATTCAACTTCCTTTTTATTTAATTGCCAAATAGATCGCTAAGGTATAGTGGTTTCTTGAATGAATTCCATTGTTAATTTTATGCAACTTCCATTTTTATTCAACTTGCTTTTTTTTTTTTAAATTTCCAAATAGATTGTTAAGGTATATTGGTTTCTTAAATGAACTTACATTGTTAATTTTATGCAACTTCCAGTTTTAATTTTATTCAACTTCCATTTTTATTCAATTTCCATTTCTATTCAACTTTCTTTTTTATGTAATTTCCAAATAGCTTGTTAGGGTATAGTGGTTTCTTGAATGAACTTCCATTTTTATTGAATTTACTTTTCTATTCAACTTCTTGTTAATTTTATGCGACTTCCATTTTTAATTTATTCAACTTCCATTTTTATTCAACTTCCTTTTTTATTTAATTTCCAAATAGATCGTTAAGGTATAGTGGTTTCTTGAATGAACCTCCATTTTTAATTTTATGCGACATCCATTTTTATTCAATTTCCTTTTCTATTCAACTTCATTTTTTATTCAACTTCCATTTTTATTCAATTTCCATTTCTATTCAACTTTCATTTTTATTTTTATTCAATTTCCTTTTCTATTCAACTTCCTTTTTTATTTAATTTCCAAATAGATCGTTAAGGTATAGTGGTTTCTTGAATGAACTTCCATTCTATTTGTATTCAACTTCCATTTGTATTCAATTTCCTTTTATTTTCCTTTTTATTCCACTTGCGTTTTGATTGAACATCCTTTTTTATTCGACTTCCATTTTTATTTGATTTCCAAATAGATCGTTTAGGTAAAGTGGTTTTTTGAATAAACTTCAATTTTTAATTATATGCAACTTCCATTTTTATTAAATTTCATTTTCTATTCAACTTCCTCTTTTTATTTAATTTCGAAATAGATCGTTAAGGTATAGTGGTTTCTTGAATGAACTTCGATTTTTATTTTATGCAACTTTCATTTTTATTTGTATTCAACTACCATTTTTATTCTATTTCATTCTCTATTCAACTTCCTTTTTTTATTTAATTTCCAAATAAATCGTTAAGGTATAGTGGTTTCTTGAATGAACTTCCATTATTATTTTATGCAACTTCCATTTTTATTTTTATTCAACTTCAATTGTTAATTTTATGCAACTTCCATTTTCATTTTTATTCAAATTCCTTTTTTATTTAATTTCCAAATAGATCGTTAAGGTATAGTAATTTATTGGATGAACTTCCATGGTTAATTTTATGCAACTTCCATTTTTATTTTTACTCAACTTCCATTTTTATTAAATTCCCTTTTCTATTCAACTTACTTTTTTATTTAGTTTCCAAATAGATCGTTAAGGTATAGTGGTTTCTTGAATGAACTTACATTGTTAATTTTTTGCAACTTCCATTGTTAATTTTATGCAACTTCCATTTTTATTCAACTTCATTTTTTATTTGATTTCCAAATAGATCGTTAAGGTAGAGTGGTTTTTTGAATAAACTGCAATTTTTAATTATATGCAACTTCCATTTATATTTTTATTCAACTTCCATTTTTTATTTAATTTCCTTTTCTATTCAAATTCCATTTTTATTCAACTTCCATTTTTAATGTTATTCAACTTCCATATTTATTCAATTTACTTATCTATTCAACTTCTTTTTTTATTTAATTTCCAAATAGATCGTTAAGGTATTATGGTTTTTTGAATTAACTTACACTGTAAATTTTATGCAACTTCCATTTTTATCCAATTTCCTTTTCTATTCAGCTTCCATTTTTATTCAATTTCCATATAGGAAGTTCGATTTCCAAATAGTGCATTAAGGTACAGTGGTTTCTCGAATCAACTTGCCTTCTTATTCAACTTCCTTTTTCATTCAACTTCCATTTTTGTTTAACTTCCATTTTTATTTTTATTAAACTTCAACTTTTATTCAATTTCCATTTCAATTCAACTTCCTTTTTTATTTAATTTCCAAATAGATCGTTAAGGTAGACTGGTTTCTTGAATGAATTTCGATTTTTAATTTTATGCAACTTCCATTTTTCTATTCAACTTCCTTTTTTATTTAACTTCCAAATAGATCGTTAAGATATAGTGGTTTCTTAGATGAACTTACATTGTTAATTTTAGGCAACTTGCATTTTTATTCAATTTTGTTTTGTATTCAACTTCCTTTTTTATTTAATTTCCAAATAGTTCGTTAAGGTGTAGTGGTTTCTCGAATGAACTTCCATTTTTATTTTTGTTCAACTTCCATTTTTATTTAATTTCCTTTTCTATTCAACTTCATTTTTTATTTAATTTTCAAATAGACCGTTAAGGTATAGTGGTTTCTTCAATGAACTGCCATTTTTAATTTTCAATTTCCTTTTCTATTTAACTTCCATTTTTATTCAACTTGCTTTTCTACTCAACTTCCATTTTTATTTAACTTCCAAATAGATCTTTAAGATATAGTGGTTTCTTGAATGAACTTCCATTTTTAATTTTATGAAACATCCATTTTTAATTTTATGCAACTTTCATTTTTATTTAATTTCATTTTCCATTCAACTTCCTTTTCTATTCAACTTCATTTTTTATTCAATTTGCTTTTTTATTTGATTTCCAAGTAAATCGTTAAGGTATAGTGGTTTCTTCAATGAAATCCATTGTTTATTTTATGCAACTTCCATTTTTATTTACTTTCCAAATAGATCGTAAGGTATAGTGGTTTCTTGAATGAACTTCCAATGTTAATTTTATGCAACTTCAATTTTTAATTTTATACAACTTTCATTTTTATTTTTATTCAACTTCCTTCTCTATTCAACTTCTATTTTTATTCAACTTCCATTTGTAATATATTTCCTTTTCATTTTTATTCAACTCCCTTTTTTATTTAATTTCCAAATAGATCGTTAAGGTGTAGAGGTTTCTTGAATGAACTTCCATTTTAAATTTTGTGCAACTTCCATTTTTATTTTTATTCAACTTCCATAGTTATTCAATTTCCTTTTCTATTTAAGAAACCACTATATCTTAACGGTCTATTTGAAAATTAAATAAAAAAGGAAGTTGAATAGAAATTTGAAATGGAAGTTCATTCAAGAAACCACTATACCTTAACGATCTATTTGGCAATTAAATAAAAAAGGAAGTTGAATAGAAAAGGAAGTTGAATAAATTAAAAATGGAAGTTGCCTAAAATTAGAAATTGAAGTTTATTCAAGAAACCAATATACCTTAACGATCTATTTAGAAATTGTTAGGACCCTTTGTTGTCAAAATCCGTGAATCAAAACCAAGGTTGTAATTTGATAAAGCTTTCCAAGTTTTCCAAGTTTGGCTTCCCCGCTTCCAAGTTTGGCTTCCCCGCTCGAGCGGGGAAAGTAACGCTCGAGCGGGGATTGCTAGTCCTTAGCATCTCTGCGCAGCATGAACAAAGTACTGGATGGTGTGATTCCCCGCTCGAGCGGGGCAATGGACGCTCGAGCGGGAAGGCTATATGAATCACAAATTTTGAAGTCTCCGCTCGAGCGGGAAGACCCACGCTCGAGCGGACCACGCGAAGACAGTCTCTATAAATTCGCAAGTTGGGTCTTTTTCAAGGATTACTTTTCTAGATCTTGTTTAGGGTTTTCTAGGGTTTTGATTTGAAGTTTTCTTCTGAGGTTTTGTGAGTTTTCTTTGATGTTCTTAAGAGAGTTCTAAACTTATGAGTTGAGATTCATACATCAAAGAGTTTGATACTACATATTCAAGAGAGTTCTCTTCGGTGGAATCCGAAGGTTATCACGTAGAGTTTCAAAAGGCGTTTGATACTTTACGTAGTCGTTAATTCGACAAGTGAAGTTGTGGAATCAACTTCAGGATAGATCAGTTCCATGACGAAGACGTGGAGAAAGAGTTACAGAAGATTCGAGGACAAATTGACTGTGTTGGGTAATTTGTATTTTATCTTTGTAATCTTTTAGTTCTTCAGTAGTGGATTGATCAGTGGCGGTTCGCCCGTGGTTTTTTATTACAATTGAAGGTTCTTCAATTGTGGTTTTTTCCACGTAAAAAATCGTTTGTGTCGATTTATTGTTTATTCTTAAAAACAAACAAACTAAAATCACTCTCGTAAGTGCTTGATGATTTTAGGTTGAGTGTTTTGAATTGTTGGGATTTGGAATAAGTTAATCTTGATCTAATCACGAATCACGTAGGATTTTCAATTGGTATCAGAGCGGGTCACTCTTTGTTTTATCAAAACCATAGGAGTGTGATTTTGTAGGACTAGTATCATGGATTCTATTCGTGAAGGTAACTCGACTCATAGACCCCCTTTACTAGACGGTACAAACTATTCTTATTGGAAAGCTCGTATGAGAGCATTTTTAAAATCCATCGATGAGAAAGTTTGGCACTGTGTAATCTTTGGGTGGAGTGAACCTACGATCACCGTTAATGGCATTGATATTCCTAAACCCTTGATAAATGGGACACAACTGATTACCAGAACTCGGTTGGAACAGCAAGGCTCTCAACTCCCTCTTCTGCTCTGTCACACCTGAAGAATTCCGTCGAATTTGCACGTGTGAAATAGCAAAAGAGGCGTGGGATATTCTTGAAACAATTCACGAAGGTACTGCCTCTGTTAAAAGGTCAAAACTTCAACGTCTCACCTCTGCCTTTGAAACCCTTTTTATGCGCAACGATGAGACGTTTGATGATTTCTATGCAAAACTCAGTGATATCGCGAATTCCTGTTTCACTCTCGATGAAAAAATTCCGGAAGCAAAAGTTGTTGGAAAATTTTTGAGGTCCCTTCCCGAGAGGTTCCAATCAAAGGTGACAGCCATTGAGGAGGCTCAGAATGTTGATACCCTCAAGCTCGATCAATTGGTTGGAAATTTGCAGACTTATGAAGCCCATCAAATTTCAAAGAAAAAGCAAAAAGAAACTATGGCTTTCACGAGTGCTCATGAGACTGCAAAACCTCCAGAGACTGAATTTGATTTAGAGTCTGAGATGACGGCTATGCTTACAAAACAATTTAAAATTTTTTTGAAAAAGAAGCCTAATTTCAGAGCCCCTATTTCAAAAGATAAGAGTAATGATAAACCCAAAACTGTTCCACCAAAATTTGCTCAAACTACTGAAAAGAAGATTGTAAGGGGGCCAGGGATCAAGTGCTATGAATGTCAAGGGTTTGGCCATATGTCCCTTGAATGCCCTTCGAAAAAGAATCGGAAGAAAATCTACACCGTAACTTGGGATGATGAAAGCGGGTCGGAGCAAGAACCCGAAGAACCTGAATCTGGTGAAGATGGGGATAGTGCTTTCATGGCATTTTGGGCCACGGTTTCTCAACCTCTTCTAAAGCATTTGGAATCAGCTCATGGTCAAAACTTGCATCATGCTTCCACCTTTGATGGGACTAACTATCTGTATTGGAAAATCAGAATGAGGGCTTTTCTGAGAGCCTTTGAACCAGAAGGTTAGCAAGCCATTGAAGAAGATACAGCAAGTGCAGATAATCCGGGCAATCAGAGAGCCCTGATCAATATTCGTGGTGCAATCTCCAATGAAGAACAGCAACGGGTTGTTCACTGCACAAAGGCTAAAGATGCATGGGAAATTCTGAGCCAATTCCATGAAGGAAGAGATCCACCTCCACCACCATCCAGCAACTTATCTGTCTTGGTTGCTAGAGTGGACGAGGTCAAGAAGAATGAGGAGCAAAGAGAGGATGATGAAATATCTGAAGACATTGATGAGATCAATGGCGATGAGCTACAACAAGCTTACGAGAAGCTGTACGAGGAATCTCTGAATTTGTCTAAAACCAACGACAAACTCTCTCTCAAGCTCAAAACATGTGAGAGTGAGAATGTCCGGCTCAAAGGAGAACTCTTGACAGCAAAACAGAATGTCATCAAGATCTCAAGTGACAGGCAAGACTTATGTGGAAAACTTCTATCCTATGAAACTGAAAGGAATGAACTTCTGAAGGTGTATTCCACATATGAAGAAAAGCTTGAAAGTCTTGAGCTGTCACAAGTTGCATTGGAAGAGAAAGTCAGACAGAAAGATGAAGAACTCCGTATTGCTCGAGCAACAATTGCCATGTGGAACAAAGGTTCCAGATCTCTAGAAGACATACTCGAGTCTCAACAAATGGGTTCTGACAAAAGAGGGCTAGGCTATGGTGCGACAGCTCAAAAGGGACAGGCCTCTACCTCACATAACTTGAAGACTCAAGCAAAGGGCAAATTGAAGGTAGACCAGGATGATTCTTCTCTTCATCAAGCAAAAGCAGGTAAGATCAACAAAAGAGAGGTAAAACCTGTTTTTATTTGTCATCACTGTGGTAGGTATGGCCACATTCGTCCTTACTGTTTTGAACTGTTTGGTAAGATGTCTCAAAAGGGTAGAAATTCTAATACTTTTTGGGTTAGGAGACAACCTTACATGTCTAGGCAGCACACCAAGACTAAAAAGATTTGGGATAGAAAAGATAATTTGACTTGTTTTGTTGCTCACACTGCTCTAAAAGCACGTGACTCACACATGTGGTATCTTGATAGTGGGTGCTCTCGTCATATGTCCGGTAACAAATGCTGGTCTTCCCAAGCTAGATAATGCCTTACTTGTTGATGGCCTTAAAGCAAATCTTTTGAGCATTAGTCAAATGTGTGATTCCCATCATGAAGTATTGTTTTCAAAAGATAAATGTGAAATTTTGGATAAAAAGGGAAATACTGTTTTACATGGGGTTCGCACATCTGATAATTGCTATGGGATTCTTACTACTAATGATCTCACTTGTCATTCTGCCATCATAAGTAACATTGATCTGTGGCATCAAAGATTAGGTCACATGAATTTCAAAGACCTAACTAAGATAGCCAACAAAGAGCTTGTGAGAGGAGTACCTAAACTGGGTAAGAATTTGAGCCATGTGTGTGGACCATGTCAGCTTGGCAAGCAAACCCGTGCTCCTCATAAAAAGGTGAACAGCTTTACAACCAAACGTCCTCTTGAATTGGTTCACATGGATTTAATGGGTCCTACTCGCACTGAAAGCATTGGAGGTAAAAGATACATTTTTTTAACTGTTGATGATTTTACTCGCTTCTCATGGGTAAATTTTTTAAGGGAAAAATCTGATACGTTTAATGCTTTCCAGGCTTTAGTCCTTAAAATCCAAAATGAACAGGGTGTTTCCATTGGACGTATCATAAGAATCCGAACTGATCATGGTCGTGAATTTGAAAATAGTTCGTTTTCGGATTTTTGTGATATGCATGGAATTAAGCATGAGTTTTCTGCACCTATTACTCCACAACAAAATGGAGTGGTTGAGAGGAAGAACAGAGTTGTTCAAGAAATGGCTAGGGTCATGCTCCTTAGTAAGAGTCTTCCTCCAAAGTTTTGGGCCGAAGCTCTAAATATTGCTGTTTATGTCATAAATCATGTGTATTTAAGGCCCGGCACTTTACAAGCTCCTTATGAATTGTGGAAGGGTTTGAAACCTAATGTAAAATACTTCAAACTTTTGGGAGTAAGTGTTACATCTTCAAAGATAGAGAGCCCTTGGGCAAATTTGACTCCCGAAGTGATGAAGGTATTTTCCTAGGGTATTCAACCAACAGTAGGGCTTTTCGAGTCTATAACCTGCGAACTTCATCATTAATGGAATCTATCAATGTGGTTATAGATGACACAGGTTCTCCTACTCCGGCAACAAATGAGGATGACAATGGTGAGTCCCCAATCTTGGATACTGAACCACAAAATCAAGGAGAAGCTGAGGTTCAATCACAAGAAAATGTTACAGCACCATCCTCACAGGTAAGTTCAAGTCCCAAGAGTGCTCAAAGGGACATCACACCTGTTGCTTCTATCACCGCAAGTCCTGAACTTAAACCATCAACAAGGGTGAAACTGAATCATCCAGCCCAACAGGTGATTGGAAGTGTTTCGGATCGAATGAAAACCCGAAGACAGATTCGGGATGAGGTATCACATATGTGTTATGTTTCTTTAATTGAACCTAAGAATTTTAAAGAGGCCTTGCTAGATGATAGTTGGGTCAATGCTATGCATGAAGAATTAGGTCAATTTGAGCGTAACAAAGTTTGGACTCTTGTTCCCAGACCTAGAGACATGAATGTGATAGGTACCAAGTGGATCTTTAAAAATAAATCTGATGAGAATGGTACTGTTGTGAGGAATAAAGCTAGGTTGGTTGCTCAAGGCTACACACAAGTTGAGGGTATTGACTATGATGAGACGTTTGCCCCAGTTGCACGTCTCGAATCTATTCGCATTTTGCTTGGTGTTGCATGTTTTCTTGGCTTTAAATTGTTTCAAATGGATGTGAAAAGTGCCTTTCTGAATGGGTACTTAAAAGAAGAGGCATATGTTGAGCAACAAAAAGGGTTTGAGGACCCTAAATGTCCTAATCATGTCTACAAGTTATACAAAGCTTTGTATGGATTGAAACAAGCTCCTCGGGCTTGGTATGATAGGCTTACTACTTTTCTTCTTGATAATGATTTTTAAAGGGGTAGTGTGGATAAGACCTTATTTGTGAAACATACTAAGTCTCATATTCTTGTTGCTCAGATATATGTTGATGATATTGTGTTTGGTTCCACTGCTGATCATCTTGTGAAATATTTTTCGGATTGCATGACACATGAGTTTGAGATGAGCATGATGGGAGAGTTGTCTTATTTTTTGGGTCTCCAAATTAAACAGTCTCCTTCGGGCATATTTGTTTCTCAGTCTAAGTATGCTAAAAATCTTGTGTCAAAGTTTGGTCTTGAGTCTTCCAAGCATGCACGCACTCCCATGAGCACCAGTCTTCACCTTTCCAAAGATTCCTCTGGTATTGATGTTGATCCTACCCTTTATAGGAGTATGATAGGGAGTCTTTTGTATCTCACAGCCAGTCGTCCTGATATTTCTTTCAGTGTCGGTGTTTGTGCTCGTTACCAAGCCAGTCCTAAAGAGTCTCACCTTCTTGCGGTAAAACGCATCATCAAGTATGTTAATGGGACCTTGGGGTATGGGGTTTGGTTTTCCACTAATACTACAGCCGAAATTACTGGTTTTTCTGATGCCGACTGGGCAGGGTGTGCTGATGATAGGAAAAGTACATCCGGGGGTTGTTTTTACCTTGGGAATAATCTGGTTTCCTGGCATAGTAAAAAGCAAAATGCCATTTCTCTTTCCACTGCTGAGGCTGAGTACATTGCTGCAGGGAGTTGTTGTGCACAAATGTTGTGGATGAAGCAAATGCTTCATGATTATGGGATAGAACAAAACACTCTCACTCTTTTTTGTGATAACACAAGTGCCATAAACATTTCAAAAAATCATGTCCAACACTCTCGCACCAAACATATTGACATTCGTCATCATTTTATTCGAGAGTTAGTGGAAGAAGGCCTTGTCGTTCTTGAGCATGTTACCACTGAGCATCAAAAAGCTGATATTTTTACAAAACCCCTTGATCTTCTCCGGTTTGAGTTCCTTAGAAAGACCTTGGGTGTCATGCTCGATCACTAGAATGTTACTTGTTTCTTGAGTAGGTGTAAGTGTTTTGCCTTATTTGTGCTTGGATGCCATAATCTCATTATCATTGATATCTGTTTTTCTTGCATCCAACTTTTTATGTACACTACTCATGCTACTTACAAGATCTCATAATTCAGTGTTCATAACTCATTTTGAATGCCCATGCTCATTAACCTCATGATCTCATTCTGTACACATCCTTGAGATAAATTGCTGCAGGGGTTTCCGCATAAGTGATCAAAGTTCTCTATGGACCACTAACAGTGTTTCTTGTACTTTTACAGTGGAATTGACCGATACTAGTATATCATAGGTGATGTTGAGTCTCTTAACCATCTACCATCTGTTTTCACTTCCACGGTTTCTCTCTCAGTTCCTTGAAGTCCGGGCATTAGGAAAAGGCTACCTCAGAGGCACCAACCAGGCCATCCTTTATGATTTCTTTCTTCTCTGGTTTGGTTTCCATACTCTTGAGCGTGAATGCCACCGGTGAGTGCCCACAAGACAAAAAAAAAAAAAAAAAAGGACTCATTGATTGAGGGGGAGCCTCCGTATTTACTCAACAAATACCCCGTGATTCCTAGTGGTTTGACTTTTCTCTGTGATGTTCAGTTACTCTTGCCGGAGGTCCAGCCATCCGATCACTACTAGGATTAACTCTAGCTCAGTGGACCCTCATGGATTGCACACACACACTTTATTTTGTGAGCTCTCATGTTGGATTTTGAGTTGTACATTCTCATGTAGTTTGTGATTACTGATGACATTTTATCTGCTTTGCTCATGATTTCCAGTGTCATTATTTTTAAACATTGCAAGTTTACAGAATTCATGAATTGCGGATTATTTCATCTTAGTACTCATTGTGGCCAAATGTGATCATCCACTCTTGTTACAGGTCTCTTCTAGATATTGAGTATCTTGTTTTTATTTTTTTTTTAAAAAAAAAACAAAAACAAAAACAAAAAAAAAACAAAAAAAAAATTGTTTCTCTCCGCTCGAGCGGACTTTTCCACGCTCGAGCGTGGTTTTGAGGCTTGCAGTTGTTTTTGCAGTTCTGGGAGGGGAGTTTTTCTGCTCGCTCTACATTGTTCGCGCTCGAGCGCGCATTCGCGAGGTTTGTCTCCCGCTCGAGCGTCAAACCATACGCTCAAGGGGACTGGTTTTGTATAAATTCCCTCCCTTCGACTCTTTGACTCATTTTTGCCTCTCAACTCCTCCAACTCCTCCTCTTCTAGGGTTTTTCGGCGATTCGTTGCCTCCTCTTCACATTGGGCTGGTTTCTCCTCACATTGGGTTGATTTCGTCTTTTCTGCTCCTCAGGTATATCTCATCTCTCTCTCACCTCTGTTCTTGAGTTCTTGCGTCAGTTTTTTTTTTTGTCTCTTTTTGTTTTTTTTTTTGTTTTTTTGTGTTAGTCTGCTTGAGTTAGTTTTTCATTAAGTTGAAGAGTCGTTTTTAGTTTTGTTTTTTGTTTTGTTTACTAGTTTTCCTTAGTCTATCCTTCTTCCATTAGGGTTTTCTAGTTTGGGTTTCTGACTCTGTTTTTGTTTTGGGTTTCTTTTTGGGGGTTTTATTTCTTTTAATAGTATGCTGTGGTCTGCTTGTTGGGGATTTTGTTTACTCATCCATGTGGCCTCATGATTGTTTACATTCAGGATTTTGTTCAGATTTTTGCATTGGTAATTTTTGTTACACTATCCCATCTTTATAAATGCAATTTGTTTGCCATGATTTGCTCCTGATATAGCCTCCTGTTATTGCTTCATTTCTGGTATTTTCATAGCTTTCTGGATGTCAATATTGGACTAATGTTTGCATTGTATCTCTTGGCTTTCTTGATTTTGTTATTTGTTTTTGGGTTGGGGGTTTGTTTGTCTTGTTAGCCATGTCTACCCACAAACGCCGTAAGTCAACCGCCTCTTGCCCTCCTTATAACACTGCGCGTTTCCCGTCATTCGAAAAAGCCAAGTTATACCGTGAGTCTTACCATTCCCGTTCCATACACCTTGAACGTAATGTTCATCCATCTACCTTTGAGTCTCTTTCTATTCGATCTTTCTTTGATCACCTGGGAGGTGATAGGGTTCTTTTGTTCTCTGGGCAACAAAACCTTACTTGGATCCGGGAGTTTTATTGTAATATGAATGGTATTGATGATATAGGCCCCTCTTTTAAGACCTGGGTTAGATCCAAAGAAATCACTGTCACCACTGATGTTATCCATGAGCTTTTAGGGATTTGTGCTAGATCTCCTATTTATTATCCCTTTCCAGTCCCATCACGCCCCACTTGTAATTTTGATGAGGTTGCTAAGACTTTGTGTGGTTCTTCTCATTCTTGGCCTTCCGGTTCTCTGATTAAACAGCATGAACTTCTTCCTCACTTTAGGTTACTCAACCTAATCATGTGTGCAAATATCATTGTTACCACCCATAGTTCTGAGATTAAGCAAGATCAAGGTTTTGTTCTCGAGTGTATTGCCCAAACCCGGCCCATAGACCTTGCCACCCTCATCATTCAGAAGATGGTTGCTGCTTTTGAGCGCACCAATCTTGGTTTACCTTATGGATGCCTCATCAACCGGCTTTTAGCCAAATTTGAGGTTCCTACATATGATGAGGATGAGTTTGCTTCCCTTACCCGTCCATTTACCAAGAAGACTGTCTCCCAGAGTCAGTCTCACATTCGGGGGGTCGCTTCTAGTTCTGGTCGTTCCAATGCAGGTCCTAGTGCTGATGAGGCCATGGCAGAGGAGGCCGAGTATGATGCTGCGGCTGGCGGAGATCTTGGTGAGGGGGAGCCGCACCCTCCAGTTCGTACCATCTGTGGACAGCTTCAGTCGCTAGAGCGTTCTGTTGGTACCCGATTTGATCATCTTGAGGCCAGGATGGATATTTTTGAGGCGCGACTCACTGACCTTGAGACCACTGCCGATTCTCGTTTTCGTGCTTTGGAGGCCTCTTCTCAGCGGATTGAGGATTCTGTGGCGCAGTCTTCGTCACAGCTGGCTCAGATCTTGACATTGCTTCAGCTGCCGCCTTCCCCTTCGGCTCCATGATGCTTTTGTTCCTTTGTTTTCTGCTTCATTCTTTTTATCTCCCGGCCAAAAAGGGGAGTGATTACACTTGGTTGGTTCAGTTAGTTGGATGGTACAGTTGGATGGCTCATTGTACTCGCGCATGTTTGGTTGTGGATTATTGAATATTGGTTCATCAGTTGGCTCTTGATTTGTTGGCACTTGCTTTCAGATTAGTTTGTTCAGAATTGTTAGACTAGTTTGGAATCTTGTTTTTTTTTGTGATTTTGCTTAGGAAAACTGTTTTAGAATGGTTTTGTCCGGGATTTGACAAAGGGGGAGATTGTTAGGACCCTTTGTTGTCAAAATCCGTGAATCAAAACCAAGGTTGTAATTTGATAAAGCTTTCCAGGTTTTCCAAGTTTGGCTTCCCCGCTCAAGCGGGGAAAGTAACGCTCGAGCAGGGATTGCTAGTCCTCAGCATCTCTGCGCAGCATGAACAAAGTACTGGATGGTGTGATTCCCCGCTCGAGCGGGGCAATGGACGCTCGAGCGGGAAGGCTATATGAATCACAAATTTTGAAGTCTCCGCTCGAGCGGGAAGACCCACGCTCGACCGGACCGCGCGAAGACAGTTTCTATAAATTCGCAAGTTGGGTCTTTTTTAAGGATTACTTTTCTAGATCTTGTTTAGGGTTTTCTAGGGTTTTGATTTGAAGTTTTCTTCTGAGGTTTTGTGAGTTTTCTTTGATGTTCTTAAGAGAGTTCTAAACTTATGAGTTGAGATTCATACATCAAAGAGTTTGATACTACATATTCAAGAGAGTTCTCTTCGGTGGAATCCGAAGGTTATCACGTAGAGTTTCAAAAGGCGTTTGATACTTTACGTAGTCGTTAATTCGACAAGTGAAGTTGTGGAATCAACTTCAGGATAGATCAGTTCCGTGACGAAGACGTGGAGAAAGAGTTACAGAAGATTCGAGGACAAATTGACTGTGTTGGGTAATTTGTATTTTATCTTTGTAATCTTTTAGTTCTTCAGTAGTGGATTGATCAGTGGCGGTTCGCTCGTGGTTTTTTATTACAATTGAAGGTTCTTCAATTGTGGTTTTTTCCACGTAAAAAATCGTTTGTGTCGATTTATTGTTTATTCTTAAAAACAAACAAACTAAAATCACTCTCGTAAGTGCTTGATGATTTTAGGTTGAGTGTTTTGAATTGTTGGGATTTGGAATAAGTTAATGTTGATCTAATCACAAATCACGTAGGATTTTCAGAAATTAAAGAAAAAAGGAAGTTGAATAGAAATGGAAATTGAATAAAAATGGAAGTTGCATAAAATTAACAATGGAAGTTCATTCAAAAAACCACTATACCTTAATGATCTATTTGGAAATTAAAGAAAAAAGGACGTTGAATAGAAAAAGAAATTGAATAAAAATGGAAGTTGAATAAAAATAAAAATGGAAGTTCATTCAAGAAACCACTATACCCTAACGATTTATTTGTAAATTAAAAAAAAGGGGGAAGTTGAATAGAATTGGAGGTGGTATTGGTGGATCATAAATTCCATGGGGAATTTGTTGATCAGAATAATGAACACCTCTAATTATAGGATCTTGATCTGGATCATTTGTTTCGTCAGATGTAGGTCTAGAATAAGACCTAGATGGTTGTCCTTGGAAAACCGCATCTGGGGGATCAGAATAAGATTGTCTAGAAGATTCTGGATAATCAACTCGGTATGGCTGATATGTCGGGGCAGTTCGGAAATTGGCACTAGACATACTTCTGGATAATTTCACAGGAGGTCTTTGAAATTGGAGGTATACATTACCTTGATGGGTCTGGATTACGTCATCCAAATTATGTTGGATAACTGGCCGTGGAGGGACAGCATTTGTGATCTTCCATCATTCTGGAAAAGTAATTTTATCCCATTCTAAAACCCTGGGGACTGCTACTTGACTACTGTAAAGATTAGTATCAATTAAGACTGTTTGTCCATTAATACCTTGTTTCCTGACATATGGATTCAAAGTTGACAGAACTTTAAGATATATTCTGGAAATTACAGAGAAAGGTGGAGATCCTGGAAGATACTCATACCCATGAGTAAGAACTCTGAATTCTAAAACCTTGGATAAGGACTGACTAATTGTCCATATGTATAATGATAATAAGGAATATTAATCGAACGGTGACGATCTCGTAATTTCTTACGAATCCGTTCAGCAAAGAGAGGAGGAAGCCCATCAATGAACTTGGCTTTCCAATGTTCTGTACTGCCATCAGTTCGCTGCATGACTTTCATGAGGACAGTTTCTTCGGTAATTGAATTCTGGAAATATGTTTCTGGAGTAAGAAGGACATCTTTAGCAGATTTGCTAGAAGATTCCCCTTAATACATACACTGTTCTGGCTGGTGAATCTCAGGATCCGGATGCTGAACAACCGACCCGGATTTCGGTGATTTTTGGGATTCGATTACAGAATTAATTGCCGACAAACTTAATCAGGACAAAAGTAAAAGTAAAGGAAAAGGCAAAGATGCTAATTTTTACAGTCCATGTCCAGTAGAGATTCCAGTATGAAGTCCGTCTCCAGTACTCCTAGTGACGATGACAAGACTCAGCCTGATCCCTATGAGGATGAAGAAAATACATACACTGTTCTGGCTGGTGAATCTCAGGATCCGGATGCTGAACCAACCGACCCGGATTTCGGTGATTTTTGGGATTCGGTTACAGAATTAATTGCCGACAAACTTAATCAGGACAAAAGTAAAAGTAAAGGAAAAGGCAAAGATGCTTAAAACTTTAATTTATTTTTAATTGCTGCTTCATATAGTCCATGTTTTTGACAATTAATTCAGCTTCTGTGATGTCAGGAAATTTTTGTCGAAGATCCATTTGAATCTGGATGAATGGATTAACTGGAATGACAGGATTGGCCTTAGGAATTGCATCCCAACATGCCTGAGTATGATCCTTTATCTTCTGGAGCAATTCTTGCTTTGGTTTAGGATCATCCATTTTATTCCACCATTTATAAAAGAACACTCTTTTTAAACGTGGAATTTTATTCTTGAAGTCACACTGGAAATCCCATTTCCAAATCCAAGGGATTCCAAAACGGATGACAAAATGGACTAAACATTTGGACATAGAAATGTCCTTGTTTTGTGGAATAAGACTGAAAGCAGCTTGCCACTCATTGAAGGCAAGACGAACATATTCTGGAAGAGCATCAAGTTGTAACCCAAAAGTATCCCACCAAATGAGATACCAGGAGGGTATGTCATTTTTAAGAATATCAGGAAGAACTCGGAAAAACCAAGAATGGCTCCGAGGGGGATTCATATAATAAAATGTTTTAGTAAACGCATCTATATAATCCCAATAACTGTAACGGACCTCTTTAGACCGGATATCAAGACTGCAGGTAACATGAGGATGAATACCCCAGGCTTGGATGGGCATAATAGACTGGATAGTAGCTTTGCTATAATTGATGGGACTGGCAGTGCGATTTGAATCGGCATAACGATGCTGGAATTGTACAGACGCAAGTTCAGTAAGAATTTGCTCGTACACATATCTGTAATTATCAAAATGGGGAGGTGTATGTTGGGTGGCGAGATAACGACGTTTAATCTCCCACGGATCAGTCATCCATTGAATATCAGAAGCATCAATGTAGACGACAGTTTCTTCGGTAATTGAATTCTGGAAATATGTTTCTGGAGTAAGAAGGACATCTTTAGCAGATTTGCTAGAAGATTCCCCTTGTTTACTGTAGGTTCCCAATAAAGAGGGAAATTCTGTAGGTGGAGGAGGAAATCCTCTGCCACGACCACGACGGCCGGGGCCTCTGCCTCTATTTTGCATGAGACTTCTGCAGATATTCACGAGTTAGAAAATCAGGAAGGGAGTTGTGTTCGCCTTTTATATAATTAATATCAAAATCAAAAGCAGAAAGGGCAGATTGCCAGGCAGCAAAAATTTGTTTTTGTGCTAAATTATCAACATCTTTTTTAAAGATTTGCTTAGCAGCAGAACAATCAACACGAATTAAAAAATGCTGATTGAGTAAATCATCCTGGAATTTTAAGACACATTTAACAATAGCTAAACATTCTTTTTTAATAGTTGGATATCGTGTTGCGGCATCATTCCAAATTCCTGAATGGAATCGGAGAAGTTCCTCTTTATTTGTTTTGGGATTAAATTGTTTTAATATGCCACCAAATCCCAGATCTGAGGCATCAGTTTCAACAATTTTCTTCTAATCTGGACTAGGTACGCACAAACACGGAAGTGTCCGAACTTTGGCTTTAATTTTCTGAACAGCTTTAGTATGACTATCATCCCAAGGAGGGGGATTTTTGCGCAAACGACTGTAAAGTATGGCTGCATCACTAGCAAGATTAGGATAATAATCATGAATATAGTTTAAACTACCAAAAAATCGCTGTAATTGTGTCTTATCCTTTATCTCATCTGGAAATTTGGAAGCAAATTCCATACTGCGATTGATAGGAATAATAGTTCCATTATGAATATTATGTCCTAAAAATCGAACAGTTGTCTGAAAAAGTTTCATTTTTGGAGCAGAAACAACAAGACCATTTCGGGAGATAACATGCTTAAAAATATTGAGATGTTTCATATGTTGATCAATTGAAGATGAAAAAATAAGAACATCATCAATATAACATATTGCAAATTCTGTATAAGGATTGAAAATATCATTCATAATATGCTGGAATTCTGATGGCGCATTTTTTAACCCAAATGGCATAACATTCCATTCAAAATGCCCAAAAGGTACTGTAAACGCAGTTTTATAACGATCTTTTTCTGTAATTTGAACTTGCCAGTATCCTGACTTCATATAAAATTTGGAAAATACAACCGCATCCTGTAATCTATCCAAAAGATCTTTTTTGTTAGGGACTGGATACCTTATCCATTGTAAGGCTTCATTTAAAGGTTTGTAATTAATTACTAACCTAGGAACACCGCGTTCAATTTCTGCATTTTTATTTACATAAAAAGCAGTACAACTCCATGGGGATCGACTAGGCCTAATTAATTTTTTCTGGAGAAGAGTATTAATTTCATTTTTACATAATTCCATATATTCTTTTTTCATTTGACTGGGACGAGCCTTGGTAGGAATTTTTCTTTCATCAAAAGTGGGCTCGTAAGGTAAAGAAACAAGATGTTTCTTACGATCCCAAAAAGCATTTGGAACATCACTGCAAATTTCGTCCTGGAATTCCTTTTCAAGCAATTTGATTTTTTGTTGAAAAGAAGTTTGCTGAATTCTTTGTTCTGTAGTTAAAAAACTAATTTCCTTTTGGAGAAAATTAATTTGGTTCTGTTTTAAAGAAACTAAATCAACAATTTGATCTAATTCTTTAGTATAAGGAGAAGTGATAAATTCAAAAACTATATTTTGATTATCCAAGTTAGTATGAGTTCCTATTGTGTCAATTTGAGTAATTGGCATTAAAAGATTGAGGAAAGGTGTACCAAGAATTATGTTTTGTGCCATATTTTTAATGAGCACAAAAGATGTTTTTAAACATAATCCTTGATTGCAAATTAAAACTTCTGGAAGTTTGTAGTCAATGTATAAGCTATTACCACTAGCACTTGTTAGTGATTGGCTTGTCTTCTGGAAATACTTAGTTGGAACTAATCCTTCTTGTATGCAATTCATATCTGCACCACTATCAACCAAAGCAATAGCATCACGCATAATAAAATCTGGTTGAACCATGAAAGTGATACGAATATACCATTTCTGAAAGGTTATTTTGTTTAATAACATTAAGTAATCAGGATCAGTGGGTTCTTCTTCTTTTGCTTTTTCTTTATTCTGAAGCTTAGAATTAATTTTTCTTATTTCAGAATTAATAGCAATATTTGATGTTTGTAAATGCTTTATTTCTACTTTTAAAGCATTAATTTCCTTTTTTAACTCCTGGACTGTTACTGGTTTTTCTTGAACAGGTGTCTGGATTCTATTAAAAACTTCTTTCATGTTATAATGCTTAGGTGGAAGAACTTCTTCTTTCTTTTGCTTATAACACATTTCTAGAAATTTTAATTTAATGGCTGGATCCTTGATTTCATCGGCAATATCTAAAAGATTTTGTTCATCAGTAGTTAGAACATTAATACTGGGTTCACCAATATTCATTTCGACTATAGATTTCCAATAATTAACTTCTTCTGAAAGTTGATTTACTGAAGGTTTACAAGGACAGCTTTCATTTCCTGGACATTCATCATCCTCTGTATCAGAAGTGGATGAATAAATGGCTGCCAACTCATTATCAGAAGGATCAGGAGAAGAATCAGAGTCTGAAATTAATTGTAAAATTTTTTGCTGTATTTCATCATCTAATGCTAACTCATTTAGCTTAGATTGAATCTTAGCTCTACATTTATTAGCATAATGACCTATTTGACCACACTTATAACATTTTATACTGGATTTATTTTTCTGGAAAGATTTTCCCTTGGTCTTAGACTTATATTTTGCTTTAGAAGTCTGGGGTTGTGACTAAGTCTTCTTATGATATTTGTAATTTCTGGATTTTTTATATGGTTTAGTATGACTTTTATGTTTCCTTTGCTTATTTGGATACTGGATTTGAGGATCATAAGCAAATTGATCACAAAAGTCTCCAACCTCTCTTTTTCCTGTAAGTTGCTGTTGACGCAACTGCTGCTGGAGTTTAAGATCATTGCACAGAGCAAGACCTTCATCTGTAACAAGACTGACTAATTGTCCATATGTATAATGATAATAAGGAATATTAATCGAACGGTGACAATCTCGTAATTTCTTACGAATCCGTTCAGCAAAGAGAGGAGGAAGCCCATCAATGAACTTGGCTTTCCAATGTTCTGTACTGCCATCAGTTCGCTGCATGACTTTCATCAGAAATACATCTTTATACCAACGAAAATGGGATAAAGTAGGGCAACGTAATTTCATCAGTAATTCTCGATTTCTATCGGCAACACCAACAGTGCTTCCAACAAAATGAGAGACTATAGTATTAACAAGGGTGTAGACAGCATCTTCTTCCTGGGTTTCAACAGGTGCTGGAGCAGGGCCAGTACCGGTGTGAGCTGGAATAACAGTGGTTGCTTTAGTCGCAGAAAGGATTTCAGTGCATTGAGCAGTTGTGAGATAATTATCCCACCAACCTTTCAGCGCACCAGTAAAGCCACTGACAATGTAGCGAGCAACCTGGTGGTCAGAATTATTATTTTGTTTGCAAACAGTAGCAAACATGAGCATATGTTGGAGAAGCTCATAAATTTGGTATTCGGAAAGACCATCAATATTCCATTCATAAATGGTATTACTGTGGTAACATCGCTGAGTTTGAAGGAAATCTTCTTCGTAGAGGATATCCATAGGAGTAGGTCGAGGATAGTAAAACCGGCTAGTACCAGCTGGAGCAGTTTGCTGAATTTTAGATCCATAATTATGGACACGATTAATGGTGGTAGGGTCAGAAGAGATAAAATTTTGCTGAATTTCATTGATCTGTGAAGGAGACAAATCATCGTAGATTTCTTGTGAAAGACCTAAAGAATTACTGGATAACATCAGCACTTGGGCTTTGGAGGAAGAAGAGGAAGTTTGTTCACCAATCTTAAGACCCTGCATTCGAGAAAGAAGGGTATCAATAAAATCAGTTTCTTCCTTAGATTTTAATTTAAATCCTTGGAGGGCTGGAGTAGGTTTGATCAGAACAGGCTCTAGGGGTTCTGTCTGTTTAGGTTCGAGTTTGCAGCTTTTCTTAACATGGTGTACCATTTCTTCGATACGAGTAAGCTGCTTGTCGGCAGTTTGGCAAAACAAATTTGTATAATTATTTTGTTTTAGGACTGGAACAAGATCTTGCAAAAGGACTGGATCCTTGTTTTGACTGCGAGCTGGCAAGTCTGAGTAAGCAGCAATGACCATAGGTTTAGTATTGGCACCTGTAGGCTGGAGTTCTAAAGGTTGAGTTGGAGGATGAACAGAGTATATATCTTGACCATTAGTGGTCATCCACTTTTGTTGAATGGCTTCCAAAACTTGGATCTGTGATTCTGGAGGGAAAATATATTGACTATACCATAAAGGGAAAGGATATAAAACCTGAATTTCCTCGAGGTATAAATAATACTAGAGTGTATATTCAGTAAGTTGACTTTTAGTATGATGCTTAAAATACCATTTTTCTGAAATCTGGACTGTTACTGGTTTTTCTTGAACAGGTGTCTGGATTCTATTAAAAACTTCTTTCATGTTATAATGCTTAGGTGGAAGAACTTCTTCTTTCTTTTGCTTATAACACATTTCTAGAAATTTTAATTTAATGGCTGGATCCTTGATTTCATCGGCCATATCTAAAAGATTTTGTTCATCAGCAGTTAGAACATTAATACTGGGTTCACCAATATTCATTTCGACTATAGATTTCCAATAATTAACTTCTTCTGAAAGTTGATTTACTGAAGGTTTACAAGGACAGCTTTCATTTCCTGGACATTCATCATCCTCTGTATCAGAAATGGATGAATAAATGGCTGCCAACTCATTATCAGAAAGATCAGGAGAAGAATCAGAGTCTGAAATTAATTGTAAAATTTTTTGCTGTATTTCATCATCTAATGCTAACTCATTTAGCTTAGATTGAATCTTAGCTCTACATTTATTAGCATAATGACCTATTTGACCACACTTATAACATTTTATACTGGATTTATTTTTCTGGAAAGATTTTCCCTTGGTCTTAGACTTATATTTTGCTTTAGAAGTCTGGGGTTGTGACTGAGTCTTCTTATGATATTTGTAATTTCTGGATTTTTTATATGGTTTAGTATGACTTTTATGTTTCCTTTGCTTATTTGGATACTGGATTTGAGGATCATAAGCAAATTGATCACAAAAGTCTCCAACCTCTCTTTTTCCTGTAAGTTGCTGTTGACGCAACTGTTGCTGGAGTTTAAGATCATTGCACAGAGCAAGACCTTCATCTGTAACAAGACTGACTAATTGTCCATATGTATAATGATAATAAGGAATATTAATCGAACGGTGACGATCTCGTAATTTCTTACGAATCCGTTCAGCAAAGAGAGGAGGAAGCCCATCAATGAACTTGGCTTTCCAATGTTCTGTACTGCCATCAGTTCGCTGCATGACTTTCATCAGAAATACATCTTTATACCAACGAAAATGGGATAAAGTAGGCAACGTAATTTCATCAGTAATTCTCGATTTCTATCGGCAACACCAACAGTGCTTCCAACAAAATGAGAGACTATAGTATTAACAAGGGTGTAGACAGCATCTTCTTCCTGGGTTTCAACAGGTGCTGGAGCAGGGCCAGTACCGGTGTGAGCTGGAATAACAGTGGTTGCTTTAGTCGCAGAAAGGATTTCAGTGCATTGAGCAGTTGTGAGATAATTATCCCACCAACCTTTCAGCGCACCAGTAAGCCACTGACAATGTAGCGAGCAACCTGGTGGTCAGAATTATTTTTTTTTTGCAAACAGTAGCAAACATGAGCATATGTTGGAGAAGCTCATAAATTTGGTATTCGAAAGACCATCAATATTCCATTCATAAATGGTATTACTGTGGTAACTCGTGAGTTTGAAGGAAATCTTCTTCGTAGAGGATATCCATAGGAGTAGGTCGAGGATAGTAAAACCGGCTAGTACCAGCTGGAGCAGTTTGGGATCGTAATAAAAGTGCTCTGATACCAATAAAAGTGCTCGACACAGGGTATAGGCTCAGCACGTCTGTCAACGACTTATGCCACAACGTCCTCAACTGCTAATCTGCAAACTTGGACAACTAGGGCTACGCGACTTGGGTGACGTCCCACTCAACCTTACTCTATACTAACCCTTACATGGCACAAATCCAGGAATAAAGTATAAAATAGTTTTATCTTATTTAAACATAATTATATCATATATGGTCCATAAATCTACTAATCTGTAGGAGGGGGCTGAGCACCTAACAAGCAAACAGATTTGCTCGTTGATCAAATTCTGGACTTCGTTAATTTTATTATTACACTCGTTTAATTGCTGTAATGCCCATGCATCATTACGAGTTATTGCAATATGAATTTCAAGATTATTTTTTCGATTTTTCCAAATTTCTAAAATATCATTTAATAAAATCAAACGATATTCAGACATGCATAATGAAGTAAAAACAGGGAGGAAATACTTACAATCAAACCAACAATATTTTTATTATACTTCAAGCTTGTACAAACGGAAACACACTGAAAATGAGAGAGAGGGAGAGTACAAAATATAAACTGAAAAACTTAAAAATTCAAGGTGCCTTCTACAATCCAGAGGCTACCAATTTATATTACAAAATATAAAGATAACGAAGACAGGTGGCGTGTGCTGGATGGTTGGGCAGTCGAGCATCCTTATCTTCTTATCTCTAAGTGTCGGTAGGAGAATTGGAGTTTGCTTTAACCGAAAGTTGTTTGGCTTGTTGCGTAGCTGGATTGATTTAGACTGGAAGGTGGCAGACAAGTCTGTAAGGAGACAGGACAAAAGTTTTAAGCATCTTTGCCTTTTCCTTTACTTGTACTTTTGTCCTGATTAAGTTTGTCGGCAATTAATTCTGTAACCGAATCCCAAAAATCACCGAAATCCGGGTCGGTTGGTTCAGCATCCGGATCCTGAGATTCACCAGCCAGAACAGTGTATGTATTTTCTTCATCCTCATAGGGATCAGGCTGAGTCTTGTCATCGTCACTAGGAGTACTGGAGACGGACTTCATACTGGAATCTCTACTGGACATGGACTGTAAAAATTGCTGCTTCATATAGTCCATGCTTTTGACAATTAATTCAGCTTCTGTGATGTCAGGAAATTTCTGTCGAAGATCCATTTGAATTTGGATGAATGGATTAACTGGAATGACAGGATTGGCCTTAGGAATTGCATCCCAACATGCCTGAGTATGATCATTTATCTTCTGGAGCAATTCATGCTTTGGTTTAGGATCATCCATTTTATTCCACCATTTATAAAAGAACACTCTTTTTAAACGTGGAATTCTATTCTTGAAGTCACACTGGAAATCCCATTTCCAAATCCAAGGGATTCCAAAACGGATGACAAAATGGACTAAACATTTGGACATAGAAATGTCCTTGTTTTGTGGAATAAGACTGAAAGCAGCTTGCCACTCATTGAAGCCTAAACCAAAGCAAGAATTGCTCCAGAAGATAAAGGATCATACTCAGGCATGTTGGGATGCAATTCCTAAGGCCAATCCTGTCATTCCATTTAATCCATTCAATCCATTCATCCAGATTCAAATGGATCTTCGACAGAAATTTCCTGACATCACAGAAGCTGAATTAATTGTCAAAAGCATGGACTATATGAAGCAACAATTTTTACAGTCCATGTCCAGTAGAGATTCCAGTATGAAGTCCGTCTCCAGTACTCCTAGTGACGATGACAAGACTCAGCCTGATCCCTATGAGGATGAAGAAAATACATACACTGTTCTGGCTGGTGAATCTCAGGATCCGGATGCTGAACCAACCGACCCGGATTTCGGTGATTTTTGGGATTCGGTTACAGAATTAATTGTCGACAAACTTAATCAGGACAAAAGTAAAAGTAAAGGAAAAGGCAAAGATGCTTAAAACTTTTGTCCTGTCTCCTTACAGACTTGTCTGCCACCTTCCAGTCTAAATTAATCCAGCTACGCAACAAGCCAAACAACTTTCGGTTAAAGCAAACTCCACTTCTCCTACCGACACTTAGAGATAAGAAGATAAGGATGCTCGACTGCCCAACCATCCAGCACACGCCACCTGTCTTCGTTATCTTTATATTTTGTAATATAAATAGGTAGCCTCTGGATTGTAGAAGGCACCTTGAATTTTTAAGTTTTTCAGTTTATATTCTGTACTCTCCCTCTCTCTCATTTTCAGTGTGTTTCCGTTTGTACAAGCTTGAAGTATAATAAAAATATTGCTGGTTTGATTGTAAGTATTTCCTCCCTGTTTTTACTTCATTATGCATGTCTGAATATCGTTTGATTTTATTAAATGATATTTTAGAAATTTGGAAAAATCGAAAAAATAATCTTGAAATTCATATTGCAATAACTCGTAATGATGCATGGGCATTACAGCAATTAAACGAGTGTAATAATAAAATTAACGAAGTCCAGAATTTGATCAACGAGCAAATCTGTTTGCTTGTTAGGGCTGCTCAGCCCCCTCCTACAGATTAGTAGATTTATGGACCATATATGATATAATTATGTTTAAATAAGATAAAACTATTTTATACTTTATTCCTGGATTTGTGCCATGTAAGGGTTAGTATAGAGTAAGGTTGAGTGGGACGTCACCCAAGTCGCGTAGCCCTAGTTGTCCAAGTTTGCGGATTAGCAGTTGAGGAGGTTGTGGCATAAGTCGTTGACGGACGTGCTGAGCCCATACTCTGTGTCGAGCACTCTTATTGGTATCAGAGCCAAGTTTAAGGTATTTTATAGTTTGTTTTATTTATCTATAATTATTCATATATGGTCATCTACATCCTAATGAGTACTGAGATTTCAGAACCAAATACAGTAGCACCTACAGTTGCCATTCCAGAAGCCTCTACTTCCGAAGCTCGAGAACTTGTTGCATACCAAGAAGTCAAAGAAGCCCTTGACAAATGGACAATCCCGAAAGTTGATCCAAAAGCCATCTATAAGATTGGTACTCTAAATTTTTTCAGCAAAAAGATAATCAAAACTTTTGAACATGCTGCTCCAGTAGAAAATAATGATACACTAATGTATCTCCTTGATTTCCAGGACCTAATACCTTTCTTTAAAGACTATAAATATGTCCATATAGGTCTTGTCCAGATAGCATTAAAGCCATTAACTATTCTTGGCCAAAATACCAGTATACAGTGTACTCTACGAGATGGTAGGTGTACCAATTGGCGGGCATCGCTTATGGGTGCTATGGAAACCAGTTTAGCACATGGTCCAGTATATTTTAATATATATCCTAATTTCAGTGTAGCTTTATCTGATCAAAACTTATCCAAGGTTTTAGAATTCAGAGTTCTTACTCATGGGTATGAGTATCTTCCAGGATCTCCACCTTTCGATGTAATTTCCAGAATATATCTTAAAGTTCTGTCAACTTTGAATCCATATGTCAGGAAACAAGGTATTAATGGACAAATAGTCTTAATTGATACTAATCTTTACAGTAGTCAAGTAGCAGTCCCCAGGGTTTTAGAATGGGATAAAATTACTTTTCCAGAAAGATGGAAGATCACAAATGCTGTCCCTCCACGACCAGTTATCCAACATAATTTGGATGACGTAATCCAGACCCATCAAGGTAATGTATACCTCCAATTTCAAAGACCTCCTGTGAAATTATCCAGAAGTATGTCTAGTGCCAGTTTCCGAACTGCCCCGACACATCAGCCATACCGAGTTGATTATCCAAAATCTTCTAGACAATCTTATTCTGATCTCCCAGATGCGGTTTTCCAAGGACAACCATCTAGGTCTTATTCTAGACCTACATCTGACGAAACAAACGATCCAGATCAAGATCCTATAATTAGAGGTGTTCATTATTCTGATCAACAAATTCCCCATGGAATTTATGATCCACCAATACCACCTCCAATTCCTCCTGTTATCAATACTTCCAGAAAAGGCCCTTATAGCCCTACCGCCAGTGATATGGATTTTCGTCTTTAGATGGATAATCAAACTCAAGAACATCATATTGTAGATTTTTCTCCAGGATGTGAAAATAGGAAAATTCTAAACCAAGAATTTTTCCAACCAAAATATGCAGATTTCAGAAAATGGTATTTTAAGCATCACACTAAAAGTCAACTTACTGAATATAAACTCCAGTATTATTTATACCTCGAGGAAATTCAGGTTTTATATCCTTTCCCTTTATGGTATAGTCAATATATTTTCCCTCCAGAATCACAGATCCAAGTTTTGGAAGCCATTCAACAAAAGTGGATGACCACTAATGGTCAAGATATATACTCTGTTCATCCTCCAACTCAACCTTTAGAACTCCAGCCTACAGGTGCCAATACTAAACCTATGGTGTAGACAGCATCTTCTTCCTGGGTTTCAACAGGTGCTGGAGCAGGGCCAGTACCGGTGTGAGCTGGAATAACAGTGGTTGCTTTAGTCGCAGAAAGGATTTCAGTGCATTGAGCAGTTGTGAGATAATTTTCTCGAATGCAGGGTCTTAAGATTGGTGAACAAACTTCCTCTTCTTCCTCCAAAGCCCAAGTGCTGATGTTATCCAGTAATTCTTTAGGTCTTTCACAAGCAATCTACGATGATTTGTCTCCTTCACAGATCAATGAAAGCAGCTTGCCACTCATTGAAGGCAAGACGAACATATTCTGGAAGAGCATCAAGCTGGGGTTCTGTCTGTTTAGGTTCGAGTTTGCAGCTTTTCTTAACATGGTGTACCATTTCTTCGATACGAGTAAGCTGCTTGCCGGCAGTTTGGCAAAACAAATTTGTATAATTATTTTGTTTTAGGACTGGAACAAGATCTTGCAAAAGGACTGGATCCTTGTTTTGACTGCGAGCTGGCAAGTCTGAGTTGCAGCAATGACCATAGGTTTAGTATTGGCACCTGTAGGCTGGAGTTCTAAAGGTTGAGTTGGAGGATGAACAGAGTATATATCTTGACCATTAGTGGTCATCCACTTTTGTTGAATGGCTTCCAAAACTTGGATCTGTGATTCTGGAGGGAAAATATATTGACTATACCATAAAGGGAAAGGATATAAAACCTGAATTTCCTCGAGGTATAAATAATACTGGAGTTTATATTCAGTAAGTTGACTTTTAGTATGATGCTTAAAATACCATTTTCTGAAATCTGCATATTTTGGTTGGAAAAATTCTTGGTTTAGAATTTTCCTATTTTCACATCCTGTAGAAAAATCTACCATATGATGTTCTTGAGTTTGATTATCCATCTAAAGACGAAAATCCATATCACTGGCGGTAGGGCTATAAGGGCCTTTTCTGGAAGTATTGATAACAGGAGGAATTGGAGGTTTTTTAACTACAGAACAAAGAATTCAGCAAACTTCTTTTCAACAAAAAATCAAATTGCTTGAAAAGGAATTCCAGGACAAAATTTGCAGTGATGTTCCAAATGCTTTTTGGGATCATAAGAAACATCTTGTTTCTTTACCTTACGAGCCCACTTTTGATGAAAGAAAAATTCCTACCAAGGCTCGTCCCAGTCAAATGAAAAAAGAATATATGGAATTATGTAAAAATGAATTAATACTCTTCTCCAGAAAAAATTAATTAGGCCTAGTCGATCCCCATGGAGTTGTACTGCTTTTATGTAAATAAAAATGCAGAAATTGAACGCGGTTCCTAGGTTAGTAATTAATTACAAACCTTTAAATGAAGCCTTACAATGGATAAGGTATCCAGTCCCTAACAAAAAAGATCTTTTGGATAGATTACAGGATGCGGTTGTATTTTCCAAATTTGATATGAAGTCAGGATACTGGCAAGTTCAAATTACAGAAAAAGATCGTTATAAAACTGCGTTTACAGTACCTTTTGGGCATTTTGAATGGAATGTTATGCCATTTGGGTTAAAAAATGCGCCATCAGAATTCCAGCATATTATGAATGATATTTTCAATCCTTATACAGAATTTGCAATATGTTATATTGATGATGTTCTTATTTTTTCATCTTCAATTGATCAACATATGAAACATCTCAATATTTTTAAGCATGTTATCTCCCGAAATGGTCTTGTTGTTTCTGATCCAAAAATGAAACTTTTTCAGACAACTGTTCGATTTTTAGGACATAATATTCATAATGGAACTATTATTCCTATCAATCGCAGTATGGAATTTGCTTCCAAATTTCCAGATGAGATAAAGGATAAGACACAATTACAGCGATTTTTGGGTAGTTTAAACTATATTCATGATTATTATCCTAATCTTGCTAGTGATGCAGCCATACTTTACAGTCGTTTGCGCAAAAATCCCCCTCCTTGGGATGATAGTCATACTAAAGCTGTTCAGAAAATTAAAGCCAAAGTTCGGACACTTCCGTGTTTGTGCTTACCTAGTCCAGATTGGAAGAAAATTGTTGAAACTGATGCCTCAGATCTGGGATTTGGTGGCATATTAAAACAATTTAATCCCAAAACAAATAAAGAGGAACTTCTCCGATTCCATTCAGGTATTTGATGTTTGTAAATGCTTTATTTCTACTTTTAAAGCATTAATTTCCATTTTTAACTCCTGGACTGTTACTGGTTTTTCTTGAACAGGTGTCTGGATTCTATTAAAAACTTCTTTCATGTTATAATGCTTAGGTGGAAGAACTTCTTCTTTCTTTTGCTTATAACACATTTCTAGAAATTTTAATTTAATGGCTGGATCCTTGATTTCATCGGCAATATCTAAAAGATTTTGTTCATCAGCAGTTAGAATAGCAATATTTGATGTTTGTAAATGCTTTATTTCTACTTTTAAAGCATTAATTTCCATTTTTAACTCCTGGACTGTTACTGGAATGACAGGATTGGCCTTAGGAATTGCATCCCAACATGCCTGAGTATGATCCTTTATCTTCTGGAGCAATTCTTGCTTTGGTTTAGGATCATCCATTTTATTCCACCATTTATAAAAGAACACTCTTTTTAAACGTGGAATTTTATTCTTGAAGTCACACTGGAAATCCCATTTCCAAATCTAAGGGAAATTTTGCTGAATTTCATTGATCTGTGAAGGACACAAATCATCGTAGATTTCTTGTGAAAGACCTAAAGAATTACTGGATAACATCAGCACTTGGGCTTTGGAGGAAGAAGAGGAAGTTTGTTCACCAATGGTTTCCATAGCACCCATAAGCGATGCCCGCCAATTGGTACACCTACCATCTCGTAGAGTACACTATATACTGGTATTTTGGCCAAGAATAGTTAATGGCTTTAATGCTATCTGGACAAGACCTATATGGACATATTTATAGTCTTTAAAGAAACGTATTAGGTCCTGGAAATCAAGGAGATACATTAGTGTATCATTTTTCTACTGGAGCAGCATGTTCAAAAGTTTTGATTATCTTTTTGCTGAAAAAATTTAGAGTACCAATCTTATAGATGGCTTTTGGATCAACTTTCGGGATTGTCCATTTGTCAAGGGCTTCTTTGACTTCTTGGTATGCAACAAGTTCTCGAGCTTCAGAAGTAGAGGCTTCTGGAATGGCAACTGTAGGTGCTACTGTATTTGGTTCTGAAATCTCAGTACTCATTAGGATGTAGATGACCATATATGAATAATTATAGATAAATAAAACAAACTATAAAATACCTTAAACTTGGCTCTGATACCAATAAGAGTGCTCGACACAGGGTACAGGCTCAGCACGTCTGTCAACGACTTATGCCACAACGTCCTCAACTACTAATCCGCAAACTTGGACAACTAGGGCTACGCGACTTGGGTGACGTCCCACTCAACCTTACTCTATACTAACCCTTACATGGCACAAATCCAGGAATAAAGTATAAAATAGTTTTATCTTATTTAAACATAATTATATCATATATGGTCCATAAATCTACTAATCTGTAGGAGGGGGCTGAGCAGCCCTAACAAGCAAACAGATTTGCTCGTTGATCAAATTCTGGACTTCGTTAATTTTATTATTACACTCGTTTAATTGCTGTAATGCCCATGCATCATTGCGAGTTATTGCAATATGAATTTCAAGATTATTTTTTCGATTTTTCCAAATTTCTAAAATATCATTTAATAAAATCAAACGATATTCAGACATGCATAATGAAGTAAAAACAGGGAGGAAATACTTACAATCAAACCAGCAATATTTTTATTATACTTCAAGCTTGTACAAACGGAAACACACTGAAAATGAGAGAGAGGGAGAGTACAGAATATAAACTGAAAAACTTAAAAATTCAAGGTGCCTTCTACAATCCAGAGGCTACCTATTTATATTATAAAATATAAAGATAACGAAGACAGGTGGCGTGTGCTGGATGGTTGGGCAGTCGAGCATCCTTATCTTCTTATCTCTAAGTGTCGGTAGGAGAAGTGGAGTTTGCTTTAACCGAAAGTTGTTTGGCTTGTTGCGTAGCTGGATTGATTTAGACTGGAAGGTGGCAGACAAGTCTGTAAGGAGACAGGACAAAAGTTTTAAGCATCTTGCCTTTTCCTTTACTTTTACTTTTGTCCTGATTAAGTTTGTCGGCAATTAATTCTGTAACCGAATCCCAAAAATCACCGAAATCCGGGTCGGTTGGTTCAGCATCCGGATCCTGAGATTCACCAGCCAGAACAGTGTATGTATTTTCTTCATCCTCATAGGGATCAGGCTGAGTCTTGTCATCGTCACTAGGAGTACTGGAGACGGACTTCATACTGGAATCTCTACTGGACATGGACTGTAAAAATTGCTACTTCATATAGTCCTTGCTTTTGACAATTAATTCAGCTTCTGTGATGTCAGGAAATTTCTGTCGAAGATCCATTTGAATCTGGATGAATGGATTAACTGGAATGACAGGATTGGCCTTAGGAATTGCATCCCAACATGCCTGAGTATGATCCTTTATCTTCTGGAGCAATTCTTGCTTTGGTTTAGGATCATCCATTTTATTCCACCATTTATAAAAGAACACTCTTTTTAAACGTGGAATTTTATTCTTGAAGTCACACTGGAAATCCCATTTCCAAATCCAAGGGATTCCAAAACGGATGACAAAATGGAAGTTGAATAAAAATAAAAATGGAAGTTCATTCAAGAAACCACTATACCCTAACGATTTATTTGTAAATTAAAAAAAAGGTGGAAGTTGAATAGAAAAGGAAATTTAATGAAAAAGGAAGTTGAATAAAAATAGAAGTTGAATAAAAATAAAAATGGATGTCGCATAAAATTAAAAGTGGAGGTTCATTCAAGAAACCACTATACCTTAACGATCTATTTGGAAATTAAAGAAAAAAGAAAGTTGAATAAAAATGGAAGTTGAATAAATATAAAAATGAAAGTTGCATAAAATTAAAAATGGAAGTTCATTCAAGAAACCTCTACACCTTAACGATCTATTTGGAAATTAAATAAAAAAGGAAGTTGAATAGAAAATAGAATTGAATAAAAAAGTAAATTGAATAAAAATGGAAGTTGAATAAAAATGAAAAGGAAATTTATTACAGATGGAAGTTGAATAAAAATAGAAGTTGAATGGAGAAGGAAGTTGAATAAAAATAAAAATGGAAGTTGTATAAAATTAAAAACTGAAGTTGCATAAAATTAACATTGGAAGTTCATTGAAGAAACCACTATACCTTAACGATCTATTTGAAAAGTAAATAAAAATGGAAGTTGCATAAAATAAACAATGGAAGTTCATTGAAGAAACCACTATACCCTAACGATTTACTTGGAAATCAAATAAAAAAGCAAATTGAATAAAAAAGGAAGTTGAATAGAAATTAACAATGGAAGTTGCATAAAATTAACAATGCAAGTTCATTTAGGAAACCACTATACTTTTGGAAATTAAATAGAAAAGAAAATTGGATAAAAATGGAAGTTGAATAAAAATAAAAATTCATATTGCATAAAATTAAAAAAGGAAATTGAATAAAAATAAAAACGGAAGTTGCACAAAATTAAAATTACAAATGGAATTTCAAGATCCCACTATACCTTAACGATTTATTTGGAAATTAAATAATAAAGGAAGTTGAATAGAAAAGGAAATTGAATAGAAATTGAAGTTGAATAAAAATAAAAAAGGAAGTTGCATAAAATTAAAAATTGAAGTTCATTTAAGAAACCACTATACCATAAAGATCTATTTGGAAATTAAATAAAAAAGAAAGTTGAATAGAAAAGGAAATTGAATAAAAATGGAAGTTGAATAAAAATAAAAATGGAAGTTGCATAAAATTAAAAATGGAATTTAATTCAAGAATGAACTTCCATTGTTAATTTTAACGATCTATTTGGAAATTAAATAAAAAATGAACTCGAATAGAAAACGAAATTGAATAAAAATGGAAGTTGTTTCAAAGAAACCACTATATCTTAACGATCTATTTGGAAATTAAATAAAAAAAGGAAGTTGAATACAAAATGGAAGTTGCATAAAATAAAAATGGAAGTTGCCTAAAATTAACAATGGAAGTTCATTCAAGAAACCACTATACCTTAGCGATCTATTTGGAAAGTAAATAAAAAAATGAAGTTGAATAGAATAGGAAATTGAATAAAAATGGAAGTTTATTCAAGAAACCACTATACCTTAATGATTTATTTGTAAATAAAAAAAAAGAGGAAGTTGAATAGAAAAGGAAATTTAATAAAAAAGGAAGTTGAATAAAAATGGAAGTTGAATAAAATTAAAAATGGAAGTTGAATAGAAAAGGAAATTGATTGAAAATGGAAGTTGTATAAAATAAAAAATGGAAGTTCATTCAAAAAACCACTATACCTTAACGATCTATTTGGAAATTAAATAAAAAAATAAAGTTGAATAGAATAGGAAATTGAATAAAAATGAAAGTTGGTTTCTTGAAAGAACTTCCATTTTTAATTGTATGGAACATCCATTTTTGTTTTTATTCAACTTCCATTTTTATTTGATTTCCTTCTCTATTCAACTTCCTCTTTTATTTAATTTCCAAATAGATCTTTAAGGTATAGTGGTTTCTTGAATGAACTTCCACTATTAATTTTATTCAACATCCATTTTTAATTTTATTCAACTTCCGATTTTATTCAGTTGCATAAAATTAAAAATTGAAGTTCATTTAAAAAACCACTATACCTTAACTTCTATTTTTATTCAATTTCCTTTTCTATTCAACTTCTATTTTTAATTTTAGGCAACTTGCATTTTTATTCAATTTTTAATTTTATGCAACTTCTATTTTTATTCAATTGAATAAAATTAAAAATGGAAGTTCATTCAAGAAACCACTATACCTTAACGATCTATTTGGAAATTAAAGAAAAAAGGAAGTTGAATAAATAAAAAATTCAATAAAAATGGAAGTTGCATAAAATTAACAATGAAAGTTCATTCAGGAAACCACTATACCTTAACGATCTATTTGGAAATTAAATAAAAAAGGAAGTTGAATAGAAAAGGAAATTGAATAAAAGTTGAAGTTGAATAAAAATGGAAGTTGCATAAAGTTAAGAATGGAAGTTAATTTAAGAAACCATTATACCTTAGCGATCTATTTGGAAAGTCAATAAAAAAATGAAGTTGAATAGAATAGGAAATTGCATAAAAATGGAAGTTCATTCAAGAAGCCACTATACCTTAACGATCTGTTTGGAAGTTGAATAGAAAATGGAAGTTGCATAAAATTAACAATGGAAGTTCATTCAAGAAACCCCTATACCTTAACGATCTCTTTGGAAATTAAATAAAAAAGGAAGTTGAATAGAAAGGGAAATTGAATAAAAATGGAAGTTGAATAAAAATAAAAATGAAAGTTTATTCAAAGAACCACTATATTTTAACGATCTATTTGTAAATTAAATAAAAAATGAAGTCGAATACAAAAGGAAATTAAATATAAAAGGAAGTTGAATAAAATTAAAAATTGAATAAAAATGGAAAGGGAAGATGAATAAAAATAAAAAAGGAAGTTAATTCGAGAAACCACTATACCTTAACGATCTATTTGGAAATTAAATAAAAAAGGAAGTTGTATAAAATTACCAATGGATGTTCATTCAAGAAACGAATATACCAAAACGATCTATTTGGAAATTAAATAAAAAAGGAAGTTGAATACAAAAGGAAATTGGATAAAACTACAAGTTGAACAAAAATAAAAATGTAAGTTACGTAAAATTAAAAATGGAAGTTGCATAAAATTATAAATGGAAGTTAAGGTATAGTGGTTTTTGAATGAACTTCCAATTTCATGTTCTATTCAACTTCCATTTTTATTTTTATTCAACTTCCGTTTTTAATTTTATGAAAGAACTTGAATAAAAATGGAAGTTACAAATTGAATAAAAAAGAAAGTTGAATACAAAAGGAAATTGGATAAAACTAGAAGTTGAATAAAAATAAAAATGGAAGTTGCATAAAATTACAAATGGAAGTTCATTCAAGAAACCACTATACCTTAGCGATCTATTTGGAAATTAAATAAAAAAAGGAAATTGAATAGAAAAGGAAATTGAATAGAAATGGAAATTGCATAAAATTAAAAGTGGATGTTCATTCAAGAAACAACTATACGTTAACGATCAATTTCGAAATTAAATAAAAAAGAAAGATAGATAGAAAAACAAATTGAATAAAAATGGAATCCAAATAGATCGTTATGGTATAGTGGTCTCTTTCATGAACTTCAATTTTTAATTTTATGCAACTTCCATTTTTATTCAATTTCCTTTTCTATTCAACTTCCTCTTTTTTATTCAATTTCGTTTTCTATTCAACTTTCTTTTTTATTTAATTTCCAAATAAATCGTTAAGGTAGAGTGGTTTCTTGAATTAACTTCCATTTTTAATTTTATGCAACTTCCGATTTTATCCAATTTCCTTTTCTATTTAACTTATTTTTATTTTTATTCAACTTCCATTTTTATTTCTATTCAACTGCCTTTTTTATTTAATTTCCAAATAGATCGTTTTGGAATATTCGTTTCGTCAATGAACTTCCATTGTTAATTTTATACAACTTCCTTTTTTATTTTTTTCAACTTCCACAGTTGTTCAATTTCTTTTTTATTCAGTTTTCTTTCTTATTTAATTTCCAAATAGATCGTTAAGGTATAATGGTTTCTCGAAAGAACTTCGATTGTAAGTTTTACGCAACTTCCATTTTTATTTTTATTTAACTTCTAGTTTTATCCAATTTCCTTTTGTATTCAACTTCCTTTTTTATTTAATTTCCAAATAGATCGTTAAAGTATAGTTGTTTTTTGAAAGAACTTCCATTTTTAATTTTATGCAACTTCCATTTTTATTTTTATTCAAGTTCCATAGTTATTCAATTTCAAAATTAACAATGGAAGTTCATTTAAGAAACCACTATACCTTAACGATCCATTTAGAAATTAAAAAAAAAAAGTTGAATAGAAAAGTAAATTGAATAAAAGTTGAAGTTTAATAAAAATAAAAATGGAAGTTGCATAAAATTAACAATGGAAGTTCATTCAAGAAACCACTATACCTTAACGATTTATTTGGAGATTAAATAAAAAAGGAAGTTGAACAGAAATGGAAATTGAAGAAAAATGGAAGTTGCATAAAATTAAACATTGAAGTTCATCCAATAAACTACTATACCCTAACGATCTATTTGGAAATTAAATAAAAAAGCAAGTTGAATAGAAAGGAAATTGAATAAAAATGGAAGTTGAATAAAAATAAAAATGGAAGTTGTATAAAATTAAAAAGATCGTTAAGGTATAGTGGAAGTTCATTCAAGAAACCACTATACCTTAATGATCTATTTGGAAATTAGATAAAAACGGAAGTTGAATAAAATTAAAAATGAAAGTTCATTTAAAAAACCACTATACCTTATCGATCTATTTGGAAATTAAATAAAAAAAGGAAGTTGAATAGAAAACAAAATTGAATAAAAATGCAAGTTGCCTAAAATTAACAATGGAAGTTCATTCAAGAAACCATTATACCTTAACGATCTATTTGGAAATTAAATAAAAAACGAAGTTCAATAGAAAAGGAAATTGAATAAAAATGGAAGTTGAATAAAAATAAAAATAGAAGTTGCATAAAATTAAAAAGGAAATTGAATAAAAATAAAAATGAAAGGAAATTGAATAAAATGGAAGTTGAATAAAAATAAAAATGGAAATTGCCTAAAATTAACAATGGAAGTTAATTCAAGAAACCACTATACCTTAGCGGTCTATTTGGAAATTAAATAAAAAAGGAAGTTCAATAGAAAAGGAAAATGAATAAAAATGGAAGTTGAATAAAAATAAAAATCGAAATTCATTCAAGAAACTACTATACCTTAACGATCTATTTGGAAATTAAATAAAACAGGAAGTTGAATAGAAATAAAAATGAAAGTTGCATAAGATTAACAATGGAAATTCATTGAAAAAACCACTATACCTTAACAATCTATTTGGAAATTAAAGAAAAAAGGAAGTTGAATAGAAATGTAAATTGAATAAAAACAAAAATGGAAGTTGCATAAAATTAACATTGGAAGTTCATTCAAGAAACCACTATACCTTAACGATCTATTTGGAAATTAAATAAAAAAGAAAGTTGAATAGAAATGGAAATTGAATAAAAAAGGATGTTGAATAAAAATAAAAATGGAAGTTGCATATAATTAAAAATGGAAGTTCATTCAAGAAACAACTATACCTTAACGATCTATTTGGAAATTAAATAAAAAAGAAGTTAAATAGAAAAAGAAATTGAATAAAAATCGAAATTGAATAAAAATAAAAATAGAAGTTGAATAAAAATTAAAATGGAAGTTGCATAAAATAATAATGGAAGTTCATTCAAGAAAGCACTATACGTTAAAGATCTATTTCATTTTCTATTCAACTTCCTTTTTTTTTTATTTAATTTCCAAATAGACCGTTAAGGTATAGTGGTTTCTTGAATGAACTTCCATTGTTAATTTTATGCAACTTCCATTTTTATTCAACTTCCTTTGTTTTTTAATTTCCAATTAGATCTTTAAGGTATAGTGGTTTCTTGAATGAACTTCCATTATTATTTTTATGCAACTTCCATTTTTATTTTTATTCATCTTTCATTTTTATTCAACTTCTTTTCTATTCAACTTCATTTTTTATTTAATTTCCAAGTAAATCGTATTCTATGCAGCTTCCATTTTTATTCAATTTCCTTTTCTATTCAACTTCTTTTTTATTTAATTTCCAAATAGATCGTTAAGGTATAGTGGTTTCTTGAATGAACTGCCATTTTTAATTTTATGCAACTTCCATTTTTATTCAATTTTGTTTTCTATTCAACTTCCTTTTTTATATAATTTCCAAATAGATCATTAAGGCATAGTGGTATCTTGAATGAACTTCCTTTTCTATTTAACTACCTTTTTATTTAATTGTCAAATAGATCGTTAAGGTATAGTGGTTTCTTGAATGAACTTCCATTGTTAATTTTATGCAACTTCCATTTTTATTCAACTTACTTTTTTATTTAATTTCCAAATAGATCGTTAAGGTATATTGGTTTCTTAAATGAACTTACATTGTTAATTTTATGCAACTTCCAGTTCTAATTTTATTCAACTTCCATTTTTATTCAATTTCCATTTCTATTCAACTTCCTTTTTTATTTAATTTCCAAATAGATTGTTAGGGTATAGTGGTTTCTTGAATGAACTTCCATTTTTATTGAATTTACCTTTTTTATTCAACTTCCTGTTAATTTTATGCAACTTCCATTTTTATTTTATTCAACTTCCATTTTTATTCAACTTCCTTTTTTATTTAATTTTCAATAGATCGTTAAGGTATAGTGGTTTCTTGAAAGAACCTCCATTTTTAATTTTAGGCCGACATCCATTTTTATTTTTATTCAACTTCCTTTTTTATTAAATTTCCTTTTCTATTCAACTTCCTCTTTTTTTTTTTTTTTTAATTTACAAATAAATCGTTAAGGTATAGTGGTTTCTGGAATGAACTTCCATTTTTATTCAATTTCCTATTCTATTTAATTCCTTTTCTATTCAACTTCCTTTTTTATTTAATTTCCAAATAGATCGTTAAGGTATAGTGGTTTCTTGAATGAACTTCTATTTTTATTTTCATGCAAATTCCATTTTATTTTTATTCAATTTCCACTTTTATTCAATTTCCTTTTCTATTCAACTTCCTCTTTTTTATTTAATTTCCAAATAATTCATTAAGGTATAGTGGTTTTTTGAATGAACTTCCATTTTTATTCAATTTCCTATTTTTATCCAATTTTTATTTTTATTCAACTTCCATTTTTATTTAATTTCCTTTTATATTTAATTTCCAAATAGATCGTTAAGGTATAGTTGTTTCTTGAATGAACTTCCATTGTTAATTTTATGCAACTTCTATTTTTATTTTTGTTCAACTTCAATTTTTATTCAATTTCCTTTTCTATTCAACGTCCTTTTTTATTTAATTTCCAAATAGATCGTTAGGGTATAGTAGTTTATTGGATGAATTTTCATTTTTAATTTTATGCAACTTCCATTTTTATTTAATTTCCTTTTCTGTTCAACTTTCATTTTTATTTAATTTCGAAATCGATCGTTAAGGTATAGTGGTTTCTCGAATGAACTTCAATTTTTAATTTTATGAAACATCCATTTTTATTTTTATTCAACTACCTTTTTTGTTAAATTTCCTTCTCTATTCAACTTCCATTTTTAATTTTATTCCACTTCCATTTTTATTCAATTTCTTTTTCTATTCAACTTCCATTTTGATTCAATTTCTTTCATTGAACTTCGATTTTTATTTTTCTTCAATTTCCATTTTCACCCAATTTCCTTTTCTATTCAACTTCTTTTTTTTATTTAATTTCCAAATAGATCGTTAAGTTATAGTGGTTTATTGAATGAACTTTCATTGTTAATTTTATGCAACTTCCATTTTTATTCAATTTCCTTTTCTATTCAACTTTCTTTTTTATTTAATTTCCAAATAAGTCGTTAAGGTATAGTGGTTTCTTGAATGAACTTTTATTGTTAATTTTATTCAACTTTCATTTTTATTTTTATTCAACTTCCATTTTTATTCAATTTCCTTTTCTATTCAACGTCCTTTTCTAATTTTATGCAACTTCCATTTTTATTTCTATTCAACTTCTTTTTTTATTTAATTTCCAAATAATTCACACATAAGGTATAGTGGTTTCTTAAATGAACTTATATTGTTAATTTTATGCAACTTTCATTTTTATTTTTATTTAACTTCCATTTTTATTTTTATTCATCTTCCATTTGTTAATTTTATGCAACTTTCATTTTTAATTTTATTCAACTTCCTTTGTTTTTTAATTTCCAAATAGATTGTTAAGGTATAGTGGTTTCTTGAATGAACTTCCGTTTTTAATTTTATCCAACTTCCATTTTTATTTTTATTCAACTTCTAGTTTTATCCAATTTTCTTTTGTATTCAACTTCCATTTTTATTCAATTTGCAACTTCCATTTTTATTCAAGTTCATTCAAGAAACCACTATACGTTAACGATCAATTTGGAAATTAAGTAAAAAAAGAAATTGAATAAAAAAGAAAATTGAATAGAAATGGAAATTGCATAAAATTAAGAGTGGATGTTCATTCAAGAAACCACTAAACGTTAACGATCAATTTGGAAATTAAATAAAAAAGAAAGATAGATAGAAAAATAAATTGAATAAAAATGGAAGTTGAATAAAAATAGAAGTTGCATAAAATTAAAAATGGAAGTTCATTCAAGAAACCACTATACCTTAACGATCTATTTGGAAATTAAATAAAAATGAAAGTTGAATAACAATGGAAGTTGCATAAAAATAAAAATGGAAGTTCATTCAAAAAACCACTCTACCTTAACGATCTATTTGGAAATTAAAGAAAAAATGAAGTCGAATAAAAAAGGAAAGGAAATTGGATAGAACTAAAAATGGAGGTTGCATAAAATTAACAATGGAAGTTAATTGAAGAAACCACTATACCTTAACAATCTATTTGGAAATTAAACAAAAAAGGAAGTTGAATAGAAATGGAAGTTGAATAAAAGAAAAATGGAAGTTGAATAGAAAAGTAAATTGAATAAAAGTTGAAGTTTAATAAAAATAAAAATGGAAGTTGCATAAAATTAACGATAGAAGTTCATTCAAGAAACCACTATATCTTAACGATCTATTTGGAAATTAAATAAAAAAGGAAGTTGAATAGAAAAGGAAATTTCATAAAAATTGAAGTTGAATAAAAATAAAACTTGAAGTTAATTTAAGAAACCATTATACCTTAGCGAGCTATTTGGAAAGTAAATAAAAAAATGAAGTTGAATAGAATAGGAAATTGAATAAAAATGGAAGTTCATTCAAGAAACCACTATACCTTAACGATTTATTTGTAAATTAAAAAAAAAGAGGAAGTTGAATAGAAAAGGAAATTTAATAAAAAAGGAAGTTGAATAGAAAATGAAATTTAATAAAAATGGAAGTTGAATAAAAATAAAAATGGAATTTGCGTGAAATTAAAAATGGAAGTTCATTCAAGAAACCGCTATACCTTAACGATCTATTTGGAAATTAACTAAAAAAGGTAGTTGATCCTTTTCCAAATACATCGTTTTCGTATATTCGTTTCTTGAATGAACATCCATTGTTAATTTTATACGACTTCCATTTTTATCCAATTTTCTTTTCTATACCTTAACGATCTATTCGGAAATTAAATGAAAAAGTAAGTTGAATAGGAAAAGAAAATTGAATAAAAATGGAAGTTGAATAAAAAAAAATGAAAATGGAAGTTGCATAAAATTAAAAAAAAAAGTTCATTGAAGAAACCACTATACCGTAACGATCTATTTGGAAATTAAATAACAAAGGAAGTTGAATAGAAAAGGAAATTGAATCAAAATGGAAGTTTTATTTAATAAAAATGGAAGTTGAATAAAAATAAAAATTGAAGTTGCATAAAATTAACCGTAAAAGTTCATTCAAGAAACCACTATACCTTAACAATCTATTTGGAAATTAAAGAAAAAAGGAAGTTGAATAGAAATGGAAATTAAATAAAAATGGAAGTTGAATAAAATTAAAAATGGTAGTTGCATAAAATTAACAATGGAAGTTGATTCAAGAAACCACTATACCTTAACGATCTATTTAGAAATTAAATAAAAAAGGCAGTTGAATTGAAAGGTAAATTAAATAAAAACCACTATACCTTAATGATTTACTTGGAAATTAAATAAAAAATGAAGTTGAATAGAAAAGGAAGTTGAAAAGAAAATGGAAGTTGAATAAAAATAAAAAAAGGAAGTTAATTCAAGAAACCACGATACCTTAACGATCTATTTGGAAATTAAATTAAAAAATGAAGTTGAACAAAAATGGAAGTTGAATAAAAATAAAAATGAAAATTGCCTAAAATTAACAATGGAAGTTAATTCAATTTCCATTTTTATTTTTATTCACGTTCCATTTGTATTCAATTTCCTTCTCTATTCAACTTCCATTTTTATTCAATTTACTTTTCTATTCAACTTCATTTTTTTATTTAATTTCCAAATAAATCGTTAGGGTATAGTGGTTTCTTGAATAAACTTCCATTGCTAATCTTATGCAACTTCCTTTTTTAATTTTAGGCAACTTCCATTTTTATTTTTATTCAACTTCCATTTTTATTAAATTTCCTTTTCTATTCAACTTCATTTTTTCTTTAATTTCCAAATAGATCTTTAAGGTATAGTGGTTTCTTGAATGAACTTCCATTATTATTTTTACTCAACTTCCTTTTTTATTCAATTTCCTTTTCTATTAAACTTCCTCTTATATTTAATTTGCAAATAGGTCGTTAAGGTATAGTGATTTCTTGATTGAACTTTCATTTTTAATTTTATGCAACTTCCATTTTTATTTTTATTCAACTTTCATTTTCAATCAATTTCCTTTTCCATTCCAGTTCCTTTTTTATTCAATTTTCTTTTCTATTGAACTTCTTTTTTATTTAATTTCCAAATAGATCGTTAAGGTATTATGGTTTCTTGAATTAACTTCCATTGTTAATTTTAGGCAAGTTGCATTTTCATTTTTATAGAACTTCCATTTTTATTCAATTTCCTTTTCTATTCAACTTCCTTTTATATTTAATATCCAAATAGATCGTTAAGGTATAGTGGTTTCTTGAATTAACTTCCATTTTTATTTTTATTCATCTTGCATTTTTATTCAATTTCCTTTTCTATTCAACTTCCTTTTTTATTTAATCTCTAAATAGATCGTTAAGGTATAGTGGTTTCTGAAATGAACTTCCATTTTTAATGTTATTCAACTTCCTTTTTTATTTAATTTCCAAGTAAATCGTTAAGGTATAGTGGTTTATTGAATGAACTTCCATTTTTAATTTTATGGAACTTCCATTTTTATTTTTATTCAACATCCATTTTTATTCAATTTCCTTTTCTATTCAACTTCTTTTTTTTTGAAAGTTGCATAAAATTGAAAATGAAAGTTCATTCAGGAAACCACTATACCTTAATGATTTATTTGGAAATTGAATAAAAATGGAAGTTGAATAGAAAAGAAGTTGAATAAAAATGGAAGTTGCATAAAAATAAAAATGGAAGTTGTATGAAATTAAAAATGGAAGTTGCATAAAATTAAAAATGGAGGTTCATTCAAAAAACCACTATACCTTAATGATCTATTTGGAAATTAAAGAAAAAAGGAAGTTAAATAGAAATGGAAATTGAATAAAAATAGAAGTTGAATAAAAATATAAATGAAAGTTGCATTGAAGAAAACACTATACCTTAACGATCTATTTCAAGTAACCACTATACCTTAACGATCTATTTGGAAATTAAAAAAACAAAGGAAGTTGAATAAAAATGAAAGTTGCATAAAATTAACAATGGAAGTTCATTCACGAAACTAGTATACCTTAACGATCTATTTGGAAATTAAAAAACAAAGGAAGTTGAATAAAAATGGAAGTTGCATAAAATTAACAATGGAAGTTCATTCAAGAAACTAGTATACCTTAACGATCTATTTGGAAATTGAATAAAAAAGGAAGTTGAATAGAAAAGGGAATTGAATAAATATGGAAGTTGAAAAAAAATAAAAATGAAAGTTGCATAAAATTAAAAATGGAAGTTCATTCAAGAAACCACTATAACTTAACGATCTATTTGGAAATTAAATAAAAAAAGAAGTTGAATGAAGAAACCACTATACCTTAACGATCTATTTGGAAATTAAATAAAAAAGGAAGTTGAATAGAAAAGGAAATTGAATGAAAATGGAAGTTGCATAAGATTGACAATGGAAATTAATTCAAGAAACCATTATACCTTAGCGATCTATTTGGAAAGTAAATAAAAAAATGAAGTTGAATAGAAAATGAAATTGAATAAAAGGAAGTTGAATAAAAATGGAAGTTGAATAGAAAAGGAAATTGAATAGAAAACAAAATGAAATGGAAATTGAATAAAAATAAAAATGGAAGTTGCATAAAATAATAATGGAAGATAGCGATCCCGGTTGTCCCTTTACTGTTCAGTGGTATTCCGGACTCGATTCCGTGGAGTTGGTAGTTGTATTTGTCTTGTTGTCATCCTTTAAATCCATTCGTTTGAGTTTTGGGATGTGTTGGGCTTGGTTGTTATAGGTTGGTAGAGCTTTGGCTCCCATTGTTGTTGCCCAGTTTTTGAATGGTCCGCTCGAGCGGGTCTTCCTTCGCTCGAGCGGGGTTTTCACAGTTCCAGTATTTTGTGCCCTGCAAAACTTCTGCAGGTGTGGTTTCTACGCTCGAGCGGGTTTCTTGCGCTCGAGCGGGATTGTTGGAGCTCGAGCGGACAGTGCTTTTTTGGTGTAAGTTCTGGGAAGGGGAGTATTGCGCTCGAGCGGACTGGTTTTTCACGCTCAAGCGGATGTGCTTTACTTTTGTGTCTTGGCGCTCGAGCGGGCCTTATTGCGCTCGAGCGGACTCAGATTTTTGTTCTTGACACTCGAGCGTTGTGTTTTCCGCTCGAGCGGACCTGTTGTATATCAGTTGGCTGTAAGGCACTTTTGAATCACTTCCTTACAATCTCTCTCTCTCTTACTTTCCCAAAAGCGATTTTTGAGAGCTCCTCACTCTAAAACCTAACTTCTCTCTAGGGTTTGATCTAGTAGGAGTGTTTTCCTCATCTTGGACCTTTGTAAAAAGTGCGTTGATCGTCGAGGGCGTCGTTTTGATCCAAGAAATTTTGGATTTGGAGCACTTCCGAGTTTTGCTCTTCTTCTCCTTGGGTTCTACATTTGAGGTAGGGATTCTCCTTGTTTCTTTACAATACTCCGTCTATAGATAGACATGTGGTAGTTTTTGTATTGCATGAAAATTATATCATGTTGGATTTGTTGAAAATCATGAGATTGAACCTTGGGTTGGTTGTTTGAATATGGGTTTGTTATCTACGGTTGTGGTTTGGGCTAATTGGTGTGTTAATTAGCATGTTATTGTTGAAAGGAGAGGAAATCCTAACTTCTATTTGATTTAATAATTAATAGAGGGGTTTGATCTTTGGGCAAATACTTATGTAATTTGGGTCTTAAATGAGGTCATTGTTGTTTGTTGTAGATGATTGAGTCTTTTTTATCAATATTGAGAAAGAGGGAGGAAAACCCTAATTTAATGATTATGACTTAATTTGCATAATTGATTTGGAATGGCTTTGAAAAGAATGTAGTGGATTAAAATGAGTTATGGCGCTATTGTCTTTGAAATTGGTTTTGTGAAAACAAAAGGAATGAAATCGATTTTGTGGAAACAAAAGGGATGGAGTTGGTTTTGATAAAACAAAAGGAAGTAGAATTCGTTTTGTGAAATGGGAAAAGTATTTCTGAAATACGTATAAGAATTGGATTATTGTATTTGGAATGTTGAACACACATATGTGAAGGTTGTACCTTTAACTACCATGTTAATGTCATTAGCCCTGTTTGGTAGAGCTGTGGGAAAGTGTTTATAGCTTATACCTTAACAGCTTATAACTTATAACTATGAACGTAAGCTGATTTCTGACTTATAAATTAAGCTTCTCCTACCCCACTCAAAGAATAAGTTGATTTCTGACTTACAAAAAGCTATAAGCTGTATTGTTAAGCTAAACCAAACACATCAAAATAGCTTAAATTAAGCTGAAAGCTGAAATTAAGCTGTACCAAACAGGGCTATTGTTGGGTTGTGATCTCATGATTATTGAGTCTTTTAATAGATGTACTAAATACATGCATCTAGAGGTTTTGTCCTTGGTCATCGGTGGAGGATGGCATAGTTGTGTTGAATTGTGGTGCATGCATTACACCATTGTTGATTGAACATTACATGTTATGAAGTGCTGAGATACATTATATATGTATACTTGCTCGGAAGGAGACAGGTGATGTACTCCGGTGTGTGTGAGGAGATAGGGGATGGACTCCACACATCTATGTGTTCATATATTTTAACACATTGCTTGTATCTTGATAGTTTTTGTGTATGTGTTGCACATGTTGGTTGTGCCCTGTTGTATTATGGTTATTGGTGTTATACCCCGCACTTATAATCAGAGGTACCGTGACCTTCCAGCTAGCGCCTGGAGAACTGACTGCGCTGAGAATCGAAGGCACCATACCCTTCCAGCTAGCGCCTGGTAAACTGGTAGATTGTTGTGAGAAGTGTATCTTTGGCTTACTACGCACATAGCTAGTAGAGCAAAGTTTTGTTGTTATTGTTTCAGTGTATCTGGGAACATGGTGGACTGTGTTGGTTATAGTTTTGGAGGGCCGAGTTGCCTCATTGGTTTATCTTATGCATATAGTTGAGTTGCTATCTCCCGTGATAAAGGTATGCATGTATAATTATGATAGAATTGGGATTGAACCGAAATGCCCTTTTGTCTTTTGGAAGTGTGAAGAAAATTGAACATTTTAGAAATATGTTTTGAAAAGGCACATTTATTGTATGTGTAGAAAATGGAAGAGAGTAGTGGGCTTAGTGAATTTATTTCCTAAGTAATGGTTAATGTTATGAAAGATTGGGAATGGGGATTAATGAAAGGAAAGAGGAAAGATAAATCGCCTATGGCATTGATTGAAATTGTTGTTTTCGAGAAAAGTTCATACTTATGTATATTTTGTGTAAACTGTCACATTATTATTCTAGTATGAGATTGAGCATTCATGATCATAGCTATCTGTAAGTTGTTATTGTTGAGGGCCATGTTGAGATCCCTACTGGACTATATGTTCATCCCACGTTGTTGAATCTTTTTCAGGTGTTTAGCAGGATGTGCTACAAGATTTGGATCTTCTTATTTGTTGGCCACGGGGCCTCTTTGTTGTAGGCGGAATGCCATATATGTAAAAGGGTTGCACCCTTCATTTGATTATTTAATGTTGTAAGCCTGAGGGCAATTTATTTAGAATGCTCATGTTGTATTTATTTAGCACCCGAAAGAGAGAGCTGTTGTTCATTCCTTCTAGTGGAACATTTGAGTTTATTTCCACATGTTATCTCTGGAATTGAATTAAGTTAATGAACTTGGTAATGACTTCGAGTAATAAAAAGAGGGGCGTGACAGGAAGTTCATTCAAAAAACCAATATACCTTAACGATCTATTTGGAAATTAAATAAAAAATGGAAGTTGAATGAAAATATAAATGGAAGTTGCATATAATTAAAAATGGAAGTTCATTCAGGAAACCACTCTACACTACAAGAAATCTAGGCTATTGTGACAAAATTTGGTGACGAAATTTTTTTTTGTCTTAAAATTTAACCCAAAGATGACGAAATATTAATTTTGTCGTTTGTTTTAATTTTTCTCAAAAGTATAGGAGACGAAAACAAAATTTCGTCTGCAAAAATGAGGCGCCAATTTCATTTGCATTGGCGCGAATTATATTAGCTCACTGGAGACGAACATTTTTGTCACAAAATTTTTTTTTTTTTTGTGACGAACGTAATTCGTCGCCAATAAATTCCATACCTATTAAACGATGTCGTTGCATATTTCCATTTATTAGGCGACAAATATATTTTTGCCTGGGAAGGATAAGTAATGGAAGACGAAAATATTTCGTCACCTATAAACACTCCATCATGCAGACAATGTCATTTCATCTTCCTATTAAATAGGCGACAAATATATTTTTGTCTCAGAAGAATAAGTTGTGGAAGACGAAAATATTTCGTCAGTAATAAATTCTAATTGATTGCGTGACGAATATATTTTTCGCCTCATAAGGTTAAGTTGTGGAAGACAAAAATATTTCATCACCAATAATAAATTCTTTGTTTTGGTATTTAAGGATACAAAAATATTTTATCACTAATCATTTGTGAGAAAAAATACAGAGAAACAAATAATAAAAAATTTGAAATTTTCAAAATTAATAGAAAACATTACCTTATTTAGTATAGAGTTTTCAATAATTAATTTTTAAAAAGTGGTGATAAAATTTATTTTCGTTTTAGAACGTATCCCAAACATGACCAAATATTACTTTTGTCGTTTCTTTTAATTCTTCTCAAAACTATAGGAGACGAAAAAATAAATTCGTCAGGAAAAAAAGAGGCGCCAATTATTTTAGCTCAATGGAGACGAACATTTTTGTCACAAAATTTAAAGATTTTTGCGACAAAAGGAATTCGTCACCAATAAATTCCAGACTTATAAGACGATGTCGTTTCATTTTCTTATTTATTTGGTGACAAATATATTTTTTGTCTAGGAATGATAAGTTATGGGAGACGAAAATATTTCGTCACCAATAAACTCTTCATGCTCATTTTATCTTTCTGTTCATTAGGCGACAAATATATTTTTGTCTTGGAAGGATATGTTTTGGGAGATGAAAATATTTCGTCACTAATAAATTCTCCATGTGTCGTGTTGCATTTTGATTGATTGCGCGACGAATATATTTTCGTCTCATAAGGTTAAGTTGAAGGAGACGAAAATATTTCATCACCAATAAATTCTCCATCCCCACACAACGTTATTTTTGTATTTTTGTTGATTAGGCAACGAACATATGAGTTTGAGACGAAAATATTTTATCACTAATTATTTCTCTTTATTAAAATGTCGTCAGAAACTAAGAGGCACTCTCACCTTAATCACTTACTTTTACACACACACAAATACTAAAATCGTGACCTGAAAAGACACCCTTTACAAACCCTCATTTTTCTCTCGCACTTGAGTCTCCCCTCTCACAAGTATTGAAGCTGTGACTTGAGAAAACAATCTGTATAAACCATCTCTTCTATTTCGCACTGAAACTCCTCTATTCTCTCTCACATTTAAGCCGTTTGTGCATGCAAACATTATTATCGAAGAAGACATTTTGTGCAAAGCTACTATTCTTTCTCACAGTAAACCCCTCTCTACAAAAAGAAAAAATAATAATAATAATTAAACAATTTTTTTTTTTGTATTAAAATTTAACCCAAAGATGACAAAATATTAATTTTGTCGTTTGTTTTAATTTTTCTCAAACGTATAGGAGACGAAAAAAAATTTCGTCTCCAAAATTCAAGCGCCAATTTCATTTGCATTGGCGCGAATTATTTTAGCTCATTGAAGACGAACATTTTTTGTCACAAAATATATATATTTTTTGCGACAAACGTAATTCGTCACCAATAAATTCCCTACCTATTAAACGATGTCGTTGCATATTTCCATTTATTAGGCGACAAATATGTTTTTGTCTAGGAATGATAAGTTATGGAAGACGAAAATATTTCGTCACCAATAAACACTCCATCATGCAAAAAGACAAAAATATTTTTTATCTCATAAGGTTATGTTGTGAAAGACAAAAATATTTCATCACTAATAATAAATTCTATGTTCTTATATTTAAGGAGAAAAAAATATTTTGTCACTAATTATTTCTCTTTATTAGTATGCTATGGTTTTGTGTTTCGGAGCACTGAAACCGTGACCCCAAGAGACACACTCTGACCCTTATCACTCATTTCATGTGCACGGACACTCAAGTCGTGACCCAAGAAGACACTTCCTGCAAACCCTCATTTCTCTCTCGTACTTGAGCCTACTCCTCTCTCACAAGTATTGAAGTCGTGAAGCAAGAAGACACTTCCTGCAATCTATATTTTTTTAGTGAACATTTTTTAATATTATATATATATATATTTTTACTTTTTACAAATAAAAAGATCCACTAATTAAAAAATGCATATGACTTTGAAATTATATTTTATTTATATTTTCTTTTTATTTTTAAATCATTTTAAAATTCATATATAATTTGTTTCTTGATTATTATTGGAAGAGATGTTTCATTCGACTATTTGACTTTAAATGCAAAACGAAACTGATTTTTATTACAGAAATAGGGAGGACATCCCAGATTACAGAGACTCTAAAAAAAAATAAATAAATAAAAATAAAAATGGAGCAGGGTTCCTGTTTTTGATAACAGCCACATGCCGACTTCACTTTAAAAAAATGGATGACAGGTGGCAGGTGGCAGGTGGCTGGTGGTGGTAGCGAGCGGTGGATGGTAGTGGCGGGTGGTGGTGGCGAGTGGATGGCAGGTGGGTGGTGGCTAGTGGTATATATGACACAGACAGAAAATGGAATAAGTATGCTACTCCAACTCTCATGTTGATCAAAACTTGGACCATTCTTTGAATGTGAAAAAGGAAAATTTTCAGTGCTCACAATTTAGCTTACATGATTTCAAGACAGAAAATGGAATAAGTATGCTACTCCCTCATGTTGATCAAAACATTTTTACAAAAAAAAAAAAAAAAAAAAAAAAAAAAAAAAATAAATAAATAAAAAAATCAAGGCAATGAATTAGGGGCATATTTGAGTTAGTGATTCTATCTTCTCCCCCACTCGAGTCAACTCGTCAGTGTATATGAGTGTGTACTCATACTAGTCAGTGTATTTATATCAATCAAGGTATTCATACCAGTCCAGTCAGTGTGTATAAGTATGTTTCTTTCATATCAGTCAGTGTGTTTCATACCAGTCTGTGTTTGGATTGTTTTATTTTGTTTGTTTTCTTACGTTGAGTCAGTTTTGTTTTTATTCAGGTCAGTATGTCCAATTCAGAGTTCAAATTTCAATCATTCTCAAATGCGATCACATAAAAGTATTTTCAAACTCAGAGTAATGTGCCAGTCACGCCATTGATATACAAAACTGAAAATTTTTATTACAGTCAGGGAAGGACATCCCCAATTACAGAGACTCCAAAAAAAAAAAATAATAAATAAACCCAGAAAATACAAAGACTCCAAAAATAAGAAGAAGAAAAATAAAAATAAAAAAAACAAAAAATAAAAAAAAACAGAAAATACAGGAAAAAAAAAAGAAGAAAACCAGAAATACAAAAAAAAAAAAAAAAGGGATCTTTTTTTCTTTCTTCTCCGGTGACGGCCACGCACCAACTTCACTTACTCGGCTCTTCCGTCGCCGAGCTCTTCCGTTTTTTGTCGCTCTTTTTGTCGTCAATCTTCGAAGACCCTGCTCCAGTACTTCCACCAAGAACGACCACAGTGTTTCCGCCGACAGAGTCGGCTCCCCGCCGACCATCAAAGGCGAGGTACGAAGATGCCCCAAATCGGGCCATAGAGGTGGAGTGCCTTTTCAGCTCCTTGTTTTCAGCCTTCAGCTCCTTGTTTTCAGCCTTCAAGGCACAAATCTCTACTCGTGCATCTCTGTACATGCACTGGAGTAGAGACAGTTGGGCGTTGACCTGGTATACCTCACACGCCTTGTTTTGCAGACGGTGAGACAGGTTAGTGACCGCCGCCACTGTCTCCATGCAGGACCTCAACGTGTAGTGGTTGGCCTCGATATCATTTTGAGTAGCCATCACTTGCTCAACTGATAGTGTGGAAAGACTAGGTTGAGTAAGAGTAGGGGTACTTGGCCCAGAGGAGCTCGATGGACCATTAAGATTTGGAAAGAGAGAGAAGGGGCGAGACGAAGCCATGTATAGGAAGAGAGAGGAAAGAAGGGAGTCACAGAGAAACGATGAGGAAAATAAGAAGGAGGAGGAAGACGGAAAAGTGATGAAGAAGAAGATGGAAGAGTGATGGAGAAGAGTGATGGAGAAGAAGCAGAAGAAGAGAGTGGTTAAGAAGAAGAGAAAAGAGATACTGAAGAGAAGAAGAAGACGAGAGAGAAAGACAAAGAGAGGGAGAGAGTCGAGGCGAGCGACGTTCGAGGCAACCTACTTTTGTCGGTCAGCCGACACAAAAGCAAAGCCCGCGTGTCAAATGCGGCAAGAGACGCGGGAATGTATGTGTATGCATATATGAAGGGAAGAGATAAAAAAAAAATACAAAAAAATTTCGAGTTCTTCATCTCTCTTTTCTTCTCTAAAACAAACACACCAATATCAAATATCCACCGTCCATTCCTCACCACGTCACCGATCCGTGCCGTCTCAATCTGACTAAACTATGTTGTTCAATCTTTAAAAAAATTTAAGCTCGACTAAATTAAAAAATAATAAATAAATTGTGATAAAATTGTGAGACTTAAATTTTAAATTTCAATCTTTTTTGTTTTCATAATTTGCATAAAAAATTTAACTATGATAAAATTGCATCCTTTATTAAAAAATTATACCACACTCCTTTATTAATTTGAAATCTAAAACTAAATAGAGCCTAAAATAGTTGGAGGGAGATTTCAAATTTTGGAGTGATTAAAAATAGAATTAGCGCCTAAAATATTTAGTGGCCAATTGTTATTAATTATTCTACTACTCTCCCAGTCCTCTCCCATTTCACTCTCTCATCATCCCCTCCTCTCTCTCTTTCTCAGTCCTGTCTCTCATCATCCCTCTTCTCTCTCTCTTTCTCTCAAGCGACCCTCCTACCGGCCACCGACCACCACTGTCGCACACGAGCACCCACCTCCTCACCGGCGACGGTACAACCCATCTCCCACCAGCGACGGAGAACATTAGCTACTTTTATTTGTCTCTCCTCTAGCGCACACCAGGTATTTCCGGCCTCTTCCTCTCTCTCTCTCTCTCTCTCTCTCTCTCTCTCTCTCATTATTCAATCCTGATAGAGTGGTCGTGTATGTGATGTTGATTCATAAAATTTCGAATAATTTGATCAATTTGCAGTTTAATTTGATGTTTTCATTGTGTTCTGAATGTGAAATGATATTCAGAGTTCTGGTTTATTGGTTAATTGAACTTTAATTGATATGATTTGGAGGGTTTAGGGGCAAAATTAGGTTATTGATATATCAACTCTGAATTCAAATTGAAAGTTAATTTGTGAATTTGACTGACTGTTTAGGGGCAAAATTAGGTTATTGATATATCAACTCTGAATTCAAATTGAAAGTCAATGAGTGAAAGGATATATAACTTCATCTAATAGTTTACAAAATTCTCTTTATAGAACTCTCTCACCATAAGTTTTCCCATTATCAACTTTTTCTGTCCCTACTTTCTCTCTATGTTTTATTTTCTTAGTTTGGTTTTATCATTGTAAGATCAGATGAAATTTTCAATAATTACAACCTTAGTTAGCAGTGAACTGCCAAAGCTGTCATTTAACTTAAAATATACCAGTAGAGAAGGGATTGGGTCTAGGGTTCAATTTTTACTATTTCGTATATACTACTAACAAAAAGAAAAGAAGGCTGTAGTGGATTAGTCAGCAAATGGTGCATGTGCACTAACTATGTTTTGAATAAAAAGAAAATAAACTAGATAAAAATCTCCAAAATATCACTGATTCCCAAGTTTCCAAACATAAAGCGTGATTTCATAACAACAGTACCCTTTGTTTATAGTTTTAGTTAAAAATAGACAGAGCAAATACTGCAAAAATAACAAATAAGCCTAATATCTTGCAACAAGTAAAGAAGTGGAAGCAACTATGTTCCCTGAACTGCATCATTGATCTTACAACAAGCATCCGGCAAGATAGCCAAAATCCATCAAAGGAAACAACAGAATACGACAAGCAGTAGCCCATATTCTTGCCACCACGCCAACTATTTCCCTTGTCAAGAAAGCCATCCAAGATTTGACCCTGGTGGTGGAAAATTCTCGTTCAACCACTAGGGCGAAGTGACTAATTTTTAGATTTCCATTCACACGAACTCTTGGAGAGCCCTAATATTGAATTTCCTAGACCAGCCCCACGAAAGGCTATACTATAGGAAGAAGCATCCTAGATACTTCTTCCTTATTTCTTAAGTACTTAATCCCATATTGCCCAAGTTCCCAACAAATTCCACTCACTAGGACATTCCAAGTAATCTCAAAAAATCATCCACAATGTGGAGTTTAGAGGATCCTTGCAAAGCTACTCTTTACTATAACCATCAAACCCTTCAATTATTATTGTTATTTTTAATTACACATTAAAGTCTCAAACTAACATTTCCATGGACTTTATTTGTTTGCACGAAGTTTAACTGCAAAACTAATAGAGTCGTCTTCCAAACCCACTGAAGGGTGTCCTCAATCAACTAAGGTTCACAGCAGGTCACTCCTTTACTACCTACTAGCCTCATAAGAATCTGACATCTGTTGAGGAGGGTTGACCTGAGGTCAAAAGTGAGGGCAAACCACTCTTATATCTGATTGCCCAAGTTATGATCTACAAAACTTATCTCAAATAATTGGATTTAGGGATCCCAGTTTTGCATATAATTCTAACCAGTACCTAACTATAAACCAACCCATTGAAATGTCCAGGTCAGATATTGACTAATTCAACTAGTTGATCCAGTTGAGGTTTCTATCAGTGGGTGAAACCAACTTTCTTACGCTGGTGAGCCAAGAGAAAAAAGGTGGAAGATTACTGGATGGACAGTGTTCAAGCAGTAAACCAAAAGGAACTCATCAACGGATAAGAGCATACCATATCTTTCTTGAAATTCCGATGTGTTCTGCAAAAACTCCAATCCTGGATGGGCAGCCAAAAGTTCTCGAAGAACAGGTTTGAAGTCAGCCTGTAAGGAAGATCAAAAGTTGTGAACAATAAAACAGAAAGAAATCAAGAGACAGAGCCAATGGCTAACAACCAACTTCTAGGGACACATCATGGCATACAAACAACATAAAATGACCATCAAGAATACATAAATTTACCACTGATCCCATTGCAATTTGTGTTCATCGTATGGACAAAGAAATAGTTCAGATAACATGTAACATAGTTAATTAAGAACCAGAGAACTAACCAAGGTAAGGTATTTACAGTCTTGTTGCTTAAGAATTTTGAATATTTGGGTGGCCATATCCATTGTCATCATGTTGCTATCAACCCAATATTTGATGAATGCATCCCTACAAAATTTTAATTAAAAAAAATTACTCAGCATATCAGCTATTAACAATTGTTTGGTACGAGGATTCACAGAACAGCATCTGATAAGGAATTCATGGATCAGAGCAATGGTTAAGCAATCAAAAAATATCCTTCATTTTCATAACAGCAGCTACATGTCCAATGCTATGTTGTCTGGAATGTAGATCATTCCACTACATGAAATGAGAAAGACAATATTGGTGTTCAAAACATAGTTGTTCTTTGCCTACATGGTGAGTAATTAGGTTGTTAAACATCCAGGAGTAGTATTGGTGTCTAGGGGCTTGATTGCTCAGCTAGTTGTCTCTAAGGAATTTGGCTGGATAACTTTTTTGATTAAGTTGCAGTTTTATTATGCCAGGTAGTTGTCTCAATATGATGTACATGTTTATAGGATTTAATTGATTTTTGCAAAGATACAGGTTTGCAATCCAGTGTTGCTGCCACTAGAAATGCCACTATTAAACTAATTGGTGCTTTACATATATGTTGGTCCAGGTAACTTGTAATTTGGTTTGTGAAAACTAGGGATATGTTGAGTTAAGGATAAGAATTCTAAGATGCACCTGTTGTTGCAGACATCAAGGGATTTCTTTCAGATGTCAAACCTGCTCTTCTAAGTGCACTTGAAGCTGAGTGTGAAATAAATCCAGTGTGAAATAAATGGGACTTGCAGTTGAGAAGTCTAGCAAGGTTGTTTGCTCTAAACCTAAATTTTCTTCTAACTTCGTATTCTATTGTCCTTTAAATTTGACTTTAATATTGGGAAGTTGTTTCTTGCAGGGTATACTGTCAGATGTTTTGAAATGCCTTGGTGACAATAAAAAACATATGAGAGAAAGCACTCTGACTACTTTAGATGCTTGGCTTGCTGCTGTTCATCTCGACAAAATGGTTGGGTTCCAATTTCTCTATTTCGTTTATTTTTTAATTAATTTTATTTATTTATCATGCTTCTCTGATAAATTTTCCAATTCTGTTTCTTTATTAGGTGCCTTACATCACTACTGCTTTGATGGATGCGAAGCTTGGCACGGAAGGGCGCAAGGATCTTTTTGATTGGCTATCAAGGCAACTTAGTGGATTAAGCAATTTTCCTGATGCTGTAAATCTGAATTATGTATTGTTTCAAATTGTTATGCTAGATGGATGTGACTTGTGAATGAAAACTTAGAATAGTTGTATTGTGTCGAATGTTAATGACTTATATATTGTGTCAAATGTCAAATGTTAATCATAAGTATACCCTCAATGTGTGACGAATTTTTTTTGACATTGTTTCATCATTTTTAATGATGAATTTGTTTTTATCTCTATTGGTAGCTTTTTTGACAAAAAATTTTCGTCTTTGTTTATATTAAACGTGACAAAATTATTTCGTCTCTATTTCTTATATTTATGAGAAAATATTTTTGTCTCTAATTTATTCCTTTAATGACAAAATATTTTGTCGCTAATTACTTACAAGTATGTTCCCAACAGAGTGTATTAGAGACAAAAAAATTCGTCACAAATTTATTATTTTTAATGATGAATTTAATTTTGTCTCTATTGGTAGCTTCTTTGACAAAAAAATTTTCGTCTTCGTTTATATTAAACGTGACAAAATTATTTCGTTTCTATTTCTTATATTATGACAAAATACTTTTGTCTCTAATTTCTTTCTTTAATGACAAAATATTTTGTCGCTAATTACTTACAAGTATGTTCCCAACAGAGTGTTTTGGAGATAAAAAAATTCGTCACAAATTTATCATTTTTAATGATGAATTTGTTTTGTCTCTATTGGTAGCTTCTTTGACAAAAAAATTTCGTCTTCGTTTATATTAAACGTCACAAAATTATTTCGTCTCTATTTCTTATATTTATGACAAAAACTTTTGTCTCTAATTTCTTCTTTTAATGACAAAATATTTTGTCGCTAATTACTTACAAGTATGTTCCCAACAGAGCATATTGGAGACAAAAAAATTCGTCACAAATTTGTCATTTTCAATGACGAAATTGTTTTTTCGTCTCTGAGACCCTTTAGCGACGAGGCTTTGGCAACAAAACGGGTGACGAAAAATTTTCATCGTAATTAGTTTGGGTGACGAAATACATACATTTTGGGACAAATTTGTTTCGCCTTTAAATCCCAAATTTGTTGTAGTGCTACCTTAACGATCTATTTGGAAATTAAAGAAAAAAGGAAGTTGAATAGAAATGGAAATTTAATAAAAAAGGAAGTTGAATAAAAATAAGAATGGAAGTTGAATACAAATAGAATGGAAGTTCATTCAAGAAACCACTATATCTTAATGATCTATTTGGAAATTAAACAAAAAAAGAAGTTGAATAGAAAAAGAAATTGAATAAAAATGGAAGTTGCATAAAATTAAAAGTGGAAGTTCATTCAAGAAACCACTATACCTTGACGATCTATTTGGAAATTAAAAATAAAAAGGGAAGTTGAATAGAATAGGAAGTTGCATAAAACTAAAAATGGAAGTTGCATAAAATTAAAAATGGAAGTTCATTGAAGAAACCATAATACCTTAACGAAAAAGGTAGTTGAATAAAAAAATGGAGGTTGAATAAAATTAAAAATGGAAGTTTATTCAAGAAACCATTATACCTTGACGAATTATTTGGAAATTAAATAAAAAAGAAAGTTGCATAAAAAAAAGTGAAAGTTGAATAGAAAAGGAAATTGAATAAAAATAAAAATGGAAGTTGCATAAAATTAAAAATTGAAGTTCATCCAATAAACTACTCTACGTTAACGATCTATTTGGAAATAAATAAAAAAGGAAGTTGAATAGAAAAGGAAATTGAATGAAAAAGGAAGTTGAATAGAAATGGAAATTGAATAAAAATGGAAGTCGAATAAAATCAAAAATGAAAATTGCATAAAATTAACAATGGAAGTTCATTCAAGAAACCACTACACCTTAACGATCTATTTGGAAATTAAATAAAAAAGGAAGTTGAATAGAAAAGGATATCATTTAAGAAACTACTATACCTTAACGATCTATTTGGAGATTAAATTAAAAAATGTAGTTGCATAGAATAGGAAATTGAATAAAAATAGAAGATGAATAAAAATAAAAATAGAAGTTGCATAAAATTAAAAGTGGCAATTCATTCAAGAGACCACTATACCCTACAGATCTCTTTGGAAATTAAATAAAAAAAGAAGTTGAATAGAAAGGGAAGTTGAACTTCCATTTTTATTTTTATTCAACTTCAATTTTTATTCTATTTCCTTTTCTATTCAACTTCCATTTTTATTTTATTCAACTTCCATTTTTATTTTTATTTTTATTCAACTACCTTTTTTGTTAAATTTCAATTTTGTTTTCTATTCAACTTCGTTAAGTTATAGTGGTTTTTTGAATGAACTTCCATTGTTAATTCTATACAACTTCCTTTTTTATTTTTCTTCAACTTCCATAGTTATTCAATTTCTTTTTTATTCATTTTTCTTTCTTATTTAATTTCCAAATAGATCGTTAAGGTATTGTGGTTTCTTGAATTAACTTCCATTTTTAATTTTATGCAACTTCCATTTTTATTTTATTCAACTTCCATTTTTATTCAAATTTTCTTTTCAATTCAACTGCCTTTTTTATTTAATTTTTAAATAAACCGTTAAGGTATAGTGGTTTCTTCAATGAACTTCCATTTTTAATTTTATGCAACTTCCATTTTTATTTTATTCAACTTCCATTTTTATTTAATTTTCTTTTCAATTCAACTGCCTTTTTTATTTAATTTTCAAATAGACCGTTAAGGTATAGTGGTTTCTTGAATGAACTTCAATTGTTAATTTTAGGCAACTTCCATTTTTATTCAAATAGACCGTTAGGGTATAATGGTTTCTTGAATAAACTTTTATTGTTAATTTTATGGAACTTACATTTTTATTTGTATTCAACTTCCATTTCTATTCAACTTCCTTTTTTATTTAATTTTCTTTTTTATTTAATTTCCAAATAAATCGTTAAGGTATATGGCTTTCTTCATTGAACTTTTATTGCTAATTTTATGCAATTTCTATTTTTATTTTTATTCAACTTAAATTTTTATTCAATTTCCTTTTCTATTCAACTTCCTTTTTTATTTAATTTCCAAATAGATTGTTAAGGTATAGTGGTTTCTTTGTTTTATTTAATTTCCAAATAGATCGTTAAGGTATAGTGGTTTCTTAAATGAACTTCCAGTTTTATTTTTATTCAACTTCATTTTTTATTTAATTTCCAAATAGATCGTTAAGGTATAGTGGTTTATTGAATGATCAACTTCCTTTTTTATTCAATTTCCATTTCAATTCAACTTCCTTTTATATTTAATTTCCAAACAGAGCGTTAAGGTATAGAGGTTTCTGGAATCACCTTGCATTTTTATTCAACTTTATTTTTTTTATTCAATTTCCATTTCTATTCAACTTCTTTTTTTATTTTTATTCAACTTCAATTTTATTCGATTTCCTTGTCTATTCAACTTCCTTTTTTATTTAATTTTCAAATAGATCGTTAAGGTATAATGGTTTTTCGAATGAATCGCCATTTTTAATTTTATGCAACTTCCATTGTTAATTATATGCAACTTCCATTTATATTTTTAGTCAACTTCCATTTTATTTTTATTCAATTTCCTTTTCTATTTTTATTCAATTTTCATTTTTATTCGATTTCCTTTTCTATTCAACGTCATTTTCTATTCAACTTCCTTTTTTATTTAATTTCCTTTTCTATTCAACTTCTTTTTTTATTTTATTTCCAAATAGATCTTTAAGGTATAGTGGTTTCTTGATTGAACTTCCATTGTTAATTTTATGCAACTTCCATTTTTATTTTTATTCAACTTTCTTTTTTTATTCAACTTTCTTTTTTGTTTAATTTCCAAATAGATCGTTAAGGTAGAATGGTTTTTTGAATGAACTTCCATGTTTAATTATATGCAACTTCCATTTATATTTTTGTACAACTTCCATTTTTTATTTAATTTCCTTTTCTATTCAACTTCCTTTTCTATTTAATTTCCAAATAGATCGTTAAGGTATAGTGGTTTCTTCATTGAACTTCGATTTTTATTTTTATTCAACTTTCATTTTTACCCAATTTCCTTTTCTATTCAACTTCATTTTTTATTTAATTTCCAAATAAATCGTTAAGGTATAATGGTTTCTTGAATGAACTTCCATTTTTATTTTATTCAACTTTCATTTTTAATTTTATTCAACTTCCATTTTTATCCAATTTCCTTTTCTATTCAACTTCTCTTGTTGTTTAATTTTGGAAATAGATCGTCAAGGTATAGTGGTTTCTTGAATGAACTTCCATTTTTATTCAATTTCCTTTTCTACTCAACTTCCATTTTTATAAATATTCAACTTCGTTTTTTATTTAATTTCCAAATAGATCGTTCAGGTATAGTGGTTTCATTCAAGAAATTACATTGTTATTTTTATTCAACTTCCATTTTTATTCGATTTCTTTTTCTATTCAACTTCCTTTTTTATTTAGTTTCCAAATAATTCGTTAATGTATAGTAGTTTTTTGAATGAACTTCCATTGTTAATTTTGTTCAGCTTCCATTTTTATTTTTATTCATCTAATTTCCAAATAGATCATTAAGTTATAGTGGTTTCTTGAATGAACTTCCATTGTTAATTTCATGCAACTTCCATTTTTATTTTTATTTCCTTTTCTATTCAACTTCTTTTTTTTTATGCAACTTCCATTTTTATTCAATTTCCTATTCTATTCAACTTCCTTTTCTATTCAACTTTTATTTTTATTCAACTTCAATTTTTATTCAATTTACTTTTCTATTCAACTTCTTTTTTTATTTAATTTCCAAATAGATCGTTACGGTATAGTGGTTTCTTGAATGAACTTCCATTTTAAATTTTATGCAACTTCCATTTTTATTCAATTTCCTATTCTATTCAACTTCCTTTTTTTTATTTAATTTACAAATAAATCGCTAAGGTATAGTGGTTTCTTGAATGAACTTCCGTTGTTAATTTTATGCAACAACTATACCTTAACGATCTATTTGGAAATTAAATAAGAAAGAAAGCTGAATAAAAAAAGAAATTGAATAACTATGGAAGTTGAAGAAAAATAAAAATGGAAGTTGCAGAAAATTAGAAATTGAAGTTTATTCAAAAAATCACTATACCTTAACGATCTATTTGGAAATTAAAAAAAAAGGAAGTTGAATAAAAATGGCAGTTGTATAAAATTAAAAATGGAAGTTCATTCAATAAACCACTATACGTTAACGATTTATTTGGAAATTAAATAAAAAATGAAGTTGAATAGAAAAGCAAATTGAATAAAAATGGAAGTTGAATAAAAATAAAACTAGAAGTTCATTCAAGAAACCACTATACCAAAACGATCTATTTGGAAATTAAATAAAAAAAGGCAGTTGAATAGAAAGGGAAATTGAATAAAAATGGTAGTTGAATAAGAATAAAAATGGAAGTTGCGTAAAATTAAAAATGTAAGTTCATTCAAGAAACCATAATACCTTAACGATCTATTTGGAAATTAAATAACAAATGAAGTTGAATAGAAAAGGAAATTGAATAACAATGGAAGTTGAATAAAAATAAAAATGGAAGTTGCATAAAATTAAACCACTATACCTTAACGATCTATTTGGAAATTAAATAAAAAATGAAGTTGAAGAGGAAACAAAATTGAATAAAAAAGGAAGTTGAATAAAAATGGAAGTTGAATAAAAATAAAAATGGAAGTTGAGTAAAAATAAAATGGAAGTTCAGTCAAGAAACAACATACCTTAACGATCTATTTGGAAATTAAATAAAAAAGGACGTTGAATAGAAAAGGAAATTGGATAAAAATGGAAGTTGAATAAAATTAACAATGTAAGTTCATTTAAAAAACCACTAACCTAACGATCCGTTTGAAAATTAAAGAAAAAAGGAAGTTGAATAGAATAGGAAATTAAATAAAAATGGAAGTTGAATAAAAATAAAAATGGTAGTTGCATAAAATTAACAATGGAAGTTGATTCAAGAAACCACTATACCTTAACGGTCTATTTGGAAATTAAAAAAAAAAAGGAAGTTGAATAAAAATGGAAGTTCAATAAAAATAAAAATTGAAATTGGCTAAAATTAACAATGGAAGTTGAATAAAATTAAAAATGGATGTTTCATAAAATTAAAAATGGAATAAAAATGGAAGTTGAATAAAAATAAAAATGCATAAAATTAACAGGAAGTTGAATAGAAAAGTAAATTCAATAAAAATGGAAGTTCATTCAAAAAACCACTATACCCTAACAATCTATTTGGAAATTAAATAAAAAATGAAGTTGAATAGAAATGGAAATTGAATAAAAATGGAAGTTGAATAAAATTAAAACTGGAAGTTGCATAAAATCAACATCATTTTTTATTTAATTTCCAAATAGATCGTTAAGGTATAGTGGTTTCTTGAATGAACTTACATTGTTAATTTTATGCGACTTCCATTTTTATTTTTATTCAACTTCCTTTTTTATTCAATTTCCATTTCTATTCAACTTCCTTTTTGATTTAATTTCCAAATAGATCGTTAAAATATAGTGGTTTTTTGAATAAACTTCCTATAGCGATCCCGGTATTCCCTGTTGTTGTTTAACTGTAATCCGGACTCGGTTCCGTAGATTTGTTGTTGTCTTATCCTCATTTCTATCCCTTACTCTTTGTTTTACAGTTTTGGGTTGTGTTGGGCAAGTTAGGAATAAGTTGGTTGTGTTTTAAAACTTAGAATTTTGCCCAAGTTTTGGTCTATCCGCTCGAGCGGCGCTTTGACGCTCGAGCGGGCATTTGTTGTTGCCTCTCCGCTCGAGCGGCAGTTTGGACGCTCGAGCGTGAATTTCCTTCTCTCAGCATTTTGGTCGTCTGCAGAAAATTCTGGGAGGGTGCATCCGGCGCTCGAGCGGCTCTTTGGATGCTTGAGCGGGGTGTTGTACGCTCGAGCAAACCTGTTTTATATCAGTCCGTGAAATCACTTTTTGAATCACTTTTCACTTTTCTTTTCTCTCTCTTACTTTCCCAAAACCGATTTTTGAGAGCTCCTCACTCTAAAACCTAACTTCTCTCTAGGGTTTGATCTAGTAGGAGTGTTTTCCTCACCTTGGGCCTTTGTAAAAAGTGTGTTGATCGTCGAGGGCTTCGTTTTGATCCAAGAAATTTAGGATTTGGAGCACTTCCTAGTTTTGCTCTTCTTCTCCTTGGGTTCTACATTTGAGGTAGGGATTTCCTTGTTCTTTTTCAATACTTCGTCTATAGATAGACATGTGATAGTTTTGTATTGCATGAAAATCATATCCACGTTGGATTTGTTTGAAATCATGAGAAGGAACCTAGGGTTGGTTGTTTGAAAATGGTTATTTTATTGTTGATGGTTGTTTTGGGCTAATTGGAGTGTAAATTAGCATGTTATAGTTGAAAGAAGAAAAAGCCCTAAATTATATTTGGATTTGGTAAATTAAAATGGAGGGTAGTTAACCTATGTTGTAAATCTCTATTGTTAATGTGAGTTGGGTGAAGGTGTTAATGCCTAAGGGGTTAACTTTGGCTTTGGAATGGTTTTGAAATGAATGTAGTGGACTAATGTGAGTTATGGCTTTATTATCAACGGAATTGGTTTTGTAAAACAAAAGGAATGGAATTGGTTTTGTGGAAACAAAAGGGATGGAGTTGGTTTTGTGAAAACAAAAGGAAATGGAATTTGTTTTGTGAAATGAGAAAAGTATCTTTGATATAAGTATGAAAATTGGATTGTTGTTTCTTGAGTGTTAAATACACACACGTGGGGGTTGTATCTTTAACTACCGTGTTAGTGTTGTTGTTGGGTTTGTGGTCTCACAGTAATTGAGTCTTTAATAGATGTACTAAATACTTGCATCTAAAGGTTTTGTCCTTGGTCATCGGTGGAGGATGACATGGTTGTGTTGAATTGTCGTGTATGCATTATACCATTGTTGATTGAACATTGTATGTGAGGAAGTGCTGAGATACATTATATATGTATACTTGCTCGGGGGGAATTAATTATGTGTTCATATACTTTAACACATTGCTTGTATCTTGATGGTTTATCTATATGTGTTATACATGTTAGTTATGCCCTGTTGTATTTTGGTTGGTGGTGTTATACCTTGCGCTAAAAATCAGAGGTACCGTGACCTTCCAGCTAGCGCCTGGAGAACTGACTGCGCTGAGAATCTAAGGCACCACACCCTTCCAGCTAGCGCCTGGTAAACTGGTATGTTGTTGTGAGAGGTGTATCTTTGGCTTACTACGCACATAACTGGTAGAGCAAAGTTTTGTTGTTGTTGTTCCATTGTATCTGAGGATATCATGGATTTGGTTGGTTACAGTTTCGGAGGGCCAAGTTACCTCATTGGTTGATTATATACATGTTAGTGAGTTGTTATCTCCCTTTTTATAAAGGTATGTATGTATAGTTATGATTGTATTGAGAACGAACCAATATGTCATTTTGTCATTTGGAAAAGTGTGAAGGAGATCGAACATTTTTTTGAAAAAATAATATGTTTTGAAAAGGCACATCTGTTGTATGTATGGAAAATGGAAGAGAGTAATGGGCTTAGTGAGATTATTTCCTAAGTAATTATTAATGTTATGAAAGATTGGGGTTAATGAAAGAAAAATGAAAGATGAATCGCTTATAGCGTTAAATGAAATGGCTGTTTTCGATAAAGTTCATACTTATGTATATTTTGTATAAACTGTCATACTACTATTCTAGTATGAGATTGGGCATTCATGATCATAGCTATCTGTAAGTTGTTATTGTTGAGGGCCATGTTGAGATCCTTACTGGGCTATATGTTCATCCCACGTTGTTGAATCTTTTTCAGGTGTTGAGCAGGATGTGCTACAAGATTTGGATCTTCTTAATTGTTGGCCACGGGGCCTCTTTTATGTTGGCGGAATGCCATATATGTAAAAGGGTTACACCCTTCTTCTTGACTCTTTAATGCTGTAAGCCCAAGGGCAATTTATTTAGCATGTTCATGTTGTATTTACATTGCATACGAATGAGAATGTTGTTATTCACTTCTACGAGTTGAATATATGAGTTTATTTCCGCATGTTATCTCTGAAATGGAATTAAGTTAATGAATTTGGTAATACTTCGAGTATTAAAAAGTGGGGCGTGTCAACTTGGTATCAGAGCGAGCCGGGTTTGAATACTTTGGGCTCGTGGAAAGTGGTTTTTACCACAGTGGGTTTACTACGTATAGTGAGGACGTTGCATATAGATATCATGAAAGTTAGGACTTGTGTGTTGCATTTATGTGAGCATGGGATTCAGTCTCTCGGGTAGTATTCATAGCCGGTGAACTTGCTTTGAGGTCCTTTCGGAAACACGCCTGATCAACGTGGTTTCTGATAGGAATTCCTTGAGAGTTCCGGGATGAGTGGCTATCTTTGTGGACTTGATTCGATTATGCGTTTACATGTTTAGATGATTATATGCAATAGAGATGTATATTTTGTGATTAAGTGAGTCTTGTGACTTAATAGTAGTGGTGTGTGCCTCGGAGAAGGCTATTGTGTTGTGCACTAAGCGTGGTATTTGCTTTTGTGCTTTATAGGATGTCTACACGAGGAAGTAGAGGACGGTTGAGTAGTAGGAGTGTCGGTAGGGGCACAGCAATTCCTTTAGCACCCGCCGTTGCAGCATCAGCTGTCGGCGAGGATGTTGCACGTGAGATTGTGAGAGCAGTGCAAGACGCCCTAGCTCGCACTGAGGGCGGCAGGGGGCATGCTCTCAAGCTTGCTAAGAAGTTTTTCCGCTCCAGCCCACCAGAGTTCATGGGGGAGGCTAAACCGTTAGAGGCAGAGAGTTGGTTGGAGCAGATTACCAAGACTCTTGATATGCTCAGAGTCGAAGAGGAGGAGTTGAGGGTTTCTTTGGCGACTTTTCAATTGAAGGGCGATGCGAGTTATTGGTGGAAGTATGCTAAGAATACTGTAGGTAGCACGTGGGTTGCTTTTACCGAGGCTTTTTCGGCCAAGTATTTCCCTCCTTCTGCTTGGGAAAGGTTGATGGATCAGTTTTTGGAGTTGCGTCAGGATGATACTCCTGTGGCACAGTTTGAGATGCGGTTTACTAGTTTGTCGAGGTTTGTTCCAGAGTTGGTGGCAACAGAGGAGCGTCGTTGTTATGAGTTTGAAAGGCGGTTGTGTTTCGATATTCGGGAGAAGGTAGCTGGATCCTTTTGGAAGAATTATTATCATTTAGTCGAGGCAACGGCCCATGTGGAGGCCATGGTTGTGAGTGATGGTCGGGATGGGGAAGAGACCATCTCGGTAAGTTCTACGGTTCCTAAGCGCTCTAGGCTCAGTAAGGGGTGGAGGCGAAAACATGCTCAGTCAGGGGCTAATTCCTTTTCTTCGCCAGGGATTTCGGACTCTTCTATTGGGAGGTCCGGGGCGGTGCAGGTTTCAGACCAGTCTCAGAGTAGGGGGTTTGGTGGTTGTTTCGTTTGTGGTCAGCTGGGCCATGGTAGACGTTTTTGCCCTTTGCGTGTGAATTCTGCAAGTGTTTCAAAACCTAGTCAGACTCTGTCGTACCCGTCCAGTCAGGGACGGTATCGGTACCAAAAACGGGAAGGCCAAGCTTCGGGAGCCTCGCGAGGGGCGACTTATTAGCTAGCCTTATGGTATTACCCTGGAGGAGGATTTTTGTGTTATTGGCTGGTGGTGTATCATGTGAATGATTTTGCTGTTGACCGGTGTACTGTTGGATGCTGAGGCACCATGTTTATGTATCGCATATGTATGCATAGTGTTGTTTGTTTAATCCTCATGTATTGGGGAGTATGTATGGAATCTCGAACCCTCTTTTATATATTGAGAAGTTGTAATTGGGATCGATGATCCTAGTGTTGTTGTATGTTTGGTATTGAATCATGAGATGGTTATGTAATGGCCTGTGAGCCTTGTTCAGTTTAAAAGTCGTTTGTTGAGAACGGGGAATACGTGGGTGAATGTGACTGATGTGATGGTTTCGAGAGTTGCGTGGTACTGGAAAAGTTATGTGAGAACTTCTAAGGGAGTGTGAGATTTGTATCTCGGGTTAGTGAGAATGGTGCCGGTGTGTTGCTTAGTGCTTTGGGCCTTGCTAGTTGCTTAGTGCTTTAGGAGGAAGAACAATTTGAGTTCTAGAGTAACGAGAATAGCGTTGGTCAAAATTGTCCTTCGTGGTTGGATTGGTGTGATTGAGGTTGACCATGTCGGTCTTGAGTCGAGGAGATGAGCAGGCTTGCTATGCAGCCATGGGGGGATGGTGATTCCCTCAGATGCAGTGTTGGTGTGGTTCGGTTTTAGGAGATCCGGTGAGATTCCAACGATTTGGGGTTTGTGTAGGGAACTCCGTGTTTGGGGTTAATGGTTTAAGCGACACTTCAGTGTGTGGTCAACTGAGAGTGGTGGTTTATTGAGTTGATTAGTTAGCTTTTTGGCATCGGGTTTTGGGTTGACCTTTGTCACCTTGAGGTTAGTCTCGTTTGTTGTAGACTTTGTATGTTGATTAGGGAAAACTAAAACTAATCGAACATGTTATGTCATTGAATCTGACGGTTGGAATAATACATCAAGTTTTGTATTGATTGATTGAACTTGTATATGTTAATTGCTTATATACATTGTTGTGTGTGGGAGGAGATGGGAGATGTACTCCACGGTTTATTGGAAGATGGGGGATGGACCTCTAAACCGGATTTTGTTTGATTTGATATAGCACTAAAATGTATATCGTTATCAATTGTGAAGTATAAAAGTGTTTCTATGTTATATTGATACAGCACCAAAATGTGTATCATTTGTGTATTAAGGAGGTATTGTTGATGTGAGATGTGGTCTCCTTTAATTGTTGGCCAGGTTCTGAGCCATGTTTATGATTTTAAATTGGTTAAGTTAAGGGAGGCGGAATGAAATTGCAAAACCATGAATTTCTTATGCCTTATGTGTTGATAGTACAGTTGTTATTTCTATTAACTATCATTATAAAATGTTGTGTTCCGTGTTGGTTGTGGCATCACTGTGTGAGTGATGGTTGTTGATAGTATTATTTTGGAAAGAAATGGAAAAGAAATTTTTTTCTTTTTTTCCTAGTGTTTGGGCCATCTAAGGGCGTTGTTGAGAAATTGATTTAATTCAAGGATTTTGAGGAATTTCAAATGAATCTTTTTGGCAAATAAACTGGATGATTATGTGTTTTGGATAACACCGTGTTTGTGAAAAATGTTTACAAAATTTTTGAGTTTTGCATAGAAAATGCAAAGTTTATTTCGGAATGTCAACATTGAAAATTTGACTATCTTTGAGAAACGTCTCATGGACAAGAAAATGTTTTTCTTATTATTTTCTCAGAAGATTTGCTTTGGTTTGTTTTTTTTTGGGAATTATGTTGTTGAATAGTGACTTAGCTTGAAACGCTAGTCGGTTGTTGGTGAATTGTTTCGGGAAAGGTTTGGTTTTGTTGTAGCTTTTGTGCCTACAGTGTTGTCGTTTGGAACGTGTTCCCTTGGTTAGTCTCTTCCTTGGTAAGAGTGAATCGAAGGTTTGTAGGGAGAATAGTTCCTCTCCTAGTACTCGGGTGTTGGTGTTGTGTGATCAGTAGGCCTTGTGTTTTGGCGTATCCTTAATTTCGGGGACGAAATTCTTTAAGGGGGGGAGGTTATAGCGATCCCGGTATCCCCTGTTGTTGTTTAACTGTAATCCGGACTCGGTTCTGTAGATTTGTTGTTGTCTTATCCTCATTTCTATCCCTTACTCTTTGTTTTACAGTTTTGGGTTGTGTTGGGCAAGTTGGGAATAAGTTGGTTGTGTTTTAAAACTTAGAATTTTGCCCAGGTTTTGGTCTATCCGCTCGAGCGGCGCTTTGACGCTCGAGCGGGCATTTGTTGTTGCCTCTCCACTCGAGCGGCAGTTTGGACGCTCGAGCGTGAATTTCCTTCTCTCAGCATTTTGGTCGTCTGCAGAAAATTCTGGGAGGGTGTATCCAGCGCTCGAGCGGCTCTTTGGACGCTCGAGCGTGAACCTGTGTCTGACGCTCGAGCGGACCTATTTTATATCAGTCCGTGAAATAACTTTTTGAATCACTTTTCACTTTTCTTTTCTCTCCTTGGGCCTTTGTAAAAAGTGTGTTGATCGTCGAGGGCTTCGTTTTGATCCAAGAAATTTAGGATTTGGAGCACTTCCGAGTTTTGCTTTTCTTCTCCTTGGGTTCTACATTTGAGGTAGCGATTTCCATGTTCTTTTTCAATACTTCGTCTATAGATAGACATGTGGTAGTTTTGTATTGCATGGAAATCATATCCACGTTGGATTTGTTTGAAATCATGAGAAGGAACCTAGGGTTGGTTGTTTGAAAATAGTTGTTTTATCATTGATGGTTGTTTTGGGCTAATAGGTGTGTAAATTAGCATGTTATAGTTGAAAGAAGAAAAAGCCCTAAATTATATTTTGATTTGGTAAATTAAAATGCAGGGTAGTTAACAAATGTTGTAAATCTCTATTGTTAATGTGAGTTGGGTGAAGGTGTTAATGCCTAAGGGGTTAACTTTGGCTTTGGAATGGTTTTGAAATGAATGTAGTGGACTAATGTGAGTTATGGCTTTATTATCAACGGAATTGGTTTTGTAAAACAAAAGAAATGGAATTGGTTCTGTGGAAACAAAAGGGATGGAGTTGGTTTTGTGAAAACAAAAGGAAATGGAATTTGTTTTGTGAAATGAGAAAAGTATCTTTGATAAAGTATGAAAATTGGATTGTTGTTTCTTGAGTGTTAAATACACACACGTGGGGGTTGTATCTTTAACTACCGTGTTAGTGTTGTTGGGTTTGTGGTCTCATAGTAATTGAGTCTTTAATAGATGTACTAAATACTTGCATCTAGGGTTTTGTCCTTGGCCATCGGTGGAGGATGATATGGTGTTGTTGAATTGTCGTGTATGCATATACCATTGTGATTGACATTGCATGGAGGAAGTGCTGAGATACATTATATATGTATACTTGCTCGGGGGAATTAATTATGTGTTCATATACTTTAACACATTGCTTGTTATCTCATGCTTATGTATATATGTTATACATGTTAGTTATGCCCTGTTGTATTTTGGTTGGTGGTGTTATACCTTGCGCTAAAAATCAGAGGTACCGTGACCTTCCAGCTAGCGCCTGGTAAACTGGTATGTTGTTGTGAGAGGTGTATCTTTGGCTTACTACGCACATAGCTGGTAGAGCAAAGTTTTGTTGTTGTTGTTCCATTGTATCTGAGGATATCATGGATTTGGTTGGTTACAGTTTCGGAGGGCCAAGTTACCTCATTGGTTGATTATATACATGTTAGTGAGTTGTTATCTCCGTTTTTATAAAGGTATGCATGTATAGTTATGATTGTATTGAGAACGAACCAAAATGTCATTTTGTTATTTGGAAAGTGTGAAGGAGATCGAACATTTTTTTCGAAAAAATAATATGTTTTGAAAAGGCACATCTGTTGTATGTATGGAAAATGGAAGAGAGTAATGGGCTTAGTGAGATTATTTCTTAAGTAATTGTTAATGTTATGAAAGATTGGGGTTAATGAAAGAAAAAGGAAAGATGAATCGCTTATAGCGTTAAATGAAATGGCTGTTTTCGAGAAAGTTCATACTTATGTATATTTTGTATAAACTGTCACATTACTATTCTAGTATGAGATTGGACATTCATGATCATAGCTATCTGTAAATTGTTATTGTTGAGGGCCATGTTGAGATCCCTACTGGACTATATGTTTGTCCCACGTTGTTGAATCTTTTTCTGGTGTTGAGCAGGATGTGCTACAAGATTTGGATCTTCTCAATTGTTGGCCACGGGACCTCTTTTATGTTGGCGGAATGCCATATATGTAAAAGGGTTACACCCTTCTTCTTGACTCTTTAATGCTGTAAGCCCAAGGGCAATTTATTTAGCATGTTTATGTTGTATTTACATTGCATACGAATGAAAGTGTTGTTATTCACTTCTACGAGTTGAATAGATGAGTTTATTTCCGCATGTTATCTCTGAAATGGAATTAAGTTAATGAATTTGGTAATACTTCGAGTATTAAAAAGTGGGGCGTGTCACTTCCATTGTTAATTTTATGCAACTTCCATTTTTATTTTTATTCAAATTCCATTTTTGTTCAATTTCTTTTTCTATTCAACTTCCTTTTTCCATTCAACTTCCTTTTTTATTTAATTTTGAAATAGATCGTTAAGATATAGTGTTTTCTTGAATGAACTTCCATTTTTAATTTTAGGCAACTTGCATTTTTATTCAATTTTGTTTTCTATTCAACTTCCTTTTTTATTTAATTTCCAAATAGATCGTTAAGGTATAGTGGTTTCTCGAATGAACTTCCATTTTTTAATTTTATGCAACTTCCATTTTTAATTTTATGCAACTTCAACTGTTAATTTTATGCAAATTCTATTTTTAATTTAATTTCCATTTTTTATTCAACTTCCTTTTTTATTTAATTTCCAAATAGATCGTTAAGGTATTATGGTTTCCAAATTGATCGTTAAAGTATAGTGGTTTCTTGAATGAACTGCCTTTTTTACTTTTATTCAACTTTCATTTTTAATTGTATGCAACATCCATTTTTATTTTTATTCATCTTCCGATTTTATTCAATTTCATTTTCTATTCAACTTACTTTTTTTATTTAATTTCCAAATAGATCGTTAAGGTATAGTGGTTTCATGAATGAACTTCCATTGTTAATTTTATGGAACTTCCATTTTTATTTTTATTTCACTTTCATTTTTATTCAATTTCATTTTCAATTTAACTTCCTTTTTTATTCAATTGTATGCAACTTAAATTTTTAATTTTATTCAACTTACATTTTCAATCAATTTCCTTTTCTATTCAACTTCCTTTTTTTTATTTAACTTCCAAATAGATCGTTAATGTATTCTGGTTTCTTGAATGAACTTTCCTTTTTTATTCGACTTCCATTTTTATTCAACTGCCATTTTTATTTTTATTCAACTTCCATATTTATTCAATTTACTTTTCTATTCAACTTCCATTTTTATTTTATTTCCAAATAAATCGTTAAGGTATAGTGGTTTTTTCAATGAACTTCCATTTTTAATTTTACGCAACTTCCATTTTTATTTTTATTCAATTTCCATTTTTTATTCAAATTCCATTTTTATTCAATTTCTTTTTCTATTCAATTCTATTTTCTATTCAACTTCCTTTTTTTATTTAATTTCCAAATAGATCGTTAAGATATAGTGCTTTCTTGAATGAACTTCCATTTTCAATTTTGTTGCAACTTCCATTTTTATTTTTATTCAACATCAATTTTTAATTTTATTCAGCTGTCATTTTTATTTTTATTCAACTTGCATTTTTATTGAATTTTATTTTCTATTCAACTTCCTTTTTTATTTAATTTCCTGTTTTATTTAATTTTCAAATAGATCGTTAAGTTATAGTGGTTTCTTGAATGAACTTCTATTGTAAGTTTTATGCAACTTCCATTTTTATTTTTATTCATCTTCCATTTATAATTTTATGCAAATTCCATTTTTATTCAACTTACTTTTTTATTTAATTTCCAAATAGATCGTTAAGGTATAGTGGTTTCTTGAATGAACTTCCATTTTTTATTTTAGGCAACTTCCATTTTTATTCAATTCTATTTTCTATTCAACTTCCTTTTTTATTTAATTTTCAAATAATTCATTAAGGTATAGTGGTTTCTTGAATGAACTTCTATTTTTTATTTTAGGCAACTTCTATTTTTATTCAACTTCCATTTTTATTCAGTTTCCATTTTTATTCAACTTCCCTTTTTATTCAATTTCTGTTTTTATTCAACTTCCTTTTTTATTTAATTTCCAAATAGATCGTTAAGGTATAGTGGTTTCTTGAATGAACTTCCATTTTTAATTTTATGCAACTTCCATTTTTATTTAATTTCCTTATCTATTCAACTTCCTCTTTTTTTTAATTTACAAATAAATCGTTAAGGTATAGTGGTTTCTCGAATGAACTTCCATTTTTATTTTTACTCAACTTCGATTTTTATTCAAATTTCCTTTTTTATTCCACTTCATTTTTAATTTAATTTCCAAATAGATCGTTAAGGTATAGTGGTTTTTTGAATTAACTTCCATTGTTAATTTTAGGCAACTTCCATTTTTATTTTATTCAAATTCCATTTTCTATTCAACTTCCTTTTCTATTCAAGTTTTATTTTTATTCAACTTCCTTTTCTATTCAACTTCCTCTTTTTTTTTTTTTTTTAATTTACAAATAAATCGTTGAGGTATAGTGGTTTCTTGAATGAACTTACATTGTTAATGTTATGCAACTTCTATTTTTATTTTATTCAACTTCCATTTTTATTGAGTTTCCTTTTCTGTTCAGCTTCCTTTTTTATTTAATACCCAAATAGATCGTTAAGGTATGGTGGTTTCTTGAATGAACTTCCATTTTTAATTTTAGGCAACTTCCAATTTTATTTTTATTCAACTTCAATTTTTATTCAATTTCATTTTCTATTCAACTTCCTTTTTTTATTTAATTTCCAAATAGATTGTTAAGGTATCGTGGAATCTTGAATGAACTTCCATTTTTTATTTTATACAACTAGATGCCTAGCATCTTGAACGTCTTTGTCATTTGTTCCAACCAATCATCTGCCTTAAGTGGCTCCTTCGGATCATCGACAAACTCGTCCGGATTAGACCGGAAGAACTCCCTCTTCAGAAAGGAAGGCCCTGCATCCACAACCTGGGCCTGAACTGGATTCTCAGCTCTAACAATGCCCATAGATTCTCTCAAAGCATCGGCTATCCCACGGGCTAAAGCACCCATAGCCTGCTGACCTGCTGGCTTGGCCACATTGGCCTGGCCGACTCCTGTATTGTATTGCCGGATTCTTCTCAGTACAGGCACTTCCTGCCTCCTAGGCCTACCACGCCTACCACCACGTCATCGTCCTGACATCCTAATAAAGATAACGAAGACATTAGCACATTCACAAATGTGCCGAAGCTATAACACTCACGTCCTAATGCACGGACAACTGTAATTCACTCCACGTAAGAACATAATCACATAAGCACTTACGAATTTCATTTTCAGATAATGATAGTCCCGAGGCGTTACTAGAGTTCCAGTTAGAAACAACATTGATCAAGTGCTTTTCCAACAAGACTCACAGAAACCCAAGGATCCAATCAACATCCTAGAAATTAAATCTCATACCCAAATAATCATACAAACGTGTTATCATATAAGCACATAACATTACATATAGGTCTCTAACAAGCGAGACAAATCCACTGTGATACTAATCACTTCCCACGTATCCAAAGTATTCAAACCCGGTAAGCTCTGATACCAAGTTGTAACGCCCTCAAAATAAACCCAAAGTCATACATTCTTAACATGCTCAGACATAGGAGAATAAAGCATAAGTACATTTCATTAGATTATTTCTTACAAATGTATTACATGTTAACAACAAAAGCAAATACCCCATGGGCTTACAGCTTTTCAAGTCAAACACTTGGTTACAAAAAGAGTTTTCTAACTCTATACAAAATAAGCCCTTGGCTTGATTTACATGTAATACAAATAAAGTAATCACAAAAGATGACCCAGCCACTAATCCTCTCAAGCTACGTCCTTGGAGGTGGCATGCTACCTGTACCTGAAAATGATGTCCCATATAGGGTGAGCCAACGCCCAGTAGAGATATGCTAAACATTGTATGGGCAATAACTAAAACATCAGCATTTGATAAATGTTTAATTCACATAGATCAATTCATATTTCATTTCAAATACATGACCAATGGGTCCATGTTTTTATTCCCTCTCTTAACCAATTCTCAATTCACAACCCTGGCTCAGAACCTGGCCATATACTTTAGGTGAGATTACATCCCATATCAACAACGTTTCTATTTCAATTGAAATAACAACTCAAATTAATCATTTCATACTTCATAATAGATACACATTTTAGTATTGTATCCATCTCAGACAAAACACTTCCATATTCCACATATGATACACATTTTAGTGCTGTATCAATGTCAAACAAAATCCGGTTTAGAGGTCCATCCCCTATCTTCCCCTAAACTGTGGAGTACATCCTCTATCTCCTCCCACGCAACACAATGTATATAAACACATATCATATACATAATCAAACCAATACATAAAATTCATGTATTATATCAACCGCCATATTCAATGGCATACTCAATTGATTAGTTTTAGTTTGCCTAATCATCATGCATTATCTACAACAATCAAGACTATCCTCCACCGATAGCCCAAAGCAATTATTTCTAAACAGATAATATTTACGTTCAACAGATAAATATCAACAATTTCAAAAGTGAGCGATTAATAAATCCAACTTCACTATTCCATCTCATAATGAGCCAATTTCAATATATTCAACTCAATTTCATATTCTCATAATTTTTCCAAATTAATTATACCAATTAATTTATGCACAAATTAGGGCTTTCTCCCCCGTTTCTCAATATTAGCCCCCAAAAGTCCAAATATCAACAACTCTCCAACAATACCATCATTTTGAGACCCAAATACATATTCAAGAGTCAAAATAACAAAACCCCCTTTATTCATTTTGAAACCCTAAGTCCCAAAATTTCCCAACTTAAACCATCTATACAAATAGCTCAATATTTATGTTAAAACACATAAGAATGAGTAGGAATCCCTATCTCAAATTTCGGAGCTCAACGAAGAAGAAGATGAAAACTCAAAGTGCTCCAAATCACGAGATTCTCGGATCAAAAGATAGCCCTTGACAAACTCAACAACTTTTACAAAGGCCCAAGGTGAGGGAATAACTCCTACTAGATCAATCCCTAGAGAGAAGGTAAGGTTTTAGAGAGAGGTGGTCTCCAATGGTGTTTTTTGAAAAGTAGGAGAGAGAAAGGAAACCAAAAAGTGATCCAAAAAGTCAGATCCCGAAGTGATATACCAGTCGCCCTGCTCGAGCGTGGGAACCCCCGCTCGAGCGTCAGACACAGACTCACGTTCGAGCGTCAAAAACGCCACTCGAGCGTAGATTGCACACTTCCAGAAGTTTTGCAGACATGGTCCCCGCTCGAGCGTCAAGCTCCCCGCTCGAGCGGAGGAACAAAAACAAAGGGTCACGCTCGAGTGTCAAAACTCCCGCTCGAGCGTCTGAAGACCTGCAGACAAAAGTACTGGGAGGTGGAAAATTACGCTCGAGCGTCAAAACGCCCGCTCGAGCGAAGAAGCAACAACGAAGGGCCTGTTCGAGCGTCAAAATTCCCGCTCGAGCGTGAAGGCCAAAATCTGGGCATCAACTCTAGGTTTCAAAACACAACCAACCTGTTTCAAACCTGCCCAACACAACCCAAGCCTCAAGTACAAAGAGTAAGGGAAGGAAATAAGAATGAGACAACAACACAACCACGGAACCGAGTCCGGAACACAATATACAAAGGAAAGGAAAACCGGGATCGCTATAGAAATTAAATAAAAAAGGAAGTTGAATAGAAAACAGAAATCGAATAAAAATGGAAGTTGCATAAAATTAAAAATGGAAGTTGAATAAAATTAAAAATTGAAGTTGCATAAAATTGAAAATGGAAGCTCATTCAAGAAACCACTATACGTTATCGATCTATTTGGAAATTAAAGAAAAAAAGGAAGTTAAATAGAAATGGAAATTCAATAAAAATGGAAGTTGAATAAAATTTAAAAAATGGCAGTTCATTCAAGAAACCATTATATCTTAACGATCTATGTGGAAATTAAATAAAAAAGAAGTTGAATAGAAATAGAATTGAATAGAAAAATAAATTGAATAAAAATAAAAATTGAAGTTGAATAAAATTGAAATTGAATAAAAAAGGAAGTTGAATAGAAAATGAAATTGAATAAAAATTGAAGTTGAATAGAAAAGGAAATTGGAAGTTCATTCAAAAACCACTATACCTTAACGATCTATTTGGAAATTAAATAAAAAAGGAAGTTGAATAAAAATAGAAGTTCATTCAAGAAACCACTATACCTTAACGATCTATTTGGAAATTAAATAAAAAAAGGCAGTTGAATAGAAATGGAAATTGAATCAAAATGGAAATTGAATAAAAATAAAAATGTAAGTTGAATAGAAAAGTAAATTGAATAAATATGGAAGTTGAATAAAAATAAAAATAGAAGTTGCACAAAATTAAAATTTGAAGTTGCATAAAATTAGCAATGGAAGTTCATTTTTATTTAATTTCCAAATAAATCGTTAAGGTATAGTGGTTTCTTGAATTAACTTCCATTTTTAATTTTATGCAACTTTCATTTTTATTTATATTCAACTTCCATTTTTATTCAATTTCCTTGTCTATTCAACTTTCTTTTTTATTTAATTTCCAAATAGATCGTTAAGGTATAGTGGTTTCTTCATTGAACTTCGATTTTTATTCAATTTCCTATTCTATTCAACATCATTTTTTTATTTACTTTCCAAATAGATCGCTAAGGTATAATGGTTGTTTGAATTAACTTCCATTGTTAATTTTAGGCAACTTGCAATTTTATTCAATTTTGTTTTCTATTCAACTTCCTTTTTTATTTAATTTCCAAATAGATCGTTAAGGTAGAATGGTCTCTTGAATGAACTTCAATTGTTAATTTTATGCAACTTTCATTTTTATTCAATTTCCTTTTCTATTTAACTTCATTTTTTATTTAATTTTCAAATAGATCGTTAAGGTATATTGTGGTTTCTTGAATGAACTTCCAATTTTAAATTTATGCAACTTTCATTTTTAATTTTATTTCACTTCCATTTTTATTCAATTTTCTTGTCTATTCAACTTCTTTTTTTATTTAATTTCCAAATAGATCGTTAAGGTAGAGTGGTTTTTTAAATGAACTTCCATTTGTAATTTTATGCAACTTCCATTTTTATTTTTATTCAACTTCCATTTTTATTCAATTCTATTTTCTATTCAACTTCAACTTCCTTTTCTATTCAACTTCCTCTTTTTTTTTAATTTACAAATAAATCGTTAAGGTATAGTGGTTTCTTGAATGAACTTACATTGTTAATTTTATGCAACTTCTATTTTTATTTTATTCAACTTCCATTTTTATTGAGTTTCCTTTTCTATTCAACTTCCTTTTTTATTTAATACCCAAATAGATCGTTAAGGTATGGTGATTTCTTGAATGAACTTTCATTTTTAATTTTAGGCGACTTCAATTTTTATTTTTATTCAACTTCCATTTTTATTCAATTTCTTTTTCTATTCAACTTCCCTTTTTATTTTTATAGTGGTTTCTCTAATGAACTTCCATTTTTAATTTTATCAAACATCCATTTTTATTCAATTTCCTTTTTTATTCAACTTCCATTTTTAATTCAAGAAACCATTATACCTTAGCGATCTATTTGGAAAGTAATTAAAAAAATGAAGTTGAATGGAATAAGAAATTGAATAAAAATGGAAGTTGCATAAAATTAACAATGTAAGTTCATTTAAGAAACCAATATACCTTAACGATCTATTTGGAAATTAAATAAAAAAATAAGTTGAATAGGAAAGGAAATTGAATAAAAATGGAAGTTGAATAGAAGAAGAAATTGAATAAAAATCGAAGTTCAATAAAAATAAAAATTGAAGTTACATAAAATTAACAATGGAAGTTCATTCAAGAAACCACTATACCTTAACGATCTATTTGGAAATTAAATAAAAAAAGGACGTTGAATAGAAATGGAAGTTGCATAAAATTAACAATAGAAGTTCATTCTACAAACCACTATACCTTAACGATCTATTTGGAAATTAAATAAAAAATGAAGTCAAATCGAAAAGGAAATTAAATAAAATTAAAAATGGAAGTTGAATAAAAATAAAAATGAAAGTTGCATAAAATTAAAAAATGGAAGTTCATTGAAGAAACCACTATACCTTAACGATCTATTTGGAAATTAAAAAACAAAAAAGTTGAATAGAAAAGGAAATTGGATAAAAATCGAAGTTGAATAAAAATAAAAATGGAAGTTGAATAAAAATGGAAGTTGAATAGAAAAGGGAATAAAATAAAAAAAAAAGAAAGTTGAATAGAAAAGGAAATTCAATAGAAAAGGAAATTGAATAAAAATGGATGTTTCATAAAATTAAAAATCGAAGTTGAATAAAAATAAAAATAAAAATGGAAGTTGAGTAAAATTAACAATGGAAGTTAATTCAAGAAACCACTATACATTAACGATCTATTTGGAAATTAAACAAAAAAAGAAGTTGAATAGAGAAGGAAATTGAATAAAATTGGAAGTTGAATAAAAATAAAATGGAAGTTGCATAAAATTAAAAATGGAAGTTCATTCAATAAACCACTATACCTTAACGATCTATTTGGAAATTAAATAAAAAAAAAAAGAAGTTGAATAGAAAAGGAAATTGAATAAAAATGGAAGTTAAATAAAAATAAAAATGGAAGTTGCCAAAAATTAACAATGGAAGTTAATTCAAAAAACCACTATACCTTAACGATCTATTTGGAAATTAAATAAAAAAGGAAGTTGTGTAGAAAAGGAAACTCAATAAAAATGGAAGTTGAATAAAAGTAAAAAAGAAGTTGAATAGAAAAGAAAATTTAATAAAAAAGAAAGATGAGTAAAAATAAAAATGGAAGTTGTAAAAACTTTAAAATTGAAGTTTATTCAAAAAACCACTCTACCTTAACGATCTATTTGAAAATTGAATAAAAATGGAAATTGAATAAAATGGAAGTTATATAAAATTTAAAATTGAAGTTTATTCAAAAAATCACTCTACCTTAACGATCTATTTGGAAATAAAAAATTTTATGAACTTACATTGTTAATTTTATGCAACTTCAATTTTTATTCATTTTCCTTTTCTATTCAACTTCCATTTATATTTTTATTTAATTTCCTTTTTTTATTTAATTTCTAAAAAATTAAAAATGGAAGTTCATTCAGGAAACCACTCTACCTTAATGATCTATTTGGAAATTAAATAAAAAAGGAAGTTGAATAAAAAAAAATGGAAGTTGCATAAAATTAAAAATGGAAGTTGAATAAAAATAAAAATGGAAGTTGAATAAAAATAAAAAAAGGAAGTGGAATAAAAATAAAAAATGAAAGTTGAATAGAAAAAGAAATAGAAGTTAAAAATAAAAATGGAAGTTGAATAAAAATGGAAGTTGAATAAAAATGGAAGTTCATTGAAGAAACCACTATACTTTAGCGATCTATTTGGAAATAAAATAAAAAAGGAAGTTGAATAGAAAAAGAAATTGAATAAAAATAGAAGTTGAATAAAATAAAAATGGAAGTTGAATAGAATTAAAAAATGAAGTTGAATAGAATTAAAAAAGGAAATTGAATAAAAATGAAAGTTGCATAAAATTAACAATGTAAGTTCATTTAAGAAACCAATATACCTTAACGATCTATTTGGAAATTAAATAAAAAAGTAAGTTGAATAGGAAAGGAAATTGAATAAAAATGGAAGTTGAATAGAAAAAGAAATTGAATAAAAATCGAAGTTCAATAAAAATAAAAATTGACGTTGCATAAAATTAACAATGGAAGTTCATTCAAGAAACCACTATACCTTAACGATCTATTTGGAAATTAAATAAAAAAGGACGTTGAAAAGAAATGGAAGTTGCATAAAATAAAAATGGAAGTTGCATAAAATTAACAATAGAAGTTCATTCTACAAACCACTATACTTTAACGATCTATTTGGAAATTAAATAAAAAATAAAGTCAAATAGAAAAGGAAATTAAATAAAATTAAAAATGGAAGTTGAATAAAAATAAAAATAGAAGTTGCATAAAATTAAAAAATGGAAGTTCATTGAAGAAACCACTATACCTTAATAATCTATTTGGAAATTAAATAAAAAAAGAAGTTGAATAAAAAAGGAAATTGGATAAAAATCAAAGTTGAATAAAAATAAAAATGGAAGTTGAATAAAAAAGAAGTTGAATAAAAGTAAAAATGGAAGTTGAATAGAAAAGGGAATAAAATAAAAAAAGAAAGTTGAATAGAAAAGGAAATTCAATAGAAAAGGAAATTGAATAAAAATGGATGTTTCATAAAATTAAAAATCAAAGTTGAATAAAAATAAAAATAAAAATAAAAATTGAAGTTGAGTAAAATTTACAATGGAAGTTGTAACGCTCTCAAAATAATAACATTAAACTCAACAATATTGACATGCATTGATATATAAAAGATCAACATCCTTCTATTCATCAGAGTATTTCCTTACAAAAAGTATTACATGTTGACAACAAAAGTAAACGCCCCATGAGCTTACAACTTTCCAAGCCAACACTTGGTTACAAGAAATGAGTACTAACTCATATACACATTAAGCCCTAGGCTTGAATTTACATGTAATACATCAAAAGGAAAATGACATCCAAAGAGTCTGACAGCCTCTAGACTCCCAAGCTATGTCCTTGGAGGTGGCATACTACCTGTACCTGAAAATGATGTTCCCATATAGGGTGAGTCACAGCCCAGTAGAAATACACTAAACCAGCTATGAACAATGACTAAAAGATTAGCAGTTGATAGATGGTCAACACTGATACATCCACTTATACCACGTTAAAGTTTTATGACATACCAGTCCATATTACTTTTCATTTTCCATTTCTTATTCATTTCCCAATTCTTAACCATGACTCAAAACCTAGCCAATCAACACATATGAGACAGTAACTCATATTAGACATTTTCCCATTTCACAATAGATAAGCATATTACCTATATCAACACATCAACAGATAAGCATAAGAGCTATATCACACTTCCAGGGATAAGCATAAGAGCTGTATCATCATAATAGTAGATAAGCTTATGAGCTGTATCTATGGAGTTCGTCCCCTATCTTCTCCCAAACAACATCCGGTTTAGAGGTCCATCCCCTATCTTCCCCTAAACCGTGGAGTACATCCCCTATCTCCTCCAACACAACACAATGCATATAAACAATTATTATACACATTACCAATTAGTACATAAAGTTAATGTATCCTTTCAACCGTCATACTTAATGACACATTCCAGTAATTAGTTTCTATTTGCCTAATCATCATGCATTGTCTACAACAATCAAGACTATCCTCCACCGATAGCCCAAAGCAGTTATTTCTAAATATAAAATAAATGCATCAAATGGATATAAAATCAACATTTCAATTTGGTGAGTGATAACTAATCCAACTACACCCTTTAATCCCATACATTCCAAATCCCAACATTTCCAATTCAATTCCTCATTTCTCAAATTAATTATTCAAATTAATTTATTAAACCAATTAGGGCAAATTCCCATAATTAACAAAACAACCCTAAGGTTCCATTTTCATCCATAGTCCATCATCTATCTCACTTTTCTATGCCAATCTTGCATATAGGTTTATTATAAACAAAACCCCATCTTTTGTAAAATTACATAACAACACCCAACATATCAAAAAGCTAAAATTGAAAGACAAAGTCCATAAGGAGGAGTAGGGTATCCCTACCTCAAAGTTTGAGCTCCAACGGAGATGAAGACCAAAAACCAAAATGCTCCAAATCGCCAAATTTTCAGATTAAATCAAAGCTCTCAACACCCTCTACCTTTTTAACAAAGAACTTAGGGTAGATTCACACTAGAAAGAGATGAAAATTTAGAGAGAAGGCAAGTCTAGAGAGAGAGGGTTTCAGATCTAGGGTTTTAAAATGAAAAGTGATGAAAATGTTATGTTTAAAATCGCTGCTGTCTGCTGATATAAAACAGGTTCGCTCGAGCGAAGACTTGGTCGCTCGAGCGACCAGACACAGAAAACCTCGCTCGAGCCAACAACCCAGAATCTCGCTCGAGCGACAAAATGTTCACTCGAGCCAACAACTCGAACCTACAGGTCTGCAACCAGATGCACGCTTGAGCGACGGAACGCTCGCTCGAGCGAAGAAAGACCAGATCGCTCGAGCGAAGAAAAGCTCACTCGAGCCAAGAAATGCAACTCTTAGGTCTAGAACCAGACGCAATCCTCGCTCGAGTGAAGTCACTCTGGCTCGACCCATCAGACACAAAACACACCTCTCGCTCGAGGCTCGAGCGACCAAACCCTGGCTCGAGCGAAGGACCAAAACAAAAAGCTCGCTCGAGCGACAAACTTCTCGCTCGAGCAAAGGTCCAGAATTCTAGGCAGCAACACTTGGCTCCCAGACACAACCAACCTGTAACAAACCTGCCTAACACATCCTATAACTCAAAACAAAGTGTGAAAGGATGTAAACAAGAGAATAACAACTGCTAATGTCCACGGACTCAAGTCCGGACCACTGTACAACAAGGGGTAAAACCCGGGATCGCTATAACCTCCCCCCCTTAAAGAATTTCGTCCCCGAAATTAAGTGCAAGTTTTTCAAAAACAGGTTTTTCTCCATTTTAAACAATGTTACATTTCAACATTAAACAACTTGACCCATTACTGGTCATTCCATCTCTTATCAAGAGGCATTTCACAACATATACATTACAATATGCATTTCCTTTCCATTTTAACAGTTTTCAACACACATGATTCGCATTTCCATATCATATTCAGTTCTCATGATATAACTCCATTTCTATAATATAGCCAACATATGCAATATTATAATCAACTTCCATTTCAAGGCAAGTTTCCACAATATATCCATAAACCAAAACATTCACAATGTTTTACAACTTAAGACATATACATAATGTTCTTAAAGTTCATTAAAATTACAAAATCTCAATACATGACTACACATCAACAAACAAGTCCGGATATTGCTCGCGGACTTCCAACTCACGTTCCCAAGTGGCTTCCTCCACTCCGTGATGTTTCCACAAAACCTTCACCAAAGGAATGGTCTTGCCACGCAGGACTTGATCCCGCCTATCCAAGACCCGAACCAGTCTCTCCTCATATGAGGCATCCTCATCTACCTCTAAGTCGGTCCAATCCAGTACATGTGATGGATCCGGCTCATACTTCCGAAGCATACTCACATGAAACACGTCATGAACTCCGGACAACTGTGGCGGCAAAGCTAAACGATAGGCAACCTCGCCAATCCTCTCAAGGATTTCAAAAGGACCAATAAACCGAGGGGATAACTTCCCACTCTTCCCAAACCTCATCAATCCCCGCCTAGGTGATATCTTTAGAAAGACATGATCACCTACCTCAAACACCAAAGGTCTCCTCCTACGGTCGGCATAAGATTTCTGACGACTCTGGGCTGTAACAAGCCTCCTACGAACAAGCTCAACCTTCTCCGTCGTTTCCCTCACCAATTTCAGACCCAACAAAGGTGCATCACCCACCTCGGCCCAACAAACTGGAGAACTACACGGTTGGCCATACAAGGCCTCAAACGGTGCCATACCAATGCTAGACTGAAAACTGTTGTTGTAGGCAAACTCCACCAAGGGCAAGTGCCTCTCCCACGTCCCACTAAAGTCCAGGACACAACCTCGAAGCATATCCTCAAGGATCTGAATAGTACGCTCGGACTGCCCGTCAGTCTGAGGATGATAAGTTGTACTAAAGGTCAACTTAGTGCCCAAGGCACTCTGCAAACTCTGCCACAACCTAGCAGTAAAACAAGGGTCTCTATCTGAGACGATCGTCACTGGGACCCTGTGCAATCTCACTATGTCCCGAATATACAAGTCAGCAAGATAATCTACCGAATCTCTCACGCCCATAGGAATGAAGTGTGCCGACTTAGTCAACCGGTCTACAACCACCCAAATGGCATCACTACCCCGCTGAGTCCTCGGAAGACCTACAACGAAGTCCATAGTGACATGCTCCCACTTCCACTCGGCAATAGGCAAGGGTCGTAACAAACCCGCTAGCCTTTGATGCTCGGCCTTCACTTGCTGACAAGTAAGGCACTTAGACATGAAAACTGCCACATCTCTCTTCATACCCCGCCACCAAAACTGGCAACCCAAATCCCGATACATCTTAGTACCTCCCGGATGCACCGCAAGGCGCGAATGATGAAACTCTCGTAGTACCACCTCTCGGCAAGACTCCAGCACAAACAAACGGTCTCGGTATCTCACAGTCAGGTCGGGATACACCGTCAAACCCTTCTCAACTTTCCCACTGGAGATCTTCTCTCGGAGGGATTCTACCTCAAGGTCACCTCTCTGTGCCTCTAACACTCGAGTCACAAGTGTAGGCTATGCAACAACAGAAAACAAGGCCGCAGCCTCAACAGATTCGCCCAGATGCAAATCAAACTCGCCAAGTGCCCCCAACATCTCCCACTCCCGGATGGCTACACAAGCTACATCACTAATGGATTTTCTGCTAAGGGCATCGGCCACAACATTGGCCTTTCCCGTATGATAATGCAACTCAAAGTCGTAATCCTCAATAAATTCCATCCACCTCCTCTGCCTCAAATTCAAATCTTTCTGTGTAAACAGGTACTTCAGACTCTTATGACCCGAGAACACCTCGAATCTCTCGCCATAAAGGTAGTGCCTCCAGATTTTCAAGGCAAAGATCACTGCTGATAACTCTAGGTCATGTGTAGGGTAATTCTTCTCGTGAATTTTCAACTGACGCGAGCCATAGGCAACTACTTTCCCCTCTTGCATCAACACACAACCCAAACCCTCTCGTGAGGCATCACAATAAACCGCATAACCCAACCCCCTCTCCGAAATAATCAAAACTGGAGCGGTGGTCAATCTAACTTTCAGCTCTTGGAACGACTTTTCACAAGTCTCACTCCATACAAATTTGACTCCCTTCCGAGTCAGTCTAGTCAACGGTGAAGCTAACCTGGAGAAATCTTTCACAAACCGGCGATAATACCCAGCTAATCCCAGAAAACTGCGGATCTCAAACACACTCGTAGGCTGTGCCCAATCTTGCACTGCCTCAGTCTTGGATGTATCAACAGACACCCCTTCCCCTGATACAACATGGCCTAAGAACTTGACTTCCCCTAGCCAGAACTCACACTTCCCAAACTTGGCATACAGCCTATGGGCTCTAAGCAACTCGAGCACCACTCTCAAGTGTGCCTCGTGCTCCTCCTCTGAAGGTGAATAGATCAAAATGTCGTCCACGAAGACGACTACAAAACGATCCAAGAATTCCCGGAAGATCCGGTTCATCAAGTCCATAAAGACTGCCGGTGCATTGGTAAGCCCAAATGGCATCACCAAAAACTCATAATGGCCATACCGCGTACGGAATGCCGTCTTCGGAATATCCTCCTCCCTGACCCTCAACTGGTGGTAACCCGATCTCAAGTCTATCTTAGAGAAACAACGGGAACCCTTCAACTGGTCAAAAATCATCTATACGGGGCATAGGGTACTTATTCTTAACCGTAGCCCGATTCAACTTCCGGTAGTCGATACAAATCTCAAGGCACCATCTTTCTTTTTAGCAAAGAGGGCCGGTGCTCCCCACGGCGAAACACTAGGGCGAACAAAGCCCTTATCTAGCAATTCCTGGAGCTGAACTTTCAACTCAACCAACTCTGCTGGGCAAAACGATAAGGTGCCATAGAAATCGGCGCCGTGCCGGGCACTAAATCAATAGAGAACTCATCTCTCGGTGAGGTGGCAAATAACAAGATCCTCGGGAAAACATCCGAATACTCACAAACCACCCTCGGCAACACAATCTGGGTCTCATCACACTCACCACTCTAAAGCTAGCAAGTAGACCACTAAGCTCACTCCGCCCTCGCGGATCATACCCCGGTGGCAAAACACTACCAACCCGGTCCCCAAGAAATGGAAACACTCCCCGCTCACGGTACAACAAGTGACCCTCTGGCGGTAGCAATCAATAACTGCCCGGTATGACGATAACCAGTCCATACCCAAAATAACATCAAAGCCTTTCATGGGCATAACTACAAAAGGAAACGGAAGCCTATGATCGTCGACCTCTATGTCACAACATCTACATCCGTGTTTCAAAATCAACTCACCCCCAACAGGTGACACAACACAAATAGGAGATGCTAACAGTGCTAACTCCAACTCCAACACAGAAGCAAATGCAACCGATACAAAAGAATGAGACGCACCCGTATCAATCAATACACTAGCAACCGAGTTGCAAAACAGAAAGGTACCTCTCACCACTGATGGAGCCGGTACTAGGTCCTGCGCGGTAACAACATACACGCGCGCTGTAGGGCCCTGATCCACCTGCTCACCTCTAGGAGCGAAAGACTGTTGCACTGACTGGGACGACGAAGCTCCCGGATTGGCCCTCGAGGCCTGCACAGACTGAACTGGCTTATAACTCTGCGTCTGCCTAGAACCAGACGCCCTGAAGTGGCACTCAACTGTGGGCAAAACCTCTTCAGGTGCCCAGGCTGTCCACACTGATAACAAGACAAAGGCTGGCCCCTGCCCTGACTCTGGCTGAGGTCTAGCTGAAGAAGAAGCAGCTCGCTGACCCCCCCTTCTGCGGGCAAACCGAAGCTTGTGACCCAGCTGGCCACAGTAACAAGTCAACTCCCTGATTACCTCTCCCGAGCCTGCACTCGGCACTGGAAAGGTCGATCTAGCCAACCACCCTGAGACTGCTGAGGGTTATAACCCCTCTGTCTCCTGCCATCACCCTGGCCATCTTGGCTCCTCTTGGAGCCTCTATGCTTCTCCTCATCCTCCTCCTGCTGCATCATAGCTCCATATGAGCTGCAGCATCCACCAGATGTCTATACTCTCGAATGAAGGATCCACCAACCCTCAACTTGAGGCCACGCCTCAACTTCCGCTCAAACTCAAGCAACGGCGTTCCTCGGACGCCACGAGTTCAGGTGCAAACCTGGACAAGCTAGTAAAAGTAGCCTCAAATTCGGCCACTGACAAACCCTGCTGCTTAAGCCGGCTAAACTGATCCCTCAGCTTCTCCCTAGCAGCTGAAGATAAGAACCTCTCCTGGAAAGCATCTACAAAAGCCTCCCATGCCCACCAACACGACCTTCTCATACTTCCACCATTGACCCGCATCTCCCTTCAGCTAAGGATGCCAAGGTCACTTTCAGTGCTCCGTCCTCAATGCCAAGCACCTTGAACGTCTTACTCATTTGTTCCAACCACTCATCTGCCTTAAGTGGCTCCTTTGGATCCCCAACAAACTCGTCCGGGTTAGACCGGAAGAACTCCCTCCTCAAGAAGGAAGGCCCTGCATCAACTTGAGCCTGAACCTGATTCCCTGCTCTGAGAATACCAAAGCTCCTGCTATCTCTCGGCCAAGGCACTCATAGCCTGCTGACCCGCTGGCTCGGCCACATTGGCCTGACCAACTCCCTCCTGTAGTGCCGGAATCTCCTCCGGTATAGGCGCTTCCTGCCTCCTAGGCCTACCACGCCTACCTCCTCGTCCTGACATCCTAATAAAGGTAACGCAGAACATTAGCACATTCATAAATGTGCCGAAACTAAGCACTCACGTCCTAATGCATGGACAACTGTAATTCACTCCACGTAAGCACATAAACACATAAGCACTTACGAATTTCATTTCCGGATAATGATAGTCCCGAGGCGTTACTAGAGTTCCGGTTAGAAACAGCATTGATCATGTGCTTTTCCAACAAGACTCACAGAAACCCAAGGATCCAATCAACATCCTAGAAATTAAATCCCATACCCACATAGGCACATAAGCATGTTATCAATTAAAACACATAGCATATGACTCTACACCTAAGTCTCTATCAAGCGAGACAAACCCATTGTGATCCTAATCACTTCCCACGTACCCAAAGTATTCGAACCCGGTACGCTCTGATACCAAGTTGTAATGCCCTCAAAATAATAACATTAAACTCAACAATATTGACATGCATTGATATATAAAAGTCAACATCCTTCTATTCATCAGGGTATTTCCTTACAAAAAGTATTACATGTTGACAACAAAAGTAAACGCCCCATGGGCTTACAACTTTCCAAGCCAACACTTGGTTACAAGAAATGAGTACTAACTCATATACACATTAAGCCCTAGGCTTGAATTTACATGTAATACATCAAAAGGAAAATGACATCCAAAAAGTCTGACAGCTCTAGACTCCCAAGCTATGTCCTTGGAGGTGGCATGCTACCTGTACCTGAAAATGATGTTCCCATATAAGGTGAGCCACAGTCTAGTAGAAATACACTAAACCAGCTATGAACAATGACTAAAAGATTAGCAGTTGATAGATGGCCAACACTGATACATCCACTTATACCACGTTAAAGTTTTATGACATACTAGTCCATATTACTTTTCATTTTCCATTTCTTATTCATTTCCCAATTCTTAACCATGACTCAGAACCTGGCCAATCAACACATATGAGACAGTAACTCATATTAGACATTTTCCCATTTCACAATAGATAAGCATATTAGCTATATCAACACATCAACAGATAAGCATAAGAGCTATATCACACTTCCAGGGATAAGCATAAGAGATGTATCATCATAATAGTAGATAAGCCTATGAGCTGTATCTATGGAGTCCATCCCCTATCTTCTCCCAAACAACATACGGTTTAGAGGTCCATCCCCTATCTTCCCCTAAACCGTGGAGTACATCCCCTATCTCCTCCAACACAACACAATGCATATAAACAATTATTATACACATTACCAATCAGTACATAAAGTTAATGTATCCTTTCAACCGTCATACTTAATGACACATTCCAGTAATTAGTTTCCGTTTGCCTAATCATCATGCATTGTCTACAACAATCAAGACTATCCTCCACCGATAGCCCAAAGCAGTTATTTCTAAACAGAAAATAAATGCATCAAATGGATATAAAATCAACATTTCAATTTGGTGAGTGATAACTAATCCAACTACACCCTTTAATCCCATACATTCCAAATCCCAACATTTCCAATTCAATTCCTCATTTCTCAAATTAATTATTCAAATTAATTTATTAAACCTGTCACGCCCTCAAAATAATAACATTAAACCCACAATATCGACATGCATTGATATATAAAAGATCAACATCCTTCTATTCATCAGAGTCATTACATAAAGTATTACATCTTAATAACATTAAATGCCATATCGGCTTTCATCTTTCCAAGACATTGCTTGGTTACACAAATAGAGTCTCGCTCATTACACATTAAGCCCTTGGCTTGAATCTACATGTGATACATCAAAAAGAAAGAAATGCAACAAAAAGTCTGTCCGCCTCTAGCCTCCCAAGCTATGTCCTTGGAGGTGGCATGCTACCTGTACCTGAAAATGATGTTCCCGTATAGGGTGAGCTAACAGCCCAGTAGAAATACACTAAACCAGCTATGAACAATGACTAAAAGATTAACAGTTTGATAGATGGTTAACACTTTTACATTCTTTCATAACACTTTACAGTTTCATGACATTCAAGTCCATGGTACATTTCATTTTCCATTTTCTTTCAATTCTTAATTCATAATTATGGCTCAGAACCTGACCAAACAATCTATATGAGACAGCAACTCATATTAAACATTTTTCCATTTCACAATAGATAAGCATACTAGCTATATCAACACATCAACAGATAAGTATAAGAACTATATCACACTTCCAACGATAAGCATATGAGCTATATCAACACTTCAACAGATAAGCATATGAGCTGTATCTACGGAGTCCATCCCCTCTCTTCTCCCACACAACACCCGGTTTAGAGGTCCATCACCTCTCTTCCCTTAAACCGTGGAGTACATCACCTCTCTCCTCCAACACAACACAATGCATATAAACAATTATTATACACATCATCAGTCAATACATAAAGTTAATGTATTCTTTCAAACGTCATATTCAATGACACATTCTAGTGATAGTTTTGTTTGCCTAATCATCATGCATTGTCTACAACAATCAAGACTATCCTCCACCGATAGCCCAAAGCAGTTATTTCTAAACAGAAAATAAATGCACAAAATGAATATAACATCAACATTTCAACTAGGTGAGCGATAAATAATTCAACTACACCCTTTAATCCCATACATTCCCAATTCTAACATTCCCATTTCAATTCCTCATTTCTCACAATTAATTATACCAATTAATTAACCAATGTAATTAGGGCATTTTTCCATAATTAACATTACAACCCTAAGGTTCCATTTTCATCAATGTTTCAACATTAATTCCATTTCTTCATGCTAAACATGCATATATGTTTTAGATATTTAAAACCCCAACTTTTGTAAAATTACACAAAGGCCTAAACTTTCTCAAAATTACCCAACAACCCCCAACATATCAAAATGTTAAAATTTAAAGACAAAGCTCATAAAGAGGAGTAGGTTATCCCTACCTCAAGTTTGACGAGGAAACATGCAAAACTCCTAAGCACTTCAATTTACGATCCCAACAGAAATTATAGCAGCCATGCACGTGGGATCCACTTCAACCACTAAATCCCACGGCCCATAACACAATCTTACAACAGATATATGGGCCAAATACCACCCCTGATCAGGCAAGGGCGTACAGGCTGTGCCCAAATGCTTGAGCATAGGTCTCATCAAACTCCTCAAACACTGCTTTTAGATAAACCAAAGCAACAGTCTTATTCATAATAAAATCAAGACTACTGTGCCCATCACTGATAGGCATCAATGCCAATTGCTTTATAAAAGCAAGAGTATCCTTAGGCCGAAAACTCTTCCTAGCTTTACTAATCTGGCTCATGGGGTACATCGCTCCAGGCTCATGGTCACTCAAATCAATAGCAAAGTAACCTTCAACTTCAGTTGGCCGAAAATTATATAGGTTCCTGCACCGACAAGCCAAAGCCAGACAACGAATCCGGCTTGCCTCATCAACTGCTTCTTCCACAGCCTTAACAAATGTTCTTGAACTTGTCTGCCTCGACTTCTCAGCAAAATTAGCATCAAATGGGATGAGCTCGGCTGGATCAAACCATCTATAACTACTATCACCAAAGAACGAAACCAACACATGACCCGATCTCCTTGACCTACGAACCGAAGGCGATGCAAATGCTTCATATATATATGACCTGGCCACCATGGGTGTGATTTCACTTTCCCCCAAACCATATCTCCTATTTCATATCCATAACCCACGGAGCTTGACTGCCCAGCCCCTATGGCTTTACACTTCCCATTTGCTACGGGAAGATCATCAATTAAGAGTATGTTTGATGTTCGTGATCCTCCATTGAAGGACGAGGGAATTAATCCATACTTCCTTATCCTCTATTGAGAAATTCTGGATCTAATAATCTGAAATTCCCGTTGGAGTTCTCTTTCTCAACCCATAAGCTAGAGTTTTCTTTTCAATCTCCTCTCTCTCTCTCTCTCTCTCTCTCTCTCTCGGGTTTGTGTCAGTGTGTTACTCTCTCTCTAATCTCTAAACAATATAAAAATTATATCATCATAAGCTGCTATTGTATGTAACCCCACACCAGCACACATTCACTCTTTAATCATTCATGCCCACAAACTAAAGCCACCACCTAGTATATAAATATATATATACACCACCACCGAATATATATCATATATATATATATGATTAAAGATTTATGTTAGCAACATTAAAATATTTTGTAGCATAAAATAATAAAAGGATACAATTATTTTATTTTTTATTATTATTATTATTTTCAATACAGGTCATCACAACCTACCCTCCTTAAAGAAATTTCGTCCCGAAATTTAAATAAGTAACATAATGCATCCTATAGTCACCTACAAACTTCCTCTGGTACTTACTAACCCATGTACACAAATTCTTCGACTACCACATGAGTCTCAATGGGTCGCACTTGCAACGAACCAAACCATTACTTTTGTACCACAGTTGATTATAAAATCAGTACTAGTATAATCCTTTAAATGATTCTTCTATTCACATTGATAACCCAAAGCTACAAAATAGGATCTCATTTCCCCCAACCGTAACAAACATTTTGGCAAAATGACTCCTCCGAATGCCAAAAACACCATACCTTATTGGTGATAACCCAACTTCAACGAACTATATCCATCGCCTAATGCCAATGCACACCAAGGCCGAAATAACTACTACTACTTCGAGACCTTAACAAAATGAAATAATAATTCTTCAAAAGCTTTAACCACCAACTCAGATAGTAACCATCAACCATCACATAACAGATAATACCTTATCAACACTGTTCTACATCACACGCATAAAATAATAACCCACGAGATCTAACACAAATTATGCATATGCCGTTACCACGACAGAATATTCCGTTAGCTGACGTCATCGCGCGTAAGCAAAACACGCAAAAAGAAAATAAACTATGAATACATAGATATGGGGTTTCGAACCCCTGACTTCCAGCTCAGGCCACAGCCCAAACCACTAAGTTAAACCACTGAGCCAAGCTACCCATGTGATCAGATATTCCAACAAATATATAAATGTATGATACACATATACATCAAAACAAAGCAAAATAGAGGAAATACTCGTTGCAGGTTTCGAACCCTTAACCTTAGGCTCAACCTCTCCATCCTTAGACGCCGAACCAAACCACTCAACCAAGTCACTCTTGTGACATGATTAGTCAAATAAACATATATAACACATAAATATACAATACATATACAACTTATATGTATACAACTTTCCCGCTTTTCTTTCTTTTCCTTCGAAAATTGCGTCTAACACGCGGTTTGCTTTTTCGTCGATTGGCCGACAAAAGTAAACTTCATTGATTACCGTTCCCCCTCGACCCTCTCTCCATCTTGTCTTCTTCCCTTCTGTATTATTCTAAATCAGAATTTTCCTTCTTCTACTTATCCCTCATTTCCCTTTCTTCCTCATCACTCTCTTCCATCTCCCTCTTCATCACTCTCTTCTGTTTCCTCTTCCTCATCGAGAGAAACGAGAGACTGAATGGAGGAAAAGAGTTGTCTCAAAACTCAGTCTGTTCTTTGTAATTTTTCTGACTTTTCTTTCTTGCTCTTTACATCTCTCACCACACATGGCCTCATCTCGCCCCCTCACTCTCTTTCCGGACCTCCATGATCCGAGCTCTTCTGGACCAAGTGTCCCTGCTCCTATCCCTCCTAACCTTCCTGGATCGAGTGGCCCTGTTCCCATTCTTCCTAACCTTCCTGGACCGAGTGCCCCTGTTCTCATTCCTCTTAGCTTTCCTATGATATCAGTTGAGCAAATCATGGCTGCTCAATCTGATATTGAGGCCAACCACTTCACACTAAGCTCTTGCATGGAACCGTGACTGCGGTTACCAAATTATCTCACCGGTTACAGAATAGAACCATTGAAGTACAAAAGCTAAACTCCCAACTTTCTCTGCTCCAGAGCATGTACAAAGATGCGCGAGCAGAAATTTGCGCCCTAAAGGCAGAGAACAAAGAGTTGAAGTGAAAAACCACCGTCATGACCCGACTCGGAGCACCTTCGTCCTTCACCTTTGACAATCAGCAGGGAGTCATATCCCTCGTCGGTCCTGCACATACTGAGGCAAGCCTTCAAAGGTCAACACAGCAGGGAGTCAATCCCCCGGCGGTCCTACACGTACTGAGCGCAGAGCCTTCAAAAGTCTCCCGAAGCGACAAAAAAAAGGAAGGGCTCGGCGGGAGAGTCGAGTAAATGAAGTCGGCATGTGGCTGTTATCCAAACAAGATCCTTCTCTTTTTTTTCTTTTTTTTCTTTTTTTTTGTTGTTGTTGCTGTTGTTGCCTCTGTACTCGGGGATTCCCATCCCCTGACTTCAATAAAAATTAGTTTTTGCTTTGCCCTTGTTTTACAACAACTATGGCATAACCCAATCAAATTTAATCTCATTTCAATCTTTCTCAAAATATATTTATCTCATTTGCCCTCTTCGGATTCACAGCAAAATTATATAAATAAACAAACTCTCTAACTCATTCTGCTTCGAGGATCTTTCATCTAGTCTCTACTTCCACAAACTTGATATAAATTAAAAAAAATAACTAACTCCTCATAACAACAAACCAGTGATACATAACACAACTCTACTATTTTTAAGGTCACGTTTACACCCATAACCACACAAATTGGTTAACCTCTGCTTCAATACCAATTCCATAACATCTTGACTAATCATCCCGGCCCACGTTACTCTACCTTACATTTTCTTTCTGGAGAAAAAGGCATCCTCCTACATGATAATATCCGGGCACCCCAAGTGCCTCTATTACGGGCTCTCCCGCTTTATGACATCTTATATAAAAGACAGAATTTAGCTCAGAAGTAGGTACTTCACACTAGTCCCAACATGTTGCATATGGCTTAAACATAAACCCACACATGTATCTACATCATATAAGGCAAACCATATAAGCACATAGTCACATAACACATACAGATTTTCTTTCTAGATAATGATTGTCCCATGATGTTGCTAGAGTTTCCAATCAGAAATAGCGGTGATCAAGTGCTCTTCCGACTAGACTTCTAGGAACTCACAGACCCAATCAACATCAGAAATCAAACCCCATACCCATATCATCACATAAGCATGTTATCACATAAGCATACAATACATGCTAACGTCTCAATCAAACGAGACAAACCCATTGTGGTACTAACCACTTTCCATGTACCCAAAGTATTCAAACCCGGTACACTCTGATACCAAGTTGTCACGCCCTCAAAAATAACATTAAACCCACAATATTGACATGCATTGATATATAAAAGAATCAACATCCTTCTATTCATCAGAGTCATTACATAAAGTATTACATCTTAATACATTAAATGCCATATCGGCTTTCATCTTTCTAAGACATTGCTTGGTTAACACAAATAGAGTCTCGCTCATTACACACTTAAGCCCTTGGCTTGAATCTACATGTGATACATCAAAAAGAAAGAAATGCAACAAAAAGTCTGTCCGCCTCTAGCCTCCCAAGCTATGTCTTGGAAGGTGGCATGCTACCTGTACCTGAAAATGATGTTCCCGTATAGGGTGAGCTAACAGCCCAGTAGAAATACACTAAACCAGCTATGAACAATGACTAAAAGATTAACAGTTTGATAGATGGTTAACACTTTTACATTCTTTCATAACACTTTACAGTTTCATGACATTCAAGTCCATGGTACATTTCATTTTCCATTTTCTTTCAATTCTCAATTCATAATTATGGCTCAGAACCTGACCAAACAATCTATATGAGACAGCAACTCATATTAAACATTTTTCCATTTCACAATAGATAAGCATACTAGCTATATCAACACATCAACAGATAAGTATAAGAACTATATCACACTTCCAACGATAAGCATATGAGCTATATCAACACTTCAACAGATAAGCATATGAGCTGTATCTACGGAGTCCATCCCTCTCTTCTCCCACACAACACCCGGTTTAGAGGTCCATCACCTCTCTTCCCTTAAACCGTGGAGTACATCACCTCTCTCCTCCAACACAACACAATGCATATAAACAATTATTATACATCATCAGTCAATACATAAAGTTAATGTATTCTTTCAAACGTCATATTCAATGACACATTCTAGTGATTAGTTTTCGTTTGCCTAATCATCATGCATTGTCTACAACAATCAAGACTATCCTCCACCGATAGCCCAAAGTAGTTATTTCTAAACAGAAAATAAATGCACAAATGAATATAACATCAACATTTCAACTAGGTGAGCGATAAATAATTCAACTACACCCTTTAATCCCATACATTCCCAATTCTAACATTCCCATTTCAATTCCTCATTTCTCACAATTAATTATACCAATTAATTAACCAATGTAATTAGGGCATTTTTCCATAATTAACATTACAACCCTAAGGTTCCATTTTCATCAATGTTTCAACATTAATTCCATTTCTTCATGCTAAACATGCATATATGTTTTAGATATTTAAAACCCCAACTTTTGTAAAATTACACAAAGGCCTAAACTTTCTCAAAATTACCCAACAACCCCAACATATCAAAATGTTAAAATTTAAAGACAAAGCTCATAAAGAGGAGTAGGTTATCCCTACCTCAAGTTTGACGAGGAAACATGCAAAACTCCTAAGCACTTCAATTTACGATCCCAACAGAAATTATAGCAGCCATGCACGTGGGATCCACTTCAACCACTAAATCCCACGGCCCATAACACAATCTTACAACAGATATATGGGCCAAATACCACCCCTGATCAGGCAAGGGCGTACAGGCTGTGCCCCAAATGCTTGAGCATAGGTCTCATCAAACTCCTCAAACACTGCTTTTAGATAAACCAAAGCAACAGTCTTATTCATAATAAAATCAAGACTACTGTGCCCATCACTGATAGGCATCAATGCCAATTGCTTTATAAAAGCAAGAGTATCCTTAGGCCGAAAACTCTTCCTAGCTTTACTAATCTGGCTCATGGGGTACATCGCTCCAGGCTCATGGTCACTCAAATCAACAGCAAAGTAACCTTCAACTTCAGTTGGCCGAAAATTATATGGGTTCCTGCACCGACAAGCCAAAGCCAGACAACGAATCCGGCTTGCCTCATCAACTGCTTCTTCCACAGCCTTAACAAATGTTCTTGAACTTGTCTGCCTCGACTTCTCAGCAAAATTAGCATCAAATGGGATGAGCTCGGCTGGATCAAACCATCCATAACTACTATCACCAAAGAACGAAACCAACACATGACCCGATCTCCTTGACCTACGAACCGAAGGCGATGCAAATGCTTCATTATATATATGACCTGGCCACCATGGGTGTGATTTCACTTTCCCCCAAACCATATCTCCTATTTCATATCCATAACCCACGGAGCTTGACTGCCCAGCCCCTATGGCTTTACACTTCCCATTTGCTACGGGAAGATCATCAATTAAGAGTATGTTTGATGTTCGTGATCCTCCATTGAAGGACGAGGGAATTAATCCATACTTCCTTATCCTCTATTGAGAAATTCTGGATCTAGTAATCTGAAATTCCCGTTGGAGTTCTCTTTCTCAACCCATAAACCAGAGTTTTCTTTTCAATCTCCTCTCTCTCTCTCTCTCTCTCTCTCTCGGGTTTGTGTCAGTGTGTTACTCTCTCTCTAATCTCTAAACAATATAAAAATTATATCATCATAAGCTGCTATTGTATGTAACCCCACACCAGCACACTTTCACTCTTTAATCATTCATGCCCACAAACTAAAGCCACCACCTAGTATATAAATATATATATACACCACCACCGAATATATATATATATATAATATGATTAAAGATTTATGTTAGCAACATTAAAATATTTTGTAGCATAAAATAATAAAAGGATACAATTATTTTATTTTATTATTATTATTATTATTTTTCAATACAGGTCATCACAAAACCAATTAGGGCAAATTCCCATAATTAACAAAACAACCCTAAGGTTCCATTTTCATCCATAGTCCATCATCTATCTCACTTTTCTATGCCAATCTTGCATATAGGTTTATTATAAACAAAACCCCATCTTTTGTAAAATTACACAACAACACCCAACATATCAAAAAGCTAAAATTGAAAGACAAAGTCCATAAGGAGGAGTAGGGCATCCCTACCTCAAAGTTTGAGCTCCAACGGAGATGAAGACCAAAAACCAAAATGCTCCAAATCGCCAAATTTTCAGATTAAATCAAAGCTCTCAACACCCTCTACCTTTTTAACAAAGAACTTAGGGTAGATTCACACTAGAAAGAGATGAAAATTTAGAGAGAAGGAAAGTCTAGAGAGAGAGGGTCTCAGATCTAGGGTTTTAAAATGAAAAGTGATGAAAATGTTATGTTTAAAATCGCTGCTGTTTGCTGATATAAAACAAGTTCGCTCGAGCGAAGACTTGGTCGCTCGAGCCAAGAAATTCTCGCTCGAGCCAACAACCCAGAATCTCGCTCGAGCGACAAAATGTTCGCTCGAGCTAACAACTCGAACCTACAGGTCTGCAACCAGATGCACGCTTGAGCGACGGAACGCTCGCTCGAGCAAAGAAAAACCAGATCGCTTGAGCGAAAAAAAGCTCGCTCGAGCCAAGAAATGCAACTCTCAGGTCCAGAACCAGACGCAATCGCTCGCTCGAGCGAAGTCACTCTGGCTCGACCCACCAGACACAAAACACACCTCTCGCTCGAGCGACCAAACCCTGGCTCGAGCGAAGGACCAAAACAAAGAGCTCGCTCGAGCGACAAACTTCTCGCTCGAGCGAAGGTCCAGAATTCTGGGCAGCAACACTTGGCTCCCAGACACAACCAACCTATAACAAACCTACCCAACACATCCTATAACTCAAAACAAAGTGTGAAAGGATGTAAACAAGAGAATAACAACTGCTAATGTCGACGGACTCAAGTCCGGACCACTGTACAACAAGGGGAAAAACCCGGGATCGCTATAGAAGTTCATTCAAGAAACCACTATACTTTAACGATCTATTTGGAAATTAAAAAAAAAAAAAGAAGTTGAATAGAGAAGGAAATTGAATAAAAATGGAAGTTGAATAAAAATAAAAATGGAAGTTGCATAAAATTAAAAATGGAAGTTCATTCAAGAAACCACTATACCTTAACGATCTATTTGGAAATTAAATAAAAAAAAGAAGTTGAATAGAAAAGGAAATTGAATAAAAATGGAAGTTGAATAAAAATAAAAATGGAAGTTGCCTAAAATTAACAATGGAAGTTAATTCAAAAAACCACTACACCTTAACGATCTATTTGGAAATTAAATAAAAAAAGAAGTTGTGTAGAAAAGCAAACTCAATAAAAATGGAAGTTGAATAAAAGTAAAAAAGAAGTTGAATAGAAAAGGAAATTTAATAAAAAAGGAAGATGAATAAAAATAAAAATGGAAGTTGCAAAAAATTTAAAATTGAAGTTTATTCAAAAAACCACTCTACCTTAACGATCTATTTGAAAATTGAATAAAAATGGAAATTGAATAAAATGGAAGTTGCATAAAATTTAAAATTGAAGTTTATTCAAAAAACCACTCTACCTTAACGATCTATTTGGAAATAAAAAATTTTATGAACTTACATTGTTAATTTTATGCAACTTCAATTTTTATTCATTTTCCTTTTCTATTCAACTTCTATTTATATTTTTATTTGAATTCCTTTTTTTATTTAATTTCCAAAAAATTAAAAATGAAAGTTCATTCAGGAAACCACTCTACCTTAACGATCTATTTGGAAATTAAATAAAAAAGGAAGTAGAATAAAAATAAAAATGAAAGTTGCATAAAATTAAAAATTGAAGTTGAATAAAAAAAATGGAAGTTGAATAAAAATAAAAAAGGAAGTGGAATAAAAATAAAAATGAAAGTTGAATAGAAAAAGAAATCGAATAAAAATGGAAGTTGAATAAAATAAAAATGGAAGTTGAATAGAATTAAAAAAGGAAGTTCATTGAAGAAAGCAATATACCTTAACAATCTATTTGTAAGTTGAATAAAAAAAGAAATTGAATAAAAATGGAAGTTGAATAAAAATGGAAGTTCATTGAAGAAACCACTATACTTTAGCGATCTATTTGGAAATTAAATAAAAAAGGAAGTTGAATAGAAAAAGAAATCGAATAAAAATGGAAGTTGAATAAAATAAAAATGGAAGTTGAATAGAATTAAAAAAGGAAGTTGAATAGAATTAAAAAATGAAATTGAATAAAAATTAACATAGGAAGTTCATTCAAGAAACCACTATACCTTGACGATCTATTTGGAAATTAAATAAAAATGGAAGTTGCATAAAATTATAATGGAAGTTGCATAAGATTAACAATGGAAGTTGCATAAAATTAAAAATGAAAGTTCATTCAAGAAACCACCATACCTTAACAATCTATTTGGAAGTTGAGCTTTCTATTTGGAAATTGAATAAAAATGGAAGTTGCATAAAATTAAAAATGAAGTTGAATAGAAAAGGAAGTTGAATAGAAAAGGTAATTGAATAAAAATGGAAGCTGAATAAAAATATAAATGAAAGTTGCATAAAAATAAAAATAGAAGTTCATTCAAGAAACCACTATAATTTAACGATCTATTTGGAAATTAAATAAAAAAAGAAGTTCAATAGAAAATGAAATTGAATAAAAATAGAAGTTGAATAAAAATAAAAATGAAAGTTCATTCAAGAAACCACTATAACTTAACGATTTATTTGGAAATTAAATAAAAAAGGAAGTTGAATAGAAAAGGAAATTGAATAAAAATAAAAATGGAAACTGCATCAAAATGGAAGTTGCATAAAATTAGAAATGGAAGTTCGTTCAAGAAACCACAATACCTTACAGATCTCTTTCGAAATTAAATAAAAAAGGAAGTTGAATAGAAAAGGAAATTGAATTAAAAATGGATGTTTAATAAAATTAAAAATGGAAGTTCATTCGAGAAACCACTATACCTTAACGATCTATTTGGAAATTACATAAAAATGGAAGTTGAATAGAAAAGGAAATAGAATAAAAATAAAAATGGAAGTTGCATAAATTTAAAAATGGAAGTTCATTCAAAAAACCGCTATATTTTAACGATCTATTTGGAAATTAAATAAAAAAGAAAGTTGAATAAAAATTGAAGTTGAATAAAAATAAAAATTGTTAATTTTATTCAACTTCCATTTTTATTTATGTTTAACTTCCATTCTAATTCAATTCCCATTTTTATTCAACTTCCTTTTTTATTTAATTTCCAAGTAGATCGTTAATGTATAGTGCTTTCTTGAATGAACTTCCATTTTAAATTTTATGCAACTTCCATTTTTATTCAATTTTCTATTCTATTCAACTTCATTTTTTTATTTAATTTCCAAATAGATCGTTATGGTATAGTGGTTTCTTGAATGAACTTCCATTGTTAATTTTATTCATCTTCTATTTTTATTCAATTTCCTATTCTATTCAACTTCATTTTTTTACTTACTTTCCTATTCTATTTAACATCCTTTTTTATTTAACTTCCAAATAGATCGTTAAGGTATAGTGGTTTCTTGAATGAACTTCCATTTTTATTTTTATTCAACTTCTATTTTTATCCAATTTATTTTCTATTCAACTTCCTTTTTTATTTAATTTACTTTTTTATTCAACTTCATTTTTTATTTAATTTCAAAATAGATCGTTAAGGTACAGTGGTTTCTTGAATGAACTTCCATTGTTAATTTTATGCAACATCCATTTTTATTTTTATGCAACTTCCATTTTTACTTTTATTCAACTTCCTTTTTTATTTAATTTTCAACTTCCTTTTTTCTTTAATTTCCAAATAGATCGTTAAGGTATAGTGGTTACTTGGAAGAACTTCCACTTTTATTTTTATACAACTTCCTTTTTTATTTAATTTCCAAATAGATCGTTAAGGGATAATGGTTTTTTGAATGAACTTCCGTTTTTAATTATATGCAACTTCCATTTTTTTTATCCAATTTTCTTTTCAATTCAACTTCCTTTTTTATTTAATTTCCAAATAGATCGTTAAGGTATAGTGGTTTCTTGAATGAATTTCGATTTTTAATTTTATGCAACTTCTAGTTTTATTCAATTTCTTTTTCTATTCAACTTCATTTTTTATTTAATTTCCAAATAATTCATTAAGGTATAGTGGTTTCTTGAATGAACTTCCAGTTTTAATTTTATGTAACTTCCATTTTTATTTGTATTCAACTTCCATTTTTATTTAATTTCCTTTTCTATTCAACTTCCTTTTTTATTTAACTTCCATTATTATTTTTTGCAAGTTCCATTTTTATTTTATTCAACTTCCATTTTTATTCAACTTCCTTTTTTATTTACTTTCCAAATAGATCGTTAAGGTATAGTGGTTTTTTCAATGAACTTCCATTGTTAATCTTTTCTATTTGACTTCATTTTTTACTTAATTTCCAAATAAATCGTTAGGGTATAGTGGTTTCTTGAATGAACTTCCATTTTTATTTTTATGAACTTCCATTTTCTTTTTTTATTCAACTTCCATTTTTTCTTCAATTTCCTTTTCTATTCAACTGCCTTTTTTATTCAACGTCCTTTTTCATTTCTATTAAACTTCCATTTTTATTCAATTTCCTTTTCTATTCAACTTCCTTTTTATATTTAATTTCCAAATAGATCGTTAATATATAATGGTTTCTTCAATGAACTTCCATTGTTAATTTTATGCAACCTCCATTTTTGTTTTTATTCAATTTCATTTTCTATTCAACGTCCTTTTTTTTAATTTCCAAGTAGACCGTTAAGGTATAGTGGTTTCTTGAATGAACTTTCATTCAACTTCCTTTTTTAACTTCCATTTTTATTTTTATTCAATTTCCTTTTCTATCTATCTTTCTTTTTTTATTTATTTTCAAATAGATCGTTAAGGTAGAGTAGTTTCTTGAATGAACTTTCATTGTTAATTTTATGCAACTTCCGTTTATATTTTTATTCAACTGCCATTTTTATTTTTATTCAACTTCCATTTTTATTTAATTTTCAACTTCCTTTTTTTCTTTAATTTCCAAATAGATCGTTAATGAATAGCGGTTTCTTGAATGAATTTCATTTTTTATTTATATTCAACTTCATTTTTTATTTAATTTCCTTCTCTATTCAATGTCATTTTTTTATTTAATTTCCAAATAGATCTTTAAGGTGTAGTGGTTTTTTGAATGAACTTCCATTTTTATTTTTATTCAACTTCCATTTCTATTCAATTTCCTTTTCTATTCATCTTGCTTTTTTAATTAATTTTCAAATAGATCATTAAGGTATAGTGGTTTCTGCATTGAACTTCGATTTTTATTTTTATTCAACTTCCATTTTTAAATAAAAAAAGAAAATGGAAGTTGCATAAAATTAACAATGGAAGTTCATTCAAGAAACCACTATACCTTGACGATCTATGTGGAAATTAAATAAAAAAAGAAGTTCAATAGAAAAGGAAATTGCATAAAATTAACAATGGAAGTTCATTCAAGAAACCACTATACCTTAACGCTCTATTTGGAGATTAAATAAAAAAGGAAGCAACTTCCATTTTTATTTTTATTAAACTTCAACTTTTATTCAATTACTTTTCTTTTCAACTTCCTTTTATATTTAATTTCCAAATAGATCGTTAAGGTATAGTGGTTTCAACTTCCTTTTTTATTTAAGTTCCAAATAGATCGTTAAGGTATAGTGCTTTCTTGAATGAACATCCATTTTAATTTTATGCAACTTCCATTTTTATTTTTATTCAACTTCCATTTTTATTCAATTTCCTTTTCTATTCAGCTTCCATTTTTATTTACTTTCCAAATAGATCGTTAAGGTATAGTGGTTTCTTGAATTAACTTTCATTTTTAATTTTATGCAACTTCCATTTTTATCCAATTTCCTTTTCTATTCAATTTCCTTTTTTTATTTAATTTCCAAATAGATCGTTAAGGTATAGTGGTTTCTTGAATGAACTTTCATTTTTATTTTTATTCAACTTCCATTTTTATTTCTATTCAACTGCCTTTTTTATTTAATTTCCAAACAGATCGTTTTGGTATATTCGTTTCGTCAATGAACTTCCATTGTTAATTTTATACAACTTCCTTTTTTTATTTTTCTTCAACTTCCATAGTTATTCAATTTCTTTTTTATTCAGCTTTCTTTCTTATTTAATTTCTAAATAGATTGCTAAGGTATAATTGTTTCTTAAAAGAACTTCCATTGTAAGTTTTACGCAACTTTCATTTTTATTTTTATTCAACTTCTAATTTTATCCAATTTCCTTTCCTATTCAACTTACTTTTTTGTTTAATTTGCAAATAGATTGTTAAGGTATTGTGGTTTATTGAATGAACTTCCATTTTTATTTTTAGTCAACTTCCATTTTTATTCAACTTCCTTTTTTATTAAATTTCCTTTTCTATTCAACTTCCTTTTTTATTGAATTTGTTTTTTTATTCAATTTCCCAATAGATCTTTATGGTATAGTGGTTTCTTGAATGAACTTCCATTGTTATTTTTATTCAACTTCCATTTTTATTTTTATTCAACTTCAATTTTTATCCAATTTCCTTTTCTATTCACTTCCTTTTTTATTTAATTTCCAAATAGATCGTTAAGGTATAATGGTTTCTTAAATGAACTTCCATTTTTAATTTTATGCAACTTCCATTTTTATTTGTATTGAACTTCCATTTTTATTTAATTTCCTTTTCTATTGAACTTCCTTTTTTGTTTAATTTCCAAATAGATCGTTAAGGTATGGTAGTTTCTTGAATGAACTTCCATTGTTAATTTTGTGGAACTTCCATTTTTATTTTTATTCAACTTCCATTTTTATTCAATTTCCTTTTCTATTCAACTTCCTCTTTTTTATTTAATTTCCAAATAGATCGTTAAGATATAGTGGTTTCTTGAATGAACTTCCATTTTTAATTATATGCAACATCCATTTTTATTTTTATTCAATTTACTTTTCTATTCAACTTCTTTTTTTTATTTAATTTCCAAATAGATCGTTAAGGTATAATGGTTTCTTAAATGAACTTCCATTTTTAATTTTATGCAACTTCCATTTTTATTTGTATTCAACTTCCATTTTTATTTAATTTCTTTTCTATTCAACTTCCTTTTTTATTTAACTTCCATTATTATTTTTTGCAAGTTCCATTTTTATTTTATTCAACTTAAATTTTTATTCAATTTCCTTCTCTATTCGACTTCCTTTTTTATTTAATTTCCAAATAGATCGTTAGGGTATAGTGGTTTATTAAATGAACTTCCATTGTTAATTTTGTGCAAGTTCCTTTTTTACTTTTATTCAATTTCCTTTTTTATTCTTATTCAACTTCCTTTGTTTATTTAAGAAGTTGAGTAGAAAAGGAAACTCAATAAAAGGAAGTTGAATAGAAAAGGAAGTTAAATAGAAAAGGAAATTAAATAGAAAAGGAAATTGAATAAAAATGGAAGTTGTATGAAATAAAAATGGAAGTTAAATAAAAAAGAAAGTTGAATAGAAAAGAAAATTGAATAAAATTGAAAATGGAAGTTCATTCAAGAAACCACTATACCTTAACGATCAATTTGGAAATTAAAAATGGAAGTTCATTCAAGAAACCACTATACCTTAACGATCTATTTGGAAATTCAATAAAAATGGATGTTGAATAAAAATAAAAGTAGAAGTTCATTCAAGAAACCACTATACGTTAACAATCAATTTGGAAATTAAAAATGGAAGTTCATTCAAGAAACCACTATACCTTAACGATCTATTTGGAAATTCAATAAAAATGGATGTTGAATAAAAATAAAAGTAGAAGTTCATTCAAGAAACCACTATACGTTAACAATCAATTTGGAAATTAAAAATGGAAGTTCATTCAAGAAACCACTATACCTTAACGATCTATTTGGAAATTCAATAAAAATGGATGTTGAATAAAAATAAAAGTAGAAGTTCATTCAAGAAACCACTATACGTTAACAATCAATTTGGAAATTAAAAATGGAAGTTCATTCAAGAAACCACTATACCTTAACGATCTATTTGGAAATTGAATAAAAATGGATGTTGAATAAAAATAAACTTTCATTTTTAATTTTATAAACTTCCATTTTTATTTTTATTCAACTTCCATTTTTATTTTTACTCAACTTCCAGTTTTATTTTTATTCAACTTCCATTTTTATTCAATTTCTTTTTTTATTCAACACTATAGTGGTTTCTTGAATTAACTTCCATTGTTAATTTAATTTCCAAACAATTTCCTTTTCTATTCAACATCTTTTTTTATTTAATTTCCAAATAGATCGTTATGGTATAGTGGTTTTTTGAATGAATCGCCATTTTTAATTTTATGTAACTTCCATTTTTATTTTTATTCAACTTCTATTTTTATTCAATTTCATTTTTTATTCAACTTCCATTTTTATTCAATTTTCATTTCTATTCAACATCATTTTTATTTAATTTCCAAATAGATCGTTAATGTATAGTGGTTTTTTGAATTAACTTCCATTTTTAATTTTATGCAACTTCCATTTTTATTTTTATTCAACTTCCCTTTTTATTTAATTTCTAAATAGATCGTTAAGGTATAATGGTTTCTTGAATGAACTTCCATTGTTAATTTTACTCAACTTCCATTTTTATTTTCAATTTCTAGTTTTATTCAATTTTTTTTTTCTATTCAACTTCCTTTTTTTATTTAATTTCCAAATAGATCGTTAAGGCATATTGGTTTCTTAAATGAACATACATTGTTATTTTTATGCAACTTCCATTTTTATTTTTATTCAACTTCCATTTTTATTTTTATTAAACTTCAACTTTTATTGAATTTCCCTTTCTATTCAACTTCCTTTTTTATTTAATTTCCAAATAAATCGTTAATGTATAGTGGTTTCTTTAATCAACTTCCATTGTTAATTTTAGGCAACTTTCATTTTTATTTTTATTCAACTTCCATTTTTATGCAATTTCCATTTCTATTCAAGTTACTTTTCAATTCAACTTTTTTATTTAATCTCCAAATAGATCGTTAAGGTATAGTGGTTTCTTGAATGAACTTCCATTTTTAATTTTATGCAACTTCCATTTTTATTTTTATTCATCTTCCATTTCTATTCAATTTCTTTTTCTATTCAATTTTTTTTATTTGATTTTCAAATAGATCGTTAAGGTATAGTGGTTTCTTAAATGAACTTCCATTGTTAATTCTATGCAACTCCTTTTTTTTATTTAATTTCCAAATAGATCGTTAAGGTATAGTGGTTTCTGGAATGAACTTCCATTTTTAATTTTATGAAACATCCTTTTTTAATTTAATTTCCTTTTCTATTCAACTTCCTTTTTTTTTTATTTAATTTCCAATTAGACCGTTAAGGTATAATGGTTTTTTGAATAAACTTCCAATGTTAATTGTATGCAACTTCCATTTATATTTTTATTCAACTTCCATTTTTTATTCAATTTCCATTTCTATTCAACTTCCTTTTTTATTCAATTTCCTTTTCTATTCAACGTCCTTTTTTATTTAATTTCCAAATAGACCGTTAAGGTATAGTGGTTTCTTGATTGAACTTTCATTTTTAATTTTATTCAACTTCCATTTTTATTCAATTTCTTTTTCTATTTAACTTCCATTTTTAATTTGGTGCAACTTCAATTTTTATTCAATTTCCTTTTCTATTCAACTTCTTTTTTTTTATTTAATTTCCACATAGATCGTCAAGGTATAGTGGTTTCTTGAATTAACATCGATTTTTTGAATGACTTCCATTTTTAATTTGATGCAACATCAATTTTTATTCAATTTCCTTTTCTATTCAACTTCTTTTTTTATTTAATTTCCACATAGATCATCAAGGTATAGTAGTTTCTTGAATTAACATCGATTTTTTGAATGAACTTCCATTTTTAATTTGGTACAACTTCAATTTTTATTCAATTTCCTTTTCTATTCAACTTATTTTTTTATTTAATTTCCGCATAGATCGTCAAGGTATAGTGGTTTCTTGAATTAACATCGATTTTTTGAATGAACTTCCATTTTTAATTTGATGCAACTTCAATTTTTATTCAATTTCCTTTTCTATTCAACTTCTTTTTTTATTTAATTTCCACATAGATCGTCAAGGTATAGTGGTTTCTTGAATTAACATCGATTTTTTGAATGAACTTCCATTTTTAATTTGATGCAACTTCAATTTTTATTCAATTTCCTTTTCTATTTAACTTCTTTTTTTATTTAATTTCCACATGGATCGTCAAGGTATAGTAGTTTCTTGAATTAACATCGATTTTTTGAATGAACTTTCATTTTTAATTTGATGCAACTTCAATTTTTTTTCAATTTCCTTTTTTATTCAACTTCTTTTTTTATTTAATTTCCACATAGATCGTCAAGGTATAGTGGTTTCTTGAACTAACATCGATTTTTTGAATGAACTTCCATTTTTATTTTTATTCTACTTCAATTTTTATTCAATTTCCATTTTTATTCAACTTCATTTTTTATTTAATTTCCTTTTCTATTCAACTTCATTTTTTATTTAATTTCCAAATAGATTGTTAAGGTATAGTGGTTTCTCGAATGAACTTCCATTTTTATTCAATTTCCTTTTCTATTCAACATCCTTTTTTATTTAATTTACAAATTGATGATTAAGGTATGGTAGTTTCTTGAATGAACTTTCATTTTTAATTTTATGTAACTTCAATTTTTAATTTTGTTTCAATTTCCTTTTTTATTCAATTAACTTTTCTATTCAACTTCCTTTTTTATTTAATTTCCAAATAAATCGTTAAGGTATAACCACTATACCTTAACGGTCTATTTGGAAATTGAATAAATATGAAAGTTGAATATAAATAAAAAGGAAGTTGAACAAAATTAAAAATTGAACGTTCATTCAATATCCCACTATACCTTAACGATCATTTTTTACCTTAATTTCCAAATAGATTGTTAAGGTATAGTGGTTTTTTTGAATAAACTTTCATAAAATTAACAATGTAAGTTCATTCAAAAAATCACTATACGTTAACGATCTATTTGGAAATTAACTAAAAAAGGAAGTTGAATAGAAAACAAAATTAAATAAAAATACAAGTTGCATAAAAATAAAAATGGAAGTTCATTCAAAAAACCACTATACCTTAACGATCTATATGGAAATTAAATAAAAATGGAAGTGGAATGGAAAAGGAAATTGATTGAAAATGTAAGTTGAATAAAAATAAAAATGGAAGTTCCATAAAATTAAAAATGGAGGTTCATTCAAAAAACCACTATACCTTAACGATCTATTTGGAAATTGAATCAAAATGGGAGTTCAATAAAAATAAAATTGGAAGTTGCATAAAATTAACAATGTAAGTTCATTCAAGAAACCATAATACCTTAACGATCTATTTGGAAATTAAATGAAAAAAGGAAATCGTTAAGGTATGAAAATAAAAATAGATCGTTAAGGTATAGTGGTTTCTTAGTAGGGAAATTGAACAAAAATGAAAGTTGCATAAGATTAACAATGGAAGTTGAATAGAGAAGGAAATTGAAAAGAAAATTGAATAAAAATGGAAGTTGAATAAAAATAAAAATGAAAGTGGCATAAAAATAAAAATGGAAGTTCATTCAAGAAACCACTATACCTTAACGATCTATTTGGAAATTAAATAAAAATGAAGTTGAATAGACAAGAATAAAAATAAAAATGAAAGTTGCATAAAATTAACAATGGAAGTTCATTGAAGAAAGCACTATACCTTAACGATCTATTTGGAGATTAAATAAAAATGAAATTTGCATAAAATAACAATGGAAGTTCCACAAAATTAACAATCGGAAGTTCATTGCAGATCACACTATACCTTAACGATCTATTTGGCAATTAAATTCAACGTCATTTTTTATTTAATTTCCAAATAGATCGCGAAATAAAAATGGAAGGTCATTCAAAAACCACTATACCTTAACGGTCTATTTGAAAATTGAATAAAAATAAAAAAGGAAGTTGAATAGAAAAGAAAGTTGAATAGAAAAGGAAATTGAATAAAAATGGAAGTTGAATAGAAAAGGAAATTGAATAAAAATAAAAATTAAAAATAGAAGTTCATTCAGGAAACCACTATACCTTAACGATTTATTTGAAATTAAGTAAAAAATGAAGTCGAATAGAAAAGGAAATTGAATAAAAATGGAAGTTGAATAGAAAGGGAAATTGAATAAAAATGGATGTTGAATAAAAATAAAAATAAAAATGAAAGTCGAATAAAAATGGAAGTTCATTGAAGAAACCACTGTACCTTAACAATCTATTTGGAAATCAAATAAAAATGGAAGTGGAATAAAAATAAAAATGGAAGTTGAATAGAAAAGGAAGTTGCATAAAATTAAAAATGGAAGTTCATTCAAGAAACCACTATACCTTAGCGATCTATTTGGAAATTAAACAAAAATGAAGTTGAATATAAAAGGAAGTTGAATAGAAAAGGAAATTGAATAAAAATTGAAGTTGAATAAAACTAAAAATTGATGTTGACCAAAAATAAAAATGGAAGTTGCATCAAAATTGAAAATGGAAGTTCATTCAAGAAACCACTATACCTTAACGATCTATTGGAAATTGAAAAAAAAGAAGAAGCTAAACAGAAAAGGAAATTGAATAAAAATGAAGTTGAATAAAAATAAAAATGGAAGTTTATTCAAGAAACCACTATACCTTAGCGATCTATTCGGAAATTAAATAAAAAAATGAACTTAAATAGAATAGGAAATTGGAAGTTGCATAAAATTAAAATTAAAAATGGAAATTAAATAAAAAAGAGGAAGTTGAATAGAAAAGAAGGAATAAAAATGGAAGTTCATTCAAGAAACCACTATACCTTAACGATCTATTTGGAATTTAAATAAAAAAGGAAGATGAACAGAAAAGGAAATTGAATAAAAATGGAAGTTGAATAAAAATAAAAAATAGAAGTTGCATCAAAATGGAACTTCCAATTCTATTTTTTATTCAATTTCCTTTTCTATTCAACTTCCTTAAAGATAAAAATGGAAGTTGAATAGAAAATGAAATTGAATAGAAAATGAAATTGAATAACAATGCAAGTTGAATAAAAATAAAAATGGAAGTTGCGTAAAATTAAAAATGGAAGTTCTTTCAAGAAACCACTATACCTTAATGATCTATTTGGCAATTAAATAAAAAAGGATGTTGAATAGAAAATAGAATTGAATAAAAATGGAAGTTGCATAAAAATAACAATGGAATTCTTTCAAGAAACCACTATACCATAACGATCTATTTGGAAATTAAATAAAAAAGGAAGTTGAATAAAAATAGAAATTTAACAAAAAAGGTAGTTGCATAAAATCAAAAAAGAAAGTTGAATAAAAATAAAAATGGATGTCACATAAAATTAAAAATGGAGGTTCATTCAAGAAACCAATATACCTTAACGATCTATTTGGAAATTAAATAAAAAAGGACGTTGAATAGAAAAGGAAATTGAATAAAATAAAATGGAAGTTGAATAAAATTAAAAATGGAAGTTGAATAAAAATAAAAATGGAAGTTGCATAAAATTAATAATGGAAGTTCATTCAAGAAACCACTATACCTTAACGATTTATTTGGAAATTAAAAAAAAAAAAAAAAAAGAAAAAGAAGTTGAATAGAAAAGTTAATTGAATAAGAGTTGAAGTTCAATAAAAATAAAAATGGAAGTTGTATAAAATTAACAATGGAAGTTTATTCAAGAAACCACTATACCTTAATGATCTATTTGGAAATTGAATAAAAAAGGAAGTTGAATAAAGTTAACAATGGAAGTTCATTCAAGAAACCATTACAACTTATTTTTATTCAATTTTGTTTTCTATTCAACTTCTATTTTTATTTAATTTCCAAATAGATCGTTAATGCATAGTGGTTTTTTGAAAGAACTTCCATTTTTGATTTTATGCAACTTTCATTTTTATTTTTATTCAACTTCCAGTTTTATCCAATTTCCTTCTCTATTCAACTTCATTTTTTATTGAATTTCCCAATAGATCGTTAAGGTATAGTGGTTTCTTGAATGAAAATGGAAGTTGAACAGAAAAGGAAATTGAATAAAAATGGAAGTTGCATAAAATTAACAATGGAAGTTGCATAAAATTAAAAATGGAAGTTCATTCAAGAAACCCCTATACCTTAACGATCTATCATTTTTATTTTTATACAACTTCCTTTTCTATTCAACTTCCTTTTTTATTTAATTTCCAAATAATTGAATACAAATGGAAGTTGCATAAATATAAAAATGTAAGTTGTATAAAATTAAAAAGACCGTTAAGGTATAGTGGAAGTTCATTCAACAAACCACTATATCATAATGATCTATTTGGAAATTAAATAAAAAAGGAAGCTGAATAGAAAAGGGAAATTGAATAAAAATGAAAGTTCAATAAAAATAAAAATGGAAGTGCATAAAAATAAAAATGGAAGTTGCATAAAAATAAAACTGGAAGTTCATTTAAGAAACCACTATATCTTAACGATCTATTTGAAAATTAAATGAAAAAGAAAGTTGAATACAAAATGAAATTAAATAAAAAAGGAAGTAGAATAAAAATGAAGTTGATTCGAGAAACCACTGTACCTTAACGATCTATGCAACTTCCATTTCTATTTTTATTCAACTTCTATTTTTATTCAACTTTCTTTTTTATTTAATTTTCAAATAGATCGTTAAGGTATAGTGGTTTCTTGAATGAACTTTCATTTTTAATTTTATGCAACTTCACTTTTCTATTCAACTTCCTTTTTTATTCAATTTCCAAATAGATCGTTAAGGTATAGCGGTTTCTTCAATGAACTGCCATTTTTAATTTTATGCAACTTCATTTTTAATCAATTTCCTTTTCTATTCAACTTTCTTTTTTATTCAACTTTCTTTTTTATTTAATTTCCTTTTTTATTTAACATCCTTTTTATTTAATTTCCAAATAAATCGTTAGGGTATAGTAGTTTATTGGATGAACTTCCACTTATAATTTTATGCAACTTCAATTTTTAATTTTCTATTCAACTTCCATTTTATTCAAGTTCCATTTGTATTTTTATTCAACTTCCATTTTTATTTAATTTCCTTTCCTATTCAACTTACTTTTTTATTTAATTTCCAAATAGATCGTTAGGGTATAGTGGTTTAAAAATGAGCTTCCATTTTTAATTTTATTTAACTTCCATTTTTATTCAACTTCCATTTTTATTTAATTTCCAAATAGATCGTTAAGATATAATGGTTTCTTAAATGAATTTCCATTTTTATTTTTATTCAACTTCAATTTTCATTTAATTTTTACTTTTATGCAACTTCTTTTTTTTATTTAATTTCCAAATAGATCGTTAAGGTATAGTAGTTTCTTGAATGAACTTTGATTTTTATTTTTATTCAACTTCCATTTTTATTCAATTTCCCTTTCAATTCAACTTCTTTTTTTATTTAATTTCCAAATAGATCGTTAGGGTATAGTAGTTTATTGAATGAACTTCCATTTTTAATTTTATGCAATTTCATTTTTATTTTTATTAAACTTCCATTTTTATTCAATTTCAATTTCATTTTCTATTCAACTTCCTTTTTTATGTAATTTCCAAATAGATTGTTATGGTATAGTGGTTTCTTAAATGAACTTCCATTTTTATTTCTATTCAACTTCTTTTTTTATTTAATTTCTAAATAATTCACACATAACGTATAGTGGTTTCTTGAATGAATTGCCACTTTTAATTTAATGCAACTTCCTTTTTTATTCAATTTCCTTTTCTATTCAACTTCCTTTTTTAATTTTATGAAACATCCATTTTTAATTTTATGCAACTTCCATTTTTAAATTTATGCAACTTCCATTTTTATTTTTATTCAACTTCAATTTTTATTCAATTTCAACTTCCATTTTTATTCAATTTCCTTTTCTATTCAACTTCTTTTTTTATTTAATTTCCAAATATATCGTTAAGGTATAGTGGTTTCTCGAATGAACTTCCATTTTTAATTTAATGCAGCTTCCATTTTGATTCAATTTCCTTTTCTATTCAATTTCCTTTTTTATTTAATTTCCAAATGGATCGTTAAGGTATAGTGGTTTCTTCAATGAACTTCCATTTTTAATTTTATGCAACTTTCATTTTTAATTTTATGCAACTTCCATTTTTATTCAATTTCCTTATGCAACTTCCATTTTATTTTTATGCAACTTCCATTTTTATTCAATTTCCATTTTTAATTTTATGCAACTTCCATTTTTGTTTTTATCCAATTTCGTTTTTTATTTAATTTTCATTTTTATTTAATTTCCAAATAGATCATTAAGTTATAGTGGTTTATTGAATGAACTTCCATTGTTAATTTTATGCAAATTTCATTTTTATTTTTATTCAACTTCTATTTTTATTTTTATTCAATTTCTTTTTTATTCAGCTTTCTTTCTTATTCAATTTCCAAATAGATCGTTAAGGTATAGTGGTTTCTTGAATTAAATTCCATTGTTAATTTTATGCAACTTCCATTTTTATTTGTATTCAACTTCTATTTTTATTCAACTTCCTTTTTTATTTAATTTCCAAATAGATCGTTATGGTATACTAGTTTCTTAAATGAACTTCCATTTTTAATTTTATGCAACTTCCATTTTTATTTTTATTCAACTTCCATTTTTATCCAATTTATTTTCTATTCAACTGCTTTTTTTTTATTTTATTTCCAATAGATCGTTAAGGTACAGTGGTTGCCTGAATGAACTTGCATTTTCGATTTTGATGCAATTTCCATTTTTATTTTTATTCAACTTCCATTTTTATTTAATTTCCTTTTCTATTTAACTTCCATTTTTATTTCTATTCAACGTCCTTTTTTATTTAATTTTCATTTTTTATTCAACTTCTTTTTTTATTTAATTTCCACATAGATCGTCAAGGTATAGTGGTTTCTTGAATGAACTTCCATTGTTAATTTTCTACAACTTCCATTTTTATTTTTATTCATCTTGCATTTTTAACAATGGAAGTTTATCCAAGAAACCACTATACCTTAACGATCTATTTGGAAATTAAATAAAAAATGAAGTTAAATAGAAAAAAGAAGTTGAATAAAAATGGAAGTTGAATAAAAATGAAAATGGAAGTTCCACAAAATTAACAATGGAAGTTCATTTAAGAAACATTACCTTAACGATCTATTTGGAAATTAAATAAAAAGGAAGTTTCATAAAATTAACAATGGAAGTTCATTCAAGAAACCATTACACCTTGACGAGCTATGTGGAAATTAAATAAAAAAAAAAAGTTGAATAGAAATGGAAGTTGCATAAAATTAACAATGTAAGTTCATTCAAGAAACCATAATACCTTAATGATCTATTAGGAATTTAAAACTTTTTATTTTTTTTCAACTTCCATTTTTCTTCAAGTTACTTTTCAATTCAACAAAAAAGGAAGTTGAATAGAAAATGAAATTGAATAAAAATGGAAGTTGAAGAAAAATAAAAGTGGAACTTGCATAAATTTAACAATGGACGTTAATTCAAGAAACCACTATATCTTAACAATCTATTTGGAAATTACATACAAAAGAAGTTGAATAGAAAAGTAAATTGAATAAAAATGGAAGTTGAATAAAAATAAAAATGGAAGTTGCATAAAATTAAAAATGGAAGTTCATCCAAGAAACCACTATACCTTGACGATCTATTTGGAAATTAAATAAAAAAGAAGTTGAATAGAAAATGAAATTTAATAATAAAGGAAGTTGAATAAAAATAAAAATGGAAGTTACATAAAGTTAAAAATGGAAGTTCATTCAAGAAACCACTATACCTTAACGATCTATTTGGAAATTAAATAAAAAAGGAAGTTGAATAGAAATGGAAATTCAATAAAAATTGAAGTTGACTAAAAATAAAAATTGAAGTTGCCTAAAATTAACAATGGAATTTAATTCAAGAAACCATTATACCTTAACGATCTATTTGGAAATTAAATAAAAAAAGAAGTTGAATAGAAAAGGAAATTACATAAAAATAGAAGTTGAATAAAAATAAAAATGGAAGTTGAGTAAAATTAACAATAAAAGTTGTTTCAAAAAATCATTATACCTTAACGATCTATTTGGAAATTAACTTCCATTTTTAATTTTGTGCAACCTCCATTTTTGTTTTTATTCAATTTCCTTTTTTATTCAACTTTCTTTTTTATTTAATTTCCAAATAGATCGTTATGGTATAGTGGTTTCTTGAATGAACTTCCATTGTTAATTTTATGCAACTTCCATTTTTATTTTTATTCAACTTCAATTTTTAATTTTATTCAACTTCCATTTTCAATTTTGTGCAACTTTCATTTTTAATTTTATGCGACATCCATTTCCATTTTTATTCATTTTTCTTTTCTATTCAACTTCCTTTTGGAGATTAAATAAAAAAGGAAGTTGAATAGAAATGGAGGTTGAATAGAAAAGGAAGTTGAATAAAAATAAAATTGGAAGTTGCATAAAATTAGCATTGGAAGTTCATTCAAAAATCCACTATACCTTAACGATCTATTTGGAAATTAAATAAAAAAGGAAGTTGAATAGAAATGGTATTGGATAAGATAGAAGTTTGAATAAAAAATAAAATGAAGTTGTATAAATTACAAGGAAGTTCATTCCAAGAAACCACTATACTTAACAATCTATTTGGAATTAATAAAAAGGGAAATTGTATAACATTAAAAATGGAAGTTTATTCAAGAAACCACTATACCCTAACGATTTATTTGGAAATTAAGTAAAAAATGAAGTCGAATAGAAAAGGAAATTGAATAAAAATGGAAGTTGAATAAAAATAAAAATGGAAGTTGCATAAAATTAAAAATAGAATTTCATAAAATTAAAAATGGAAGTTCATTCCAGAAACCACTATACCTTAACGATCTATAAAAATTGAAGATAGATAGAAAAACAAATTGAATAAAAATTGAAGTTGAATAGAAAAGGAAATTGGATAAAAATTGAAGTTGAATAAAAAAAATAAAAATTGAAGTTCATTCGAGAAACCACTATACCTTAACGATCTATTTGGAAATTTAATAAAAAAAGAAGTTGAATAGAAAAGGAAATTGAATAGAAATAAAATAACAATGGAAGTTGAATAGAAAAAGAAATTGAATAAAAAAGGAAATTGAATAAAAAAAGGAAGTTGAGTAGAAAAGTGAATTTAATAAAAATGGAAGTTGAATAAAAATAAAAATGGAAGTTGCATAAAATTAACAATGGAAGTTCATTCAAGAAACCATTATACCTTAACGATCTATTTGGAAATTAAATAAAAAAGAAATTGAATAAAAAACAAAGGAAGTTGAATAAAAAAGGAAGTTGAATGGAAAAGAGAATTGAATAAAATAGATCTAATTGAAACCACTATACCTTAAAAAAAAAAAAAAATTATTGATTAGGCAAACTAAAACTAATCAATTGGATGTGTCATAGAGTATGACGGTTGAAAGAATACATTAACTGTATGTATTGACTGATTATATATGATCTATGTTTATATACATGTGTTGTGTGGGAGGAGATAGGGGATGTACTCCACGGTTTAGGGGAAGATAGGGTACAGACCTCTAAACCGGACTTTTGTGTGACATTGATACAGCACTACAATGTGTATCAAGTGTTGATTATGGAAGTGTTCGAATTGATTTGATATAGCACTAAAATGTATATCGTTATCAACTGTGAGGTGTAGAAGTGATTCTATATTATGTTGATACAACACCGAAATGTGTATCTTTCGTAAAGTACAGAAATGAATTTCGCGTTATCGATACAGCATTATAATGTGTATCTGTCATTGTAGACACCCCATTTTGACCGGCCCTAAGGCTTGGGCGCTTTCTTTTGATTACCCGATGATGACAATTAGAATGTGTTTCTCACAGAATTCTCAGTAAAAGAAATGAAATTTGAACTTTAATCCCAACCTTCACCATTATGGCCAAATTATTTTAAAATATTGAATATTTCATTAATTTAGTATTTTTTTAATTTTTCATAATTTTATGTGTTTGTTCATATTTTTGGTGTATTTTATATAAAAGAAAATAATAAAACAAATTATCTTATGTGTTTAAAATTATTATATTATATGTTTAGTATTTTATATAAAAATATATTAGTATATTATATGTTTAATATTTTGGTATAAATTATATATTTTAGATATTATATTATATTATATTATATTATATTATATATATGATAAAAAAATATAAAAAAATTCATGTCGGTTGCCGACATGCACCCAGCGCACATATGCATAATATATATATTATTATGATAAGAAACAGAGTACCATTGAAGCAGTAGCATGCAGATTACCATTGAACCATTGAAGTAGCAGCAGCAGCTGCAACCATTGAAGCCACATCAGCAGCCACTAGATTCAGTCTGTTAGTTTAGATTCAGTTAGGAGTTTGTTATCTCAGTTAGAGTTTGTTGTAACAAACTCCTAACCAACACTAACCAACTCTCCTGTATTAACTATAAAGAGGTGTCTGCCTAAATGTAATATTGTGGTGAATGAAATATAATTTCTCAATATTCTCATTTCTTGTTATGGTATCAGAGCCAAATAGCTCTCACGAGCAAGGTTCATTCATGGCGGTTTCTTCATCTTCTCTACCACCAAATCTTAGTCTCCTACTTTCAAACTTTCAGTCTCTAGTAACAGTGAAACTTGATTCTTCCAATTTTCTTGTTTGGAAACATCAACTGCAGAATGTGCTTAGAGCCACCGATTTGTTTGATTTTGTAACTGGAGTGATTTCTTGTCCAGATCCACAGATTCTTGATGCCTCTGGAAAAGTAATTGACAATCCAGAGTTTGCCAAATGGAAGATCATTGATGCACACCTATTGAGTTGCATTACTGCAACTCTCTCCTCATCTGTGTTCACCACAGTTCTTCATTATCAACACAGTGCTCAAGTCTGGAGTGCTCTTGAGAAGAGATTTACCTCACTCTCTCGATCTCACATACATCAATTGAAGAATAAACTTCAATCAGTCTCCAAGAAAGGTCTCTCAATGGAGGAATATTTGACTCAGATTCGCACTATTGCAGATCAACTCAGTCTTGTATCAGCTACAGTTGAAGATGAAGATTTGGTTCTGTTAACTCTCAACGGATTGCCAGCTGAATATGAGGCTTTGAAAACTACTATTCGAGCCAGAGCAGAGGCTATTACTATGGAAGATTTGAGTTCACTGCTTTGTTCTGAAGCAATACATGTAGAAAATAAAACTAAACATGCTCTTATTAGTGATTTACCAATGGCATGTGCTGTCACTACTGGCTCTGCATCTGGATCTGTTGCATATCCTCCGTCTAATAGAGGATATTCATCTGGAAATCGAGGTAGATATCCATTTCGTGGACATAGAGGAGGAAGATACCGAGGAACTGGAAGATATCGCCGAGGTAGATATGGAGGACAGTCAGGGAGATATGATAACAGACATGATAGTAGTTCAAGCAGTTCTTCTTATTCTGGCTGTCAAATCTGTGGAGGTCATACTCATAGTGCTTTTGATTGTTGGTTTCGTATGGATTCCAACTATCAACCTGTTCAGGCTTCTTTTCCATCTAATTCTCAGTCTTTTCCATCTCATGCTTACTCTGTCACTGCAAATCCATCTTCTTCTAATCAGTTTTTTGCTTCATCTGATTCATCCACACCATGGTACATAGACTCTGCTGCCACCAATCATATCACAAATGATTTGGCTAATCTCCAACTCTATCAACCTTACCAAGGCTCAGACCAAGTCACTGTTGGTAATGGTCAGGCTGTTCCCATTCAACACATTGGTAAGGGATTACTCCCTACTCCTCAATATTCCTTTTCTCTCAATAACCTTCTTCATGTGCCTAACATTTCCTCTAACCTCTTATCTGTTCATCAACTTACTAAGGATAATAACTGTTCTGTAACTTTTGATTCTAACTCCTTTGTGGTTCAGGACAAGCATACAAACAAGATTCTACATAAAGGACCTAATATTCATGGACTTTACCATTTTGCTGATTCATCCTCTTCCATGATTCCTCAAGCTCATGTTGCTAAGGCAAACTCACAAGTCTCTGTGTCTACCTGGCATCAAAGACTTGGTCATCCTTCTGCACTAAAATTTCATCATCTTCTTCAACATTTACCTGCCCCTTTATCAAATAAAGATTGTAATTCATTAGTTTGCACTTCTTGTAGTGTTGCTAAGATACATAGGTTGCCTTTCAAACTGTCTACTTCCACAGTTAATAAGCCATTTTCTCTTGTGCATAGTGATGTTTGGGGCCCATTTCATGCTTCTCTCACTGGTTATAAATACTATCTTTTGTTTGTTGATGATTTCACAAGATTTACTTGGATCTATCCTCTTTATGTTAAGAGTGAAGTCTTTTCTACATTTCTTTTGTTTAAAGCTTATGTGGAAAAACAATTTGATACTTTCTTGAAAATTCTCCGAACTGATAATGGAACTGAATTTGTCAATCATAAAATGGATAGTTATCTTGCTGAAAATGGTATTCTACATCATCTCACTTGTCCTTACACTCCCGAACAAAATGGTATTGCTGAGAGAAAACATCAACATATTGTTGAAACAGCTATTGCATTAATGTATCAATCTAGCATGCCTCTCACCTACTGGTTTGAAGCTCTAGCTACAGCTGTGTTTCTTATCAATAGGATGCCTAGTTTGTCTCTTCATCATAAATCACCTTTTCAGTTACTCTTTCATGCTCTTCCAGATTATGAATTTTTCAAAGTATTTGGTTGCCAATGTTTTCCATGGCTTCGACCTTATATTGATCATAAGCTTCAACCAAGATCTTCACCTTGTGTCTTCTTAGGTTACCATCCATCCATTAAAGGCTACAGGTGTTTGGATCCCTCTACTGGAAAAATTGTGTTGTCTAGACATGTCTTGTTCAATGAGTCTTGCTTCCCATTTGCTATTCAAACACCTTCTCCTCCTACTCTACCTAATCTCACATCCTTTTTCTGGTCTTCTTCTCCATCTACCACATCTTCCTCATCTCTTTCTCCTGTTCCTTCCTCATCATTTTCTACTCCATCTACCAGTTCTGTCCCTACAAATGTTTCACCTACTGTTTTTTTCTGTTCTTCCTACAGCACCTGCTCCTATATTTCCTGCAGCTTCTACTACTAGTTTTCCTGCAGTCTCTACTGATGTTCCTGTTTCTTCTTCTCTTCCTACTGCAGCACCTGATCCTCTTATTACTAAGGCATCTGCTACTGGTTTTCCTGCAGTCTCTACTGCTGTTCCTATTTCTTCTTCTGTTCCTATTGACTCTATTTCTATTCACCTTCCACCTCTCCCTTCTCACTCTACTTCTTGTAGTACTCATCCTATGACTACTAGATCTAAAGGTTCCCTTTCTCAGCATAATGCAGCTTCTTCTCTTTCCCAGAATACTGTACCTCCTTCTTGTCTTCTTACTCACACTCCTCCAGTGGATCTTACTAGCACTGAGCCTCAAAATGCTGCTCAAGCTTTAACTTCTCCTCTCTGGCTTAATGCTATGAATGAGGAGTTTCAAGCTCTCCATAAACAAGGTACTTGGACCCTTGTTCCTCCTTCTTCTACCAAATCTGCTATAGGCTGTAAGTGGGTTTTTCGTATTAAAAAAAATTCAGATGGTACCATTGCTCGTTACAAGGCTCGCTTAGTTGCTAAGGGATACTTGCAACAAGAGGGCATTGATTATGATGAAACTTTCAGTCCCGTTGCTAAGCAACCTACTATTCGGATTCTCTTGTGTCTTGCCCTTCAAAATCAGTGGTCTCTCAAGCAGTTGGACATCTCCAATGCTTTCCTACATGGTAAGTTAGATGAAGAGGTATATATGTTGCAACCTCAGGGTTTTGTTGATTCCACCTTTCCTCATCATGTGTGCAAATTACACAAAGCTTTGTATGGCCTCAAGCAAGCTCCTCGAGCTTGGTACTCCACCTTCTCATCTTTCTTACTTACTCAAGGCTTCTGTCATAGTTATGCTGATCCTTCTCTCTTTGTCAGAAAGACCTCTACTAGTATCACTATTTTGCTCATCTATGTAGATGACATTCTGCTAACTGGAAGTGATCCAAATTTGATCCAAGCCTTACTTGCTCAGATGCATGTAGCCTTTTCCATGAAGGAACTAGGAGATGTCTCCTATTTTTTAGGCATTTCTGTTCAAGCTCTTTCCACTGGTTACTTCTTGTCTCAGCACAAATATGCTCAAGAGCTGCTCCATAAAGCTGGTATGGCTCATTGTAAGCCCTGCTCCACTCCTATTGCTCCGAAATCTTTTGCTGTTCCTTCCTCCACTGATCTGCTTCCTTATGCTCAGCCTTCCTTTTATCGAAGCATTGTTGGTGGTTTACAATACTTAACCATTACTCGACCTGACATTGCCTTTGCTGTCAATCAAGCTTGTCAGCATATGCAAGCTCCCACTAATGCTCACTTTGCTCTAGTTAAAAGACTGCTCAGATATATTCAAGGCACTGTTTCTCATGGTCTTACTTTCAGCAAAGGATCTTATGATCTTCATGCCTTTACGGATTCAAATTGGGCAGGAGATTGCACTGACAGAAGATCTACTTCCGGCTTTTGTATATATCTTGGTTCCAATCTTATATCTTGGTCTTCTAAAAAGCAACCCACCGTCTCTAGGTCCTCTACAGAGGCTGAATATCGGTCAATGGCTCACACTACAGCAGAAATTTGTTGGCTTCAACAATTGCTCACAGAATTATATGTTCCTTCTTCTGCTGTCCCTGTGTTATGGTGTGACAATGTTTCTGCTATGGCCTTAGCCTCCAATCCAGTGTTTCATTCTAAATCTAAACACATCGAGGTGGACTGTCATTTCATTCGGGAAAGAGTCGTCTCTAAACAAATCTCTTTGGCTTATATTGCTACTGATGATCAGATTGCTGATATCTTTACTAAGCCCCTTTCTTCTTCCCGGTTTCTTTACCTTAAGTCCAAGCTTCTGGTGCTTCCTAGCCCCATCATCTTGCGGGGGACTGATAAGAAACAGAGTACCATTGAAGCAGTAGCATGCAGATTACCATTGAACCATTGAAGTAGCAGCAGCAGCTGCAACCATTGAAGCCACATCAGCAGCCACTAGATTCAGTCTGTTAGTTTAGATTCAGTTAGGAGTTTGTTATCTCAGTTAGAGTTTGTTGTAACAAACTCCTAACCAACACTAACCAACTCTCCTGTATTAACTATAAAGAGGTGTCTGCCTAAATGTAATATTGTGGTGAATGAAATATAATTTCTCAATATTCTCATTTCTTGTTAATATTATATTATTATTATATTTATATTATTATATTATTTTATTATTATATTATTTTTATATTCTATGATTATGCCTATATAAGGCATTGAATGGCAGAGGAATTATGGGGGGGAATTTGAGAGGAATTCTAGGACCATTCTGGAGAGGCAAAATTCTGAGGGAGAGATTCTGAGGGAGTTTTAGAGAATTGAAGAAAAGGAATTCTGAGGAATTTTTGAGAGCATTCTGTGAGAGGCATTTTGAAGAGAGAAATTCTGAGGGGGGAGGCTCAGAAGGGATAGAAGGATTAAGAGGGAGAAAGAAATAAAATATTTTCTTTAATATTTTTATTTCTATTTCATCACTACACCATTCAAAAAAACCACTAAAGTTATAATTTCAAATTTTGGATTGAGAATTGAGAACACATTCCACAGACTTGAGAGTAATCAAAAAGAAAGTTTGTGACTCAGAAAATTCATTATTTCTCCAAAAGGTGAGTTTTCGCAAATTTTCATTTAATTTAAAATGTGATATAATTTGTGTAAATACTTTATTTACTTCGTTTTATAACTGTTTCGTTTTATATCGCTTTAATGGGATGGCTGCACCACTGCACCACCTACATATCTGCTGTAATTTAAATATGGTATATAAATTGTTGTAATTTATTACTTTAAATAAATATCCCGGCGGTGAATAGTAAACTCCGGCGGTGAATAGCACCTCCGGTGGTGAATAGTAACCCCGGCGGTGAATAGTACCTAATTTGTTTAAATACTTTATTTACCTCATTTTATATCGCTTTAATGGGATGGCTGCACCACTGCACCACCTATATATCTGCTGTAATTTAAATATGGTATATAAATTGTTGTAATTTATTACTTTAAATAAATATCCCGGCGGTGAATAGTAACCTCCGGCGTGAATAGCACCTTCGGCGGTGAATAGTAACCCCGGCGGTGAATAGTACCTAATTTGTTTAAATACTTTATTTACCTCGTTTTATATCGCTTTAATGGGATGGCTGCACCACTGCACCACCTACATATCTGCTGTAATTTAAATATTGTATATAAATTGTTGTCATTTATTACTTTAAATAAATATCCCGGCGGTGAATAGCACCTCCGGCGGTGAATAGTAACCCCAGCGGTGAATAGTACCTAATTTGTTTAAATACTTTATTTACCTCGTTTTAATCGCTTTAATGGGATGGCTGCACCACTGCACCACCTACATATCTGCTGTAATTTAAATATTGTATATAAATTGTTGTAATCCCGGAGGTGAATAGTAACCTCCGGCGGTGAATAGCACCTCCGGCGGTGAATAGTAACCCCAGCGGTGAATAGTACCTAATTTGTTTAAATACTTTATTTACCTCGTTTTATAACTTTTTTTTATCGCTTTAAATAGGATGGCTGCACCACTGCACCAATTTAAATATTGTATATTTCTTACTTTAAATAATTTATCCCGGCGGTGAATAGTAACCTTCGGCGGTGAATAGTACCTCCGGCGGTGAATAGTAACCCCGACTATTTACTTTTGCTCGCTTTATTATATGCTAGTTAGGGGGCAGTTTAATTTATTTCAACGATTTATGTTGTAAATCTCAAGTTTGTTTGTACTAACCAATTAATCAATTTCGCATAATCATCTCTGCAACCTCCCTCCATTCATTATTGTAATAAATTAGACAGCCCCCTTTTATTTATTATTCATTTGGTTTTGTAATAATTATTTATTTGGATACTTGGACATTCGAACCCTCCTGCGTGAGGGCACAGTAATTCATTCGGACCTCCTTCGTGAGGACAAATATGTAATAAGTTGTATGTCTTCCAACCCCCATTCTTTCTCCCTTTTATTTCACTGCTTATGATGGTTAGATTAAGGACATCATGTTTAAATTAGCATTTTTCATGATTTGCATCCATTCGTTTACATGCATAAAAGTTCGGCTCATCATATTATTCACATGTCAAATTCAAACTCTTTACTTGAATACATGCTCTATCATATGCCTTGAATTGACTCGCATGTCATGCTAGTAGCCGAACTTATTACTTGCACGTTGTATGTGTTGCATTAGCCATATCGCATTAAATAGGATCATGCATGTTTTTCTAATTGTTTACCTTCTTTTGTCTCGCCTTCGCTTCGGACATAAGGTAAGTTTTTATGCTTTAGCATATTGCATAAGTGTGATTGCTGTCATATCAAATATACTACCATGAGGCTACATGCTTACTTGATATACCTGTTTGGATGCCTGTGGATGAAGGCTAATCACCTGAATTTGGATACTTTGATTCATGTATATATGAGATCACCATTTTCAGTGATACATATTCAAAACATTTTTTTAAAACAAACATGGAATCAAACGTTCCAACTTTTTCGTGAAATTAGTCTATACTTGTATGTTACATATAGAACAAGAGCATATATTGTACATAAAAACCACATCATGATTAGTAGAGGCCGATCTTGATCGGGTGAGTGGGGTGTTCAATTATTGACCTTCCCTCTCATACCTAAGTTCCCGAACCAAGACACTTTGGTAACGACGGACTAATGGCCTTTGGCACGAGTCACGGGTTTCCTAAATTTCCCATAATATTTAGGTGGCGACTCTGAAATCTGGCAAAACAGTCCATTTTTGGCATTTGATTCAAACATCGATTTTCCAAAACAATTGCCGGATTTGGACTCTTTTTGTGTTTCCACTATTTCACATTGCACTTGTGAAATCAGATTCAGAACAACACACAAGTGGAGTCCGAACTGTAAGGGCTATTTCATTCTTCCGAAAGGGGGCGCGAAAAGCCGAGCTACAGTTTCTGGCGACTCTGCTGGGGATTTAGAGAACTTGACTTGAAATTTATGATGTGAATTTTTATGTACATTTATATGTTCTTTGCATTTGCATTTGCATTGGTGCACTTAAAGTTCCTGTGTTGCCCAGATGCTGATGGGAGCACAAGCAAGCTTTTTGTGACACTACACCTATTTTTACGATACTTTAGAGGCCTTGTGTTATAACCTTTTGAGATTTGTCAAAAGGGTAGCTTTGCTATGTAGCCCTGCTATCTAGCTTTGCTATCTAAGGTTCTCAGACTCCGAAGAGAGGCTATTTGACTCTTCTGATTTCCTGGGATCTTTATTGGTTATGACCCAAAGGACTCTTTGGTAACGTCACCTTGACTTCAACCCTTAGAGTAAAGCCAACCTTGTACATTAGTGAGCTATAGTACCTTTCAAATTAGGACAGGATGCTTTCCTCTTTCTAGGATGTATGATACCACTTGTTTGAATAGTGAAACCCTAGATCATTTCAAGTTAGGACAGGATAACCCTACCCTTTTAGGGGTGTTTGTTCTCTTTCCTGCTATGTGTTATGTGCAAGTATTGGATCTATACAGGGGTTCTCAAATCGAATAAGTGGTTCAGGTTGTCAATTTAGCACCATTACTTCAAAAAAAAAAAAAAAAAAAAAAAAAAAAAAACAAAAACATAAAATCAAAAAATAACAAAATCATAAAATAAAAAAAAAAAAGGGCCGAAATCCCACAAAGTCGACCATCTCTGTGATTGGGGAGTGACACCTGTTGATTGCACGAGCTTTATTTTGAGTGTTGTGGCTGGCCCACACGTTTGACTGGCAATTTGAGAATGATTTTTATCTGAGTTCTGAATTGAGTATTGAGTCTAAGTTTGACTCCACCAAGTTTGTAGAGTTAGAGTCAGGCTCGAGTCATTCTAGTGAGTCAGAGTCTGTTGATTCGAGAGTGCTAACCTAGACATTTCTGTCTTGTCTAGGTCTTCTTTGTCATTTCTTTTGAGTCTGTGTCATAGCTGAGTCATAGTCTCTTTCAATAAATAGAAAAACAAAAAAAAAAAAAAAAAAAAAAATGCCATAGAGTCTGCCTACTTTCTATGCCTTTAAATCATTGCATTGACCAAAGTTTTCAAAACTTTTTCCAAAACTCTGATAAAAAACAAAGAGGAAGAATTTCCTCGAGATTTGCAAAATTTTGATCAACTGAGAAGAGAGAGGTGTACTAAGCCCTTGATGAATAAAATCATTTTTGTTAATGTGGGTACTGAGAAGGATCCTAGCTTGGTCCAAATTGGTTCTATCTGTCTTCGTAAGAGTACGAGTGATTAGTCACTTTGTGAAAAGATTTCAAAAAAACTGTTTTTGCGTGGTCCTACGAAAAACATGCCTGGAATTGATTATAAACATAGGATCCCTCTTGACTCAAGGTCCGACCTCCTTAGCTCCTTAGCTTTCAAACCATGATTCGAAATGATCAACCAACGTGTAAGGCTTGCATAGCCAAATTGGAAAACAGCCCTTCAACTAGGGGCCAATAAGGTCGAATATGATTCAAATGGAAACAGCCCTTGAACTAGGGGCAATGATGTGATTCAAATGGAGGCAGCCCTTCCACTAGGGGGCAATAAGGTCGATGTGATTCAGATTTGATGAAACAGCCCTTGAACGAGGGGTAAAAGTGTGAGGCTTGCATAGTTGAAATGGAGGCAACCCTTGAACTAGGGGCAATAAGGTACCACCCTTGAGAGGCTCGCTGGGCCGAAAACCCGGAAGGGCGACCTAGGCAAAAGTTAGAGCACAAAAAATAAAAAAGAAAATGAAAATGAAAAAGCTCGCAAGGTTGAAAACCCGAAAGGGCGGCTTTGGCAAAAGTTAGAGCGTAAAAGGAGAGTGTCAATACCCGAGTGAACCTTAGCCAGAACTATGTTAGGACCTGTGATTCAGATTGGAAACAACCTTGAACTAGGGGGCAAGAAGGTCAGATGTGAGTTAGATTGAAGCAGCCCTTGAACTAGGGGCAAAAGGAAAGGTTGGATGTGATCAAAGAGTTAAAACTGAATCGTTTCCCAATGAAGACCGCCCAGAAAGGCCAAACCCAGAATTTGAGAGAATGAATTTTATTATTGAAGGACAGTCGAGTTCCTATCCACTACACTAGGGGCAACACTAGGGGCAAATTCATACCCAATCAACCTAGTTCCTGCATCATCATATCTATCGTCAAGTGTAGCAGTTGTTCTTATAGTTGGCTTAGAGATTCCCTAATCAAACATGGACAAGTTAAAATGAAGTAGTAACCCTTGAGAGGCTCGCTGGGTGAAAACCCAAAAGGGCGACCCAGGCAAAAGTCAAAAAAAAAAAAAAAAAAAAAAAAAAAAAAAAATGAATGAAAAATATATATAGAAAAAAAAACAGAAAAAAATAAAAAAAAAATGAAATGATTGATGAAATAAAAGAGAGTGTCAATACCCGAGTGTGAAACCTTGGCCGGAACTACGATGGCCTGATTCTATCTTGAGGATACGTAGGTAGCTTCATTCTTGAAGTTTCGACCCCAATAATTTTTCAACTTATTCATTTCGTCCATGTTGATTGGTGTATCTTTAGTCGACTTGCTTGGTTGTCCTACCCGTGTTTGATTGGTTGTATTTTCATTCAGTTAAGTTCAGTAGTTGGTTCGAGTCAACTTGGTTCGGTTCGGTTCGACGGTTCGGTTCGGTCCAGCTTTACCTGGCTTCATTCGGCTCGGTCCGGTTATCCCCTTTGATTATCTGGTTTAGGACTATGCACCCCAATGGTTGATTCCATGTTAGTGAGTAGTGGCCAGTGCGAAAATAGGTTTTGATTAATTTGAATGAAGCTGACTAATTTTCTCGAAAATTGTTCCATTTTTGCAAAACTTGGACCATTCTTTGGATTTGAAAGGGAAAATTTTCAGTGCTCATAGCTTAGCTTACGTGATTTGAAACAGAAGAAAATGGAATATAAGTATGCTAATTTAACTCTCATGTTGATCAAAAAAATCAAGAGAAAAAAAAAAAAAAAAAAAAAAAAAAAAAGGGTCAAGGCAATGAACTAGGGGCAGTGTAAAGTATGTTATGTTTCTGTCTTCTCCACCGCTCGAGGTCAAACTAAGTCGTGTAGTAGTATATAAGTGATGTATTCATACCAATCAGGGTATTTCATACCAGTCAGTGGTTTCATACCAGTCAAGGTATTCATACCAATCAGGGTATTCATACCAGTCAGTGTATTCATACCAATCAGGGTATTCATACCAGTCAGTGTATATAAGGGTGTTCCTTTCATACCAGTCAGTATATTTATACCAGTCGGTGTATTTATACTAGTCAGTGTATATAAGTGTTTTGGAACGTTTTGCTTCGTTCTTCTTTCGTTAAGTCATTCTTTGATTCAAATCAGTATAGAATCAATGTTCAATTCAGAATTCAAAATTTAATCACTCTCAAATTCAATCAAACAAAAATGTTTTCAAACTCAAAGTGATATGTCAGTCACGCCATTGATGTGCAAAAAAATGAAACTTATTTTATTGAAGTAAATATCTGTGTGCATGTAAATATCTGTGTATTATCCTGCCTATGTTTGCAATGAGTTCCTAGGAGACCAACTGCGACGGTGGAAACTAGAGTTCGAATGGCGATGCCTAGAACGCAAAAGGTTCGGGATTTCCGAGACTAAAGTCTGGTTTAAATACCCAGAGGTGCATCCAGGGGTGCATTCTCGGCTTGAAATCTGTATGGTAGCCCCATAGGTTGAGATAGCTTATATGCGTCTCAATTCTGGATACTGAACCAACCTAGTCTGTCACCCCGTTGGAGAATAGGGAAAGTTGTGAATATGATCAGGAAGAAAAGGGGCATCTGTGAAGGTTACCCCTTGTCAGCAAGAAATCATTCTACCATACCTTCTTCCATTCGCGTAAGACGCGTTTGGACTTCGAATTTACCTTCGCTCCTTTCATGTGAATGATGCTAGATTTGATGTTTACCACCTTCTCCCTTTCCTCTTGCGTAAGACGCGTTTGGATTGCAAATCGGTTAGAAACAACAGGTGCACCTGTCTGTTTACACCACCCCCCCTCCTCTCGCTTAACACGCGTTTGGAAAGCAAATCCCTCCTCTCGCTTAACACGCGTTTGGAAAGCAAATTCCTCCTCTCGCCTAACACGCGTTTGGAAAGCAAATTCCTCCTCTCGCCTAACACGCGTTTGGAAAGAAAAATTCCTCCTCTCGCCTAACACGCGTTTGGAAAGCAAATTCCTCCTCTCGCCTAACACGCGTTTGGAAAGCAAATTCCTCCTCTCGCCTAACACGCGTTTGGAAAGCAAAATTCCTCCTCTCGCCTAACACGCGTTTGGAAAGCAAAATTCCTCCTCCCTAACACGCGTTTGGAAAGCAAATTCCTCCTCTCGCCTAACACGCGTTTGGAAAGCAAATTCCTCCTCTCGCCTAACACGCGTTTGGAAAGCAAATTCCTCCTCTCGCCTAACACGCGTTTGGAAAGCAAAATTCCTCCTCTCGCCTAACACGCGTTTGGAAAGCAAATTCCTCCTCTCGCCTAACACGCGTTTGGAAAGCAAATTCCTCCTCTCGCCTAACACGCGTTTGGAAAGCAAAATTCCTCCTCTCGCCTAACACGCGTTTGGAAAGCAAATTCCTCCTCTCGCCTAACACGCGTTTGGAAAGCAAAATTCCTCCTCTCGCCTAACACGCGTTTGGAAAGCAAATTCCTCCTCTCGCCTAACACGCGTTTGGAAAGCAAATTCCTCCTCTCGCCTAACACGCGTTTGGAAAGCAAAATTCCTCCTCTCGCCTAACACGCGTTTGGAAAGCAAATTCCTCCTCTCGCCTAACACACGTTTGGAAAGCAAATTCCTCCTCTCGCCTAACACGCGTTTGGAAAGCCAAATTCCTCCTCTCGCCTAACACGCGTTTGGAAAGCAAAATTCCTCCTCTCGCCTAACACGCGTTTGGAAAGCAAATTCCTCCTCTCGCCTAACACGCGTTTGGAAAGCAAATTCCTCCTCTCGCCTAACACGCGTTTGGAAAGCAAATCCCTCCTCTCGCCTAACACGCGTTTGGAAAGCAAATTCCTCCTCTCGCCTAACACGCGTTTGGAAAGCAAATTCCTCCACTCGCCTAACACGCATTTGGAAAGCAAATCCTCCTCTCGCCTAACACGCGTTTGGAAAGCAAATCCTCCTCTCGCCTAACACGCGTTTGGAAAGCAAATCCTCCTCTCGCCTAACACGCGTTTGGAAAGCAAAATTCCTCCTCTCGCCTAACACGCGTTTGGAAAGCAAAATTCCTCCTCTCGCCTAACACGCGTTTGGAAAGCAAATTCCTCCCTCGCTAACACGCGTTTGGAAAGCAAATCCCTCCTCTCGCCTAACACGCGTTTGGAAAGCAAATCCCTCCTCTCGCCTAACACGCGTTTGGAAAGCAAAATTCCTCCTCTCGCCTAACACGCGTTTGGAAAGCAAAATTCCTCCTCTCGCCTAATACGCGTTTGGAAAGCAAAATTCCTCCTCTCGCCTAACACGCGTTTGGAAAGCAAATTCCTCCTCTCGCCTAACACGCGTTTGGAAAGCAAATTCCTCCTCTCGCCTAACACGCGTTTGGAAAGCAAATTCCTCCTCTCGCCTAACACGCGTTTGGAAAGCAAATTCCTCCTCTCGCCTAACACGCGTTTGGAAAGCAAATTCCTCCTCTCGCCTAACACGCGTTTGGAAAGCAAATTCCTCCTCTCGCCTAACACGCGTTTGGAAAGCAAATCCCTCCTCTCGCCTAACACGCGTTTGGAAAGCAAATCCCTCCTCTCGCCTAACACGCGTTTGGAAAGCAAAATTCCTCCTCTCGCCTAACACGCGTTTGGAAAGCAAAATTCCTCCTCTCGCCTAACACGCGTTTGGAAAGCAAATTCCTCCACTCGGCTAACACGCGTTTGGAAAGCAAATCCCTCCTCTCGCCTAACACGCGTTTGGAAAGCAAATCCCTCCTCTCGCCTAACACGCGTTTGGAAAGCAAATTCCTCCTCTCGCCTAACACGCGTTTGGAAAGCAAATTCCTCCTCTCGCCTAATACGCGTTTGGAAAGCAAAATTCCTCCTCTCGCCTAACACGCGTTTGGAAAGCAAATTCCTCCTCTCGCCTAACACGCGTTTGGAAAGCAAATTCCTCCTCTCGCCTAACACGCGTTTGGAAAGCAAAATTCCTCCTCTCGCCTAACACGCGTTTGGAAAGCAAATCCTCCTCTCGCCTAACACGCGTTTGGAAAGCAAATTCCTCCTCTCGCCTAACACGCGTTTGGAAAGCAAATTCCTCCTCTCGCCTAACACGCGTTTGGAAAGCAAATTTCCTCCTCTCGCCTAACACCCGTTTGGAAAGCAAATTCCTCCTCTCGCCTAACACGCGTTTGGAAAGCAAATTCCTCCTCTCGCCTAACACGCGTTTGGAAAGCAAATTCCTCCTCTCGCCTAACACGCGTTTGGAAAGCAAATTCCTCCTCTCGCCTAACACGCGTTTGGAAAGCAAAATCCCTCCTCTCGCCTAACACGCGTTTGGAAAGCAAATTCCTCCTCTCGCCTAACACGCGTTTGGAAAGCAAATTCCTCCTCTCGCCTAACACGCGTTTGGAAAGCAAATTCCTCCTCTCGCCTAACACGCGTTTGGAAAGCAAATTCCTCCTCTCGCCTAACACGCGTTTGGAAAGCAAATTCCTCCTCTCGCCTAACACGCGTTTGGAAAGCAAAATTCCTCCTCTCGCCTAACACGCGTTTGGAAAGCAAAATTCCTCCTCTCGCCTAACACGCGTTTGGAAAGCAAAATTCCTCCTCTCGCCTAACACGCGTTTGGAAAGCAAATTCCTCCTCTCGCCTAACATGCGTTTGGAAAGCAAATACTCCTTTCGCGTGAGACGTCACGCGTTTGGATCTCAAATACTCCTCTCGCGTATGACGCGTTTGGATCTCAAGTTCACATACTCCTCTCGCGTGAGACGCGTTTGGATCTCAAATACTCCTCTCGCGTGAGACGCGTTTGGATCTCAAGTTCACTATACTCCTTTCGCGTGAGACGCGTTTGGATCTCAAATACTCCTCTCGCGTGAGACGCGTTTGGATCTCAAGTTCACTATACTCCTTTCGCGTGAGACGCGTTTGGATTTCAAATACTCCTCTCGCGTGAGACGCGTTTGGATTTCAAATACTCCTCTCGCGTGAGACGCGTTTGGATCTCGAATACTCCTCTCGCGTGAGACGCGTTTGGATCTCAAATACTCCTCTCGCGTAAGACGCGTTTGGATCTCAAGTTCACTTTCCTCCTTTCGCGTGAGACGCGTTTGGATCTCAAATACTCCTCTCGCGTGAGACGCGTTTGGATCTCAAGTTCACTTTCCTCCTTTCGCGTGAGACGCGTTTGGATCTCAAATACTCCTCTCGCGTGAGACGCGTTTGGATCTCGAATACTCCTCTCGCGTGAGACGCGTTTGGATCTCGAATACTCCTCTCGCGTGAGACGCGTTTGGATCTCAAGTTCATTTTCCTCCTTTCGCGTGAGACGCGTTTGGATCTCAAATACTCCTCTCGCGTGAGACGCGTTTGGATCTCAAATACTCCTCTCGCGTGAGACGCGTTTGGATTTACTTCCTTTTCTCGCGTGAGACGCGTTAGGATTGCCAATCGGTTAAAAACAGCAGGTGCGCCTGATGTTCTTTCAATGGTCTAGGAGACCTTAAATCCTCTGAAGATGCAATTCCTTTGGTGTTTGTCGTGCCCAAACGACTTCCACGGTCTAGGAGACCTTAAATCCTATAAAGGTGCAATTCCTTTGGTGTTTGTCATGCCCAAACGACTTGGGTGGTCTGGTATAGCCACCTGCCTATGATTGCAATGAGTTCCTATGAGACCAACTGCGACGGTGAAAACTAGAGTTCGAATGGCGATGCCTAGAACGCAAAAGGTTCGGGATTTCCGAGACTAAAGTCTGGTTTAAATACCCAGAGGTGCATCCAGGGGTGCATTCTCGGCTTGAAATCTGTATGGTAGCCCCATAGGTTGAGATAGCTTGTATGCGTCTCAATTCTGGATACTGAATCAAACTAGTCTGTCACCCCGTTGGAGAATAGGGAAAATTGTAAATATGATCAGAAAAGCGGCATCCATGGCCACTCAAATCGGTTAACAACAGCAGGTGTGCCTGTCTGTTCACACCACCCAAATCGGTTAAAAACATCAAGTGCGCCTGTTGTTTACACCATCTTTCCTCCTTTCGCGTGACACGTGTTAGGATGTTGATTTCTCTTGGTTGAGGTCTTCCCTCTCTTGCATAATCATAAATTTTCAAACAAACCGGCTTCGCGAAGCGTGTAAGTCCAACTTTCAAACTACATTTTGAGTATATCATTTGCATTCTGCCCCTGAACTACGCTGGTTTGATTCCTTGCAAAGGGATACGTAGGCAACCTTCGGGTTCAACCACATGCATTGCATTTTGTTTGTTTGCCCAAGTCTTACGGCCTTGTCAAAAGGGTCGTCTTCGGGCTTTGACATTCACTCACGTCATGAAATGACTTCGAGCTCTGTCAAAGAGGGGCAACTGTAGACACCCCATTTTGACCGGCCCTAAGACTTGGGCGCTTTCTTTTGATTACCCGATGATGACAATTAGAATGTGTTTCTCACAGAATTCTCAGTAAAAGAAATGGAATTTGAACTTTAATCCCAACCTTCACCATTATGGCCAAATTATTTTTAAAATATTGAATATTCATTAATTTAGTATTTTTTTAATTTTTCATAATTTTATGTGTTTGTTCATATTTTTGGTGTATTTTATATAAAGAAAATAATAAAACAAATTATCTTATGTGTTTAAAATTATTATATTATATGTTTAGTATTTATATAAAAATATATTAGTATATTATATGTTTAATATTTTGGTATAAATTATATATTTTAGATATTATATTATATTATATTATATTATATTATATATATGATAAAAATATAAAAAAATTCATGTCGGTTGCCGACATGCACCCAGCGCACATATGCATAATATATATATTATTATATATATTATTATATTATTATTATTATTATATTATTTTTTATATTCTATGATTATGCCTATATAAGGCATTGAATGGCAGAGGAATTATGGGGGGGAAGTTTTGAGAGGAATTCTAGGACCATTCTGGAGAGGCAAATTCTGAGGGAGAGATTCTGAGGGAGTTTTAGAGAATTGAAGAAAAGGAATTCTGAGGAATTTTTGAGAGCATTCTGTGAGAGGCATTTTGAAGAGAGAAATTCTGAGGGGGGAGGCTCAGAAGGGATAGAAGGATTAAGAGGGAGAAAGAAATAAAATATTTTCTTTAATATTTTTATTTCTATTTCATCACTACACCATTCAAAAAACAACCACTAAAGTTATAATTTCAAATTTTGGATTGAGAATTGAGAACACATTCCACAGACTTGAGAGTAATCAAAAAGAAAGTTTGTGACTCAGAAAATTCATTATTTCTCCAAAAGGTGAGTTTTCGCAAATTTTATTTAATTTAAAATGTGATATAATTTGTGTAAATACTTATTTACTTCGTTTTAAACTGTTTCGTTTTATATCGCTTTAATGGGATGGCTGCACCACTGCACCACCTACATATCTGCTGTAATTTAAATATGTATATAAATTGTTGTAATTTATTACTTTAAATAAATATCCGGCGGTGAATAGTAAACTCCGGCGGTGAATAGCACTCCGGCGGTGAATAGTAACCTCCGCGCGGTGAATAGTACCTAATTTGTTTAAATACTTTATTTACCTCGTTTTATATCGCTTTAATGGGATGGCTGCACCACTGCACCACCTATATATCTGCTGTAATTTAAATATGGTATATAAATTGTTGTAATTTATTACTTTAAATAAATATCCCGGCGGTGAATAGTAACCTCCGGCGGTGAATAGCACCTTCGGCGGTGAATAGTAACCCCGGCGGTGAATAGTACCTAATTTGTTTAAATACTTTATTTACCTCGTTTTATCGCTTTAATGGGATGGCTGCACCACTGCACCACCTACATATCTGCTGTAATTTAAATATTGTATATAAATTGTTGTCATTTATTACTTTAAATAAATATCCGGCGGTGAATAGCACCTCCGGCGGTGAATAGTAACCCCAGCGGTGAATAGTACCTAATTTGTTTAAATACTTTATTTACCTCGTTTTAATCGCTTTAATGGGATGGCTGCACCACTGCACCACCTATATATCTGCTGTAATTTAAATATTGTATATAAATTGTTGTAATCCCGGAGGTGAATAGTAACCTCCGGCGGTGAATAGCACCTCCGGCGGTGAATAGTAACCCCAGCGGTGAATAGTACCTAATTTGTTTAAATACTTTATTTACCTCGTTTTATAACTTTTTTTATCGCTTTAAATAGGATGGTTGCACCACTGCACCAATTTAAATATTGTATATTTCTTACTTTAAATAATTTATCCCGGCGGTGAATAGTAACCTTCGGCGGTGAATAGTACCTCCGGCGGTGAATAGTAACCCCGACTATTTACTTTTGCTCGCTTTATTATATGCTAGTTAGGGGGCAGTTTAATTTATTTCAACGATTTATGTTGTAAATCTCAAGTTTGTTTGTACTAACCAATTAATCATTTTCGCATAATCATCTCTGCAACCTCCCTCCATTCATTATTGTAATAAATTAGACAGCCCCCTTTTATTTATTATTCATTTGGTTTTGTAATAATTATTTATTTGGATACTTGGACATTCGAACCCTCCTGCGTGAGGGCACAGTAATTCATTCGGACCCTCCTTCGTGAGGACAAATATGTAATAAGTTGTATGTCTTCCAACCCCCATTCTTTCTCCCTTTTATTTCACTGCTTATGATGGTTAGATTAAGGACATCATGTTTAAATTAGCATTTTTCATGATTTGCATCCATTCGTTTACATGCATAAAAGTTCGGCTCATCATATTATTCACATGTCAAATTCAAACTCTTTACTTTACTTGAATACATGCTCTATCATATGCCTTGAATTGACTCGCATGTCATGCTAGTAGCCGAACTTATTACTTGCACGTTGTATGTGTTGCATTAGCCATATCGCATTAAATAGGATCATGCATGTTTTTCTAATTGTTTACCTTCTTTTGTCTCGCCTTCGCTTCGGACATAAGGTAAGTTTTTATGCTTTAGCATATTGCATAAGTGTGATTGCTGTCATATCAAATATACTACCATGAGGCTACATGCTTACTTGATATACCTGTTTGGATGCCTGTGGATGAAGGCTAATCACCTGAATTTGGATACTTTGATTCATGTATATATGAGATCACCATTTTCAGTGATACATATTCAAAACATTTTTTTAAAACAAACATGGAATCAAACGTTCCAACTTTTCGTGAAATTAGTCTATACTTGTATGTTACATATAGAACAAGAGCATATATTGTACATAAAAACCACATCATGATTAGTAGAGGCCGATCTTTGATCGGGTGAGTGGGGTGTTCAATTATTGACCTTCCCCTCTCATACCTAAGTTCCCGAACCAAGACACTTTGGTAACGACGGACTAATGGCCTTTGGCACGAGTCACGGGTTTCCTAAATTTCCCATAAATATTTAGGTGGCGACTCTGAAATCTGGCAAAACAGTCCATTTTTGGCATTTGATTCAAACATCGATTTTCCAAAACAATTGCCGGATTGGACTCTTTTTGTGTTTCTACTATTTCACATTGCACTTGTGAAATCAGATTCAGAACCAACACACAAGTGGAGTCCGAACTGTAAGGGCTATTTCATTCTTCCGAAAGGGGGCGCGAAAAGCCGAGCTACAGTCATGAATTTCGAAAGTGTTTTAAGGATGAGTCTAAATCTCATTCGATTATTTGGCTAGGTATTGAGCTTTGTTTTCAAACTCAAAGTTGAAAAAGAAATGGGAAATGAAATGTAACATGGACTTAATGTCATGGAACCGGAATGTGAGATATGTGGATGTATCTGTGTTGAACATTTATCAATTGCTAAAGTCTTAGTTATTGCTCATACTGTGTTTAGCATATCTCTACTGGGCGCTAGCTCACCCTATATGGGACATTATTTTCAGGTGCAGGTAGCATGCCACATCTAAGGACATTGTCATGACCCGAACCCGCCCCTAAGGGTTAAGGACATAACCGGCCAGTAATCTTGAGATTACCTACGGCCTCCATACAAGTCAGACATAACTCATCAGAGTAAAGGGGCCAAACGGAAGTAAAAATTCAAAACTTTGTCCGTAGAGCTGTGTTTATATGCACACCAAAACAAACCAAACTCATATATGTTAATAACCCACATCATAGGTGCAGTAGCATAAACTCCTTTATAGACAGGATCATCTAGACTGAGTCAACCCATAGCAAACTATATACAATATACACAAGATCCTTGCCAACAAGACAGAATATAAACATGTAACAAAAAGGGCAAGGTTTGGTCTCGTGCGTGAGACCCTAGGCTGACTCTCCCAAAACTCATGCTGTTCCTGGCTGGCTTCACTGGGACTGGGGTTGGTCCTCACTTGGCTTACCTACAATGACATGAATGAGCGTGAGCGAATGCCCAGTGAATAATATCAAATAAACAAGTACACAAGCAATTGTTGGAACAGTTTAACAAACAGCCTTCGGCCCAAACATTCATGTCAATCGGCCTTTGGCCCAATTATTCAATTCCATCGGCCTCAGGCCCAATTATTCAATTCCATCAGCCTCGGGCCCAATTATTCAATTCCATCGGCCTCGGGCCCAATTATTCATTTCCATCGGCCTCGGGCCCAATTATTCAATTCCATCGGCCTCAGGCCCAATTATTCATTTCCATCTTCCATCGGCCTCAGGCCCAATTATTCATTTCCATCGGCCTCAGGCCCAATTATTCAATTCCATCGGCCTCAGGCCCAATTATTCATTTCCATCGGCCTCAGGCCCAATTATTCATTTCCATCGGCCTCAGGCCCAATTATTCATTTCCATCGGCCTCAGGCCCAGTTATTCAATTCCATCGGCCTCAGGCCCAATTATTCATTTCCATCGGCCTCAGGCCCAATTATTCAATGAATTGCAAAACTTACACAGAAGTAACAATTAAACAATGACATACTATAAATATCTTGTCAAGATATTAGTCACAGTGATCGGCTTGTGGATTTGCCCTGGAGTTTGACCCTACATATCACATAACACATATGGGTCACAAATAGTTCAATCCATTCTTTAATTCACATATTCCTCTTTAGGCTTTATTCTTGTCTCTTTAATTCTATTACAATGCTCAATGCATACCTAAGAGTGCTTGGAAGTGAAAGGGAACGGAAAACAGAACACAGAATGTATAAACAAAATTTCAGCAAAACAGGGTCCCCGCTCGAGCGTGGACTTCCCCGCTCGAGCGGACCCCCTAAGGCTGCAAAAGTTCTGGTTCCCTCAAATCACGCTCGAGCGTGAACTCTGCCGCTCAAGCGGACCTCCTGCCTACATAGTTTCCCCGCTCGAGTGCCAACTTCCCCGCTCGAGCGGTTCCATGCCTGCAAAGAAAATGCTGGGAGCTCGATTTTCCCGCTCGAGCGGCCCTTTCCCCGCTCGAGCGGACATCAAAAATCTGGGTTTTCCAGATTGAGTTCTTGAGCTCCAATTCGAATTCCAACCATCCAAATATGCATGCAATGGCTCAAATCTCAAATATACACATATTAATATGATACCAATGCAAGATCACGACATTAGGAAGCTCAATCTCTTATATCATTTACATGCATGTTTCAAATTAATCCCAATTCATCACCAACATATCAAATTTCAACATGCAAAGCTCATACCTCCATGATCTACTCTTGCATGTGAGAAATATACATTCATATTAACTTAATTGGTGAAGAGAGGTTCAAATACGTGATTTTCAAACAATACCCAACATAAATCACACACATTGTGCTCAAACATGGAGATTCATGTCCATTTCTTACATGCATGTTTTCTAAGCTTCTAAATTCAACATATATAACTCAATTCCCTTACATTCAAACTAATTCATGCTCTGGCCATCTATTAAACTTGAATTCACAAATTACAAACAAAAATCTAGAGTTTACTTACCCCAAGAGTTCAATCTCCCAAACTATAACAAAATCTTGGGCATAATCTTCAAGTTCCCAAATCTGAGCCAAAATCACCCAATTCTCCCCCCCTCTCTCATATATGGCCGGCCCTCTCTCTCTCTCTCTCTCTATTTGAGTCCAAATCAGCCAAATGAGGTTATAAGGAAAGAATAGAAGGTGTATGCTTTAAGGCAACAAACCCCACTAACAAAATATTTTAATAAATAAAATATTTAGGCACTTAATCATCAATTTAATCAGTTAATCTGACCAGAATCCATTTCCAATTAAATTTCACCGTAGGTTTTAAAAATCATGCAATCACATTGGCGTAGTCAATTTTGGTTTTATGGCCGATAAGGCCCTCAATTTAATTTCCGAAGCGGAAAAAATCAAACAGATATTCCCACGGTGAACAGATAGAATTTCAAAATCACATATTATCACACAATGGCACACAAAATCATGCTAAACACATAATCATATTCAGATTAAGGACCAATTAGCTAATTACGGAACGGGGGTATCACAGTCTTCCCCCCTTTAGGAAGTTTGGTCCTCCAAACTTAATTTACCTTTAGTCGAACACAATTCGGAACACTTTTCATTCGACGGTTCCAATCCTTTCCGATAGCCATTCACTTAGTCTCAAAATCAAGCAACATTCTGTTCTCAAAGTCAGAGACTCACCTTTTCTGCCATGCAAAGCTTGTATGGTGCCATACCGAAACTAGAGTGCGAGCTGTTGTTGTAAACAGAGTTTGTCAATGATGAATAGATCTTTCCAGTTCCCGAAAATCTAACGCACCCATTTGGAACATTTCTCCCAGAATCAAAAAGTTCTTTCTGATTATACATCAATTTGCGGACGGAAAGCAGCGCCAAACCATATTTCAGTTCCCATTGCCTCTTGAAGGCTTGTCAGAATTCAAACACATTTTAGGGTTCCTGTCTAAACAATAGATATTGGGACCCCATGCAAACAAGCAACCTTATTGATGCAACAGCGGCTAATCTACAAGCATTATAAAAAATTTCACAGGGGAGAAAACCAGCAATTTAGTAATCCCATACACAAAAACTCAAACGGGACTTATACCTTGGGTGTCCGAGGTAGTCTCACAATGAAATTCGTAGTTACGTATTCCCATTTCCATTCCAAAATAGACAGAGGTCGCGGTAGTTCCGCCAATAACTGTTATTCAACTCTGACTTGTTGGCACCGAAAACATTTAGACACAATTTCAACAATTTCCTTCTTCGCAATAGATCGCTAACATATTTATTTCAAAGCCGACTAACTTTACCATAGGAGTTCGGTCTATTCCCTTGTCACAAAAGTTCAATTCATTCTCCAACCATTCCGCAATTCATAATCCGATTTGGTATTTAATTCAATTTCTCATCACAGTTATTCAAGGTTAATCAAAAGTCTTCAGGAATTTAAAGTGAATCCGAGCACAAATCCCTGAGTCAACAAGGATAACAACGAAACAATCCACCGCACGACATACGTAACTCATGTATCCCCATAGTACCAATCGTAAAGTACAATAACACTAAAGCAGTCCATTTCTAACATAATACACGTGTTCTCAATTCATTCAACCGTTTAAAGTTTATGGTTTCCAATTCAGTTCAGTATTCAGCTCTCTGTCCCATCGAGTCTCCCCACATTATCTGATAGTCATCAAAAGCATAAGCCAATCCATATATAAACCTCCGTAATGTCAAAGGCAATATCGAAGTCAATCACATTGTTAATCCACAATTTACACATCCTCAGAGCCCCAATTACAGAATATAATGGCACTGGGCAGGTATTCACAAGGCGTACTGAATCCACATACTTACGGATAATCAGGATTTTTCAAAGCTTCTTGGATGTCTATAACATCTACATAACACCAAAGGATGACATTCGGGACAAATCAAAGGAATAATCATCTCGGGATCAAAGCACACCCGTTCATGACCGTCGGTGGCCGACCCGAGATCGATTAGGCAAAACCCACCCGTACGAAACCGTCGGTGGCAAAAGATATCTCAATCAAAGGTGCTACCTAGACTTAACGTCCCCCAGCACGAAAGGACGCCCCAAGAATGTCATCAAAACAACCCTAATTCCATTCACCATAACCTGATTTCCCCAAAATCTTATAATACTGAAGCAACCACTCTCCCTTACAAAACATATCCTGATCAGTCAAAGACAAATGCTCAGTACTGCTTATAATCAAATCAATCTGCCGTCATCGGCTTCCATAGCGTCAAACAAACAAAGATGGGACAACACTCCTTACGACACCCAATCACGGGGTTTGCACAATTTGGTTCGTGTCTAACGCATATGTCCTCGATAGTTGGGGGGTAGGTCCTCAACAACATTCGTGGTTAGATCAATCTGTTGATAGCCCACAAAAGGTCTTGTCAGATTAAATCAAACAAAGGTTCCATCACATTATATCCAATGAGGGTTCTATCAGGTCAAGTCAGGCAAAGGTTTTATTGGGTCGAATTAGATAAAAGTTTTCTCAAATGGGGTATTTAGTCCTGTAAGGCACACTTCGTTTACTTAGGTACACGGCTGATAGTTTCACAACTGTCCTAAGTTTATCAGTTCTCAAAGTCAAATCAGAATTATTCGTCACAACTGTTCATATCAAAGCATTTCAAGTCATGTACAATATGGCATTGACTACATAAATTCGGGGGTAGTTGCATAAACATGCAGTTATTCAGATCAGGAGGTATGTACCATAATCAATACAGCAATTCCCAAACAAGTCTTATATACAAGCACATGGTGCACAGTAACACGTTAAACAGAGTTCCTCGATTGTACATAAGATAGGGTCTGTTACACAAAAGTTCCAGATTAGTCATAAAATGTAGGTTTATGAGTCGAGCCCAGTATAGTCACATAATCCAGTCAATTTTCTACCAATCAAAACGCATGGTCTCACAATTATAGAGTTCATCATTTAGGGTGCTCAACTCCGTCACACAATCACAAAGTCATAATTCTGGTAGTCTAGTCGTTGAAGACAGTAATAAACAAATCACCCTGAGCATAGGTTTAGATGTACAGGTGCATGTGCGGAGTTAATCAATATCCCAATACATATTCCACAATTTTCCCAAACGGGGCATATACCTCTACTGAATACAGTCTCGATCATGTGGGTCTAACCAATCTAGATACACATGTAGCAGATATGGAAAATATGCCAATTCGAATCAAATAATATCCCAAGCAAAGATGTACGAGTGTACTAATTCAGAATCAACCAATACATAGGCATTCATTTATAAACAGTATAGATACCTGGGATAACGGTTGCAGTATTCTGAGGGCTTTCTGGGATGAGTGCAATTACCCCATCCTGAGTAGCAATTCCTACCACTGGTACGGATTCAGCCGAGGCAGAAGATTCATTCACATTTCGTTCAATTCAGGGATAGTTCCTTACCATATGGTCCATTTTACTACACCTATAACAAACCCAAAAATCCGATAACAACTCCTTGGTGTTTCTTACACTTTTGGTGGCAAAGGTTCTTGCCGTAGCAACGACTGACATTGTTGTCTCAAGATCTTTGCCATTCCTTGTACTACTCTTTCCAGACTATCAAGTCGGGCTGTGGAAGAACCTTCCAACCCGTATGCCCTTAATTGCCCATGCTCTACACAAATTCTTATCGAACTTTACCAAATACTGGGATGCCCAATACGAAATTAAACACAAATACACATGGGTACATAGGCACATTGTTACATTCTCATTTCACATATCATACGCAATTAATCACATACGTAACAGATAATTGCATACTAATCAAATATCACATGCTGAACATTTACTAAGTAAGTATATACTCAAATCATGTTCATGTTCCACATAGACAGCCATTGGCAGAATCGGATGCACGTAAGAAACTTTTCGTGATTCATGTATTCATGTATGTGCATTATATCAAAACAAACTTATTGTACACATTAGTGTAACAATTCATATTTCATATTCCAATCGTGTGTGGTACTTCCCTTAGCGTAACATAACATGTTGGTCAAGCATATCAAGTTCCACACTGGAACCTTCAGTTATCACATACATAGGCCACGGTATTATTTCCCCCGGGCTAGGGCCTCATGACCATTAGCCACAGTATTATGTCCCCTGGGCGAGGGCCTCTGCTAAGGATACCACAATTACGTTCAAAGAAAATTTGGGCAATCATTCATTCATGCAAAATAGCATTTCAAGAAACTCGTCATTTCGTATCGTCAGAAAATATTTAAAGTTCACCATTTGATTAACCTTACATCATACTTTATACAGAAGATACACAAGTGTGTATATACTAGAAAGCACGCATATTCGAACAATTATAATGCAAGAATTTCACGATTTATAGCACATAATCATTTGTAACAAAAGTTAAGCATATTATCGATGCTTCCAAATTCGTACTTATGAATGCATCCTAGATCTTTTCTAGACACTTATTGCTCTCTTGGACAAGTGTGTGAGTTATTAACTCGTGCTATGATACCACTCTGTCATGACCCGAACCCGCCCTAAGGGTTAAGGACATAACCGGCCAGTAATCCTGAGATTACCTACGGCCTCCATACAAGTCAGACATAACTCATCAGAGTAAAGGGGCCAAACGGAAGTAAAAATTCAAAACTTTGTCCGTAGAGCTGTGTTATATGCACACCAAAACAAACCAAACTCATATATGTTAATAACCCACATCATAGGTGCCAGTAGCATAAACTCCTTTACAGACAGGATCATCTAGACTGAGACAACCCATAGCAAACTATATACAATATACACAAGATCCTTGCCAACAAGACAGAATATAAACATGTAACAAAAAGGGCAAGGTTTGGTCTCGTGCGTGAGACCCTAGGCTGACTCTCCCAAAACTCATGCTGTTCCTGGCTGGCTTCACTGGGACTGGGGTTGGTCCTCACTTGGCTCACCTACAATGACATGAATGAGCGTGAGCGAATGCCCAGTGAATAATATCAAATAAACAAGTACACAAGCAATTGTTGGAACAGTTTAACAAACGGCCTTCGGCCCAATCATTCATGTCAATCGGCCTTTGGCCCAATTATTCAATTCCATCGGCCTCAGGCCCAATTATTCAATTCCATCGGCCTCGGGCCCAATTATTCAATTCCATCGGCCTCGGGCCCAATTATTCAATTCCATCGGCCTCGGGCCCAATTATTCATTTCCATCGGCCTCGGGCCCAATTATTCAATTCCATCGGCCTCAGGCCCAATTATTCATTTCCATCAGCCTCGGGCCCAATTATTCAATTCCATCGGCCTCAGGCCCAATTATTCATTTCCATCGGCCTCAGGCCCAATTATTCAATGAATTGCAAAACTTACACAGAAGTAATAATTAAACAATGACATACTATAAATATCTTGTCAAGATATTACTCACAGTGATCGGCTTGTGGATTTTCCCTGGAGTTTGACCGTACATATCACATAACACATATGGGTCACAAATAGTTCAATCCGTTCTTTAATTCACATATTCCTCTTTAGGCTTTATTCTTGTCTCTTTAATTCTATTACAATGCTCAATGCATGCCTAAGAGTGCTTGGAAGTGAAAGGGAACGGAAAACAGAACACAGAATGTATAAACAAAATTTCAGCAAAACAGGGTCCCCGCTCGAGCGTGGACTTCCCCGCTCGAGCGGACCCCCTAAGGCTGCAAAAGTTTTGGTTCCCTCAAATTCACGCTCGAGCGTGAACTCTGCCGCTCGAGCGGACCTCCTGCCTACATAGTTCCCCGCTCGAGCGGGTTCCATGCCTGCAAAGAAAATGCTGGGAACTCGATTTTCCCGCTCGAGCGGCCCTTTCCCCGCTCGAGCGGACATAAAAAATCTGGGTTTTCCAGATTGAGTTCTTGAGCTCCAATTCGAATTCCAACCATCCAAATATGCATGCAATGGCTCAAATCTCAAATATACACATATTAATATGATACCAATGCAAGATCACGACATTAGGAAGCTCAATCTCTTATATCATTTACATGCATGTTTCAAATTAATCCCAATTCATCACCAACATATCAAATTTCAACATGCAAAGCTCATACCTCCATGATCTACTCTTGCATGTGAGAAATATACATTCATATTAACTTAATTGGTGGAGAGAGGTTCAAATACGTGATTTTCAAACAATACCCAACATAAATCACACACATTGTGCTCAAACATGGAGATTCATGTCCATTTCTTACATGCATGTGTTCTAAGCTTCTAAATTCAACATATATAACTCAATTCCCTTACATTCAAACTAATTCATGCTCTTGGCCATCTATTAAACTTGAATTCACAAATTACAAACAAAAATCTATGAGTTTACTTACCCAAGAGTTTAATCTCCCAAACTATAACAAAATCTTGGGCTTAATCTTCAAGGTCCCCAAATCTTGAGCCAAAATCACCCAATTCTCCCCCCCCTCTCTCTATATGGCCGGCCCTCTCTCTCTCTCTATTTGAGTCCAAATCAGCCAAATGAGGTTATAAGGAAAGAATAGAAGGTGTAATGCTTTAAGGCAACAAACCCCACTAACAAAATATTTTAATATAAAATATTTAGGCACTTAATTCATCAATTTAATCAGTTTAATCTGACCAGAATCCATTTCCAATTAAATTTCACCGTAGGTTCTAAAAATCATGCCAATCACATTGGCGTAGTCAATTTTGAGTTTTATGGCCGATAAGGCCCTCAATTTAATTTCCGAAGCGGAAAAATCAAACAGATATTCCCACGGTGAACAGATAGAATTTCAAAATCACATATTATCACACAATGGCACACAAAATCATGCTAAACACATAATCATATTCAGATTATGGACCAATTAGCTAATTACGGAACAGGGGTATCACAGACATTGCTTGGATGATGATCAGAGTTGAAAACTCTTTTTGTTTATTTTGTTTGTATTACATGTATACCAAGCCAAGGGGTTCTTTTGTGTAGAGTTAGTACTCTGATTTTGTGCAACCAAGTGTTGACTTGGAAAGCTGTAAGCCCGTAGGGCATTTGCTTTTGTTGTTAACATGTAATACTGTTATAAGAATTACTCTAATGAATAGAAGAATATTTATCTTTTATATCAACGCATGTCTAAATTGATGGGTTCTAATGTTGTTATTTTGAGGGCGTTACAACTTGGTTTCAGAGTGTACCAGGTTCGAATACTTTGGGTATGTGGGAAGTGATTAGTATCACAATGGGTTTGTCTCGCTTGTTAGAGACTTAAGTGTAATGTAATGTGTTTATGTGATAACATGTTTATGTGACTATTTGGGTATGGGATTTAATTTCTAAGATGTTGATTGGATCCTTGGGTTTCTGTGAGTCTTGTTGGAAAAGCACTTGATCAATGCTGTTTCTAACAGGAACTCTAGTAATGCCTCGGGACTATCATTATCCGGAAATGAAATTCGTAAGTGCTTATGTGTTTATGTGCTTACGTGGAGTGAATTACAGGTGTCCATGCATTAGGACGTGAGTGTTATAGCTTCGGCACATTTGTGAATGTGCTAACGTTCTCTGTTACCTTTATTAGGATGTCAGGACGAGGACGAGGTGGTAGGCGAGGTAGGCCTAGAAGGCAGGAGATGCCTTTACCGGATGATATTCCAGCGCAGCAAGAGGGGGTTGGCCAGGCCAATGTGACCGAGCCAGCAGGTCAGGAGGCTATGGGCGCTTTAGCCCGAGGGATAGCCGATGCTTTGAGGGAGTCTATGGGTATTCTCAAAGCTGAGAATCCAGTTCAGGCTCTAGTACAGGCCCAGGTTGCTGAGGCAGGGCCTTCCCTCTTGAAGAGGGAGTTCTTCCGGTCTAATCCAGATGAGTTTGTTGGAGATCCGAAGGGGCCACTTAAGGCGGTTGAGTGGTTGGAGCAGATGAGTAAAACGTTCGAGATGCTTGGCATCAAGGACGGAGCGTTGAAAGTGACCTTGGTGTCTTTCCAACTGAAGGGAGATGCGGGTCAGTGATGGAAATTCGTGAAGGGTCGTTTAGATGGCACTTGGGAGGCTTTTGTGGATGCTTTCCAGGAGAAGTTCTTATCTCCAGCAATCAGAGAGAAGTTGAGAGATCAGTTTTGCCAGCTTTTGCAGTTGAGTTCTTCAGTGGCCGAGTATGAGGCTACTTTTACTAGCTTGTCCAGGTTTGCACCTGAACTTGTGGCGTCTGAGGAACGCCGCTGTATTGAGTTTGAGAAGAGGTTGAGGCGCGGCCTCAAGATGAGAGTTGGTGGGTCTATGATCCGAGACTATGGGCGCTTGGTTGATGCTGCAGCCCATATGGAGATCATGATGCAGGAGAAGAGGGACAGAGGGGCTCCAAGAGGAGCCAGGATGGTCAGGGTGATGGCAGGAGACAGAGGAGTGCTAACCCTCAGCAGTCTCAGGGTGGTGTTGCTAGATCGACCTTTCTAGTGTTGAGTACAGACTCGGGGAGAGACAATCAGGGAGACTTCACATGTTACAAGTGTGGTCAGCTGGGCTACAAGGCTTCGATTTGCCCACAGAGGGGAGGAGGTCAGAGAGCTGCTTCATCTTCAGCTAGACCGTAGAGCCAGAGTCAAGGCAGGAGTCAGCCACTGTCTTGTTATCAGTGTGGTCAGGCGGGGCACCTGAAGAGGTTTTGGCCACAGTTGGGTGGCACATCTAGTGCATCTGAGCAGAGGCAGAGTCTTCAGCCAGCTCAGTCAGTGCAGGCCTCGAGGGCCAATCAGGGGGCTTCATCGTCCCAGTCTGTATAGCAGTCGTATGCTCCGAGGGGTGAGCAGGTGGATCAGGAGCCTACTGGGCGCGTGTATGTTGTTACCGCACAGGACCTGGTACCGGTTCCATCAGTTGTGAGAGGTACCTTTCTGTTTTGCAACTCGGTTGCTAGTGTATTGACTGATATGGGTGCGTCTTATTCTTTTGTATCTGCTACATTTGCATCTGTTTTGGAATTGGAGTTGGCACAATTAGCATCTCCTATATGTGTTGTATCACCTATTGGGGGTGAATTGATTTTGAAGCACGGATGTAGAGGTTGTGATATAGAGGTCGCCGATCATCGGCTTCTGTTCCCTTTTGTAGTTATGCCCATGAAGGGTTTTGATGTTATTTTGGGTATGGACTAGCTATTGTCATACCGGGCTGTTATTGATTGCTACCGCCAGAGGGTCACAGTTTGTACCTTGAGCGGGAGTGTTTCCATTTCTTGGGGGATCGGGTTGGTAGTGTGTTGCCACCGGTGTATGATCCGCGGGGGCAGAGTGAGCTTAGTAGTCTACTTGCTAGCTTTTTGAGTGGTGAGTGTGACGAGACCCGAATTGTATTGTCGAGGGTGGTTTGTGAGTATTCGGAGGATCACCGTGAGATTGAGTTCTCCATTGATTTAGTGCCCGGCACGGCGCTGATTTCTATGGCACCTTATCGTTTTGCCCCAGCCGAGTTGAGTGAGTTGAAGATTCAGCTCCAGGAGTTGTTGGATAAGGGCTTTGTTCGCCCTAGTGTTTCGCCGTGGGGAGCACCGGCCCTCTTTGCTAAAAAGAAAGATGGTGCCTTGAGATTTTGTATCGACTACCGGAAGTTGAATCGGGCTATAGTTAAGAATAAGTACCCTATGTCCCGTATAGATGATCTGTTTGACCAGTTGAAGGGTTCCCGTTGTTTCTCTAAGATAGACTTAAGATCGGGTTACCACCAGTTGAGGGTCAGGGAGGAGGATATTCTGAAGACGGCATTCTGTACGCGGTATAGCCATTATGAGTTTCTGGTGATGCCATTTGGGCTCACCAATGCACCGGCAGTCTTTATAGATTTGATGAACCGGATCTTCCGGGAATTCTTAGATCGTTTTGTGGTCGTTTTCGTGGATGACATTCTTATCTATTCGCCTTCGGAGGAGGAGCACGAGGAACACTTGAGACTGGTGCTTGAGTTGCTTAGAGCCCATAGGCTGTATGCCAAGTTTGGGAAGTGTGAGTTCTGGCTAGGAGAAGTCAAGTTCTTAGGCCATGTAGTATCCGGGGGAGGGGTGTCTGTTGATATATCCAAGATAGAGGCAGTGCAAGATTGGGCACAACCTAAGAGTGTGTTTGAGATCCGCAGTTTTCTGGGATTAGCTAGGTATTACTGCCGGTTTGTGAAGGATTTCTCCAGGTTAGCTTCACCGTTGACTAGGCTTACTCAGAAGGGAGTCAAATTCATATGGAGTGAGACTTGTGAAAAGTCGTTTCAAGAGGTGAAAGTTAGATTGACCACCGCTCCGGTCTTGATTATTCTGGAGAGAGGGTTGGGTTATGCGGTTTATTCTGATGCCTCACGAGAGGGTTGGGTTATGCCGTTTATTGTGATGCCTCACGAGAGGGTTTGGGTTGTGTGTTGATGCAAGAGGGGAAAGTGGTTGCCTATGGCTCACGACAGTTGAAAATTCACGAGAAGAATTACCCTACACATGACCTAGAGTTAGCAGCAGTGATCTTTGCCTTGAAAATCTGGAGGCATTACCTTTATGGTGAGAAGTTTGAGGTGTTCTCGGACCATAAGAGTTTGAAGTATCTGTTTACACAGAAGGACTTGAACTTGAGACAGAAAAGGTGGATGGAGTTCATTGAGGACTACGATTTTGAGTTGCACTATCACCTGGGAAAGGCCAATGTTGTGGCCGATGCACTTAGTAGAAAATTCATTAGTGATGTAGCTTGTATAGCCATCAGGGAATGGGAGATGTTGGGGGCACTTGGCGAGTTCAATTTGCTTTTGGACGAATCTGTTGTGGCTGCGGCCTTGTTTTCTGTTGTTGCGCAGCCTACACTTGTGACTCGAGTGTTAGAGGCACAGAGAGATGACCTTGAGGTAGAATCCCTCCGAGAGAAGATCTCCAGCGGGATTTTTGACGCTCGAGCGGGAATCTGTGAGTGACGCTCGAGCGGGGGTTTCCACGCTCGAGCGGGGCGGCTCTTATATAAAAACGGAGATCCGACTTTTTGGATCACTTTTTCACATCCTTTTCTCTCTCTTACTTTTCCAAAACTCCATTGTTGAGCCTCTCTCTCTAGAACCTTGCCTTCTCTCTAGGTATTGATCTAGTAGGAGTTGTTTCCTCACCTTTGGCCTTTACAAAAAAGTTGTTGATCGTCGAGGGCCATCTTTTGATCCAAGAATCTCGGGATTTGGAGCATTTTCGTTTTCTTCATCTTCTTCGTTGGGTGTCAACTTTTGAGGTAGGGATTCCTACTCACTCTTATGATCTTTGACATAGATTTTTGGTTGTTTTGATAAAGTGTTGAAGTTGGGTAAATTTTGGGACTTAGGGTTTCAAAATGTTAAAAGAAAGCTTTGTTATTTTGATTCTAAAAAGTGTATTTTGGGTTTCAAAATAATGGTATTGTTGTTGGTTGTTGATTTTTGGACCATTGGGTTGTTATTGGAAAAAGGGGTAGAAAACCCTAATTTGTTATATAAATTAGTTGGTATAATTGATTTGGAAAAGTTGTGAATTTATGGAATTGAGTTGGAAATAATGAAATTGACTCATTATATTGTGAAATGGTGAAGTTGGATTTATTAATCGCTCACTTTTGAAAACATTGATATTTTATCTGTTAGAGCTTTTATTATCTGTTTAGAAATAATTGCTTGGGCTACCGGTGGAGGGTAGTTTTGATTGTTGTAGACAATGCATGATGATTAGGCAAACTAAAACTAATCAATTGGATGGGTCATAGAGTATGACGGTTGAAAGAATACATTAACTGTATGTATTGACTGATTGTATATGATCTATGTTTATATACATGTGTTGTGTGGGAGGAGATAGGAGATGTACTCCACGGTTTAGGGGAAGATAGGGGATGGACCTCTAAATCGGACTTTTGTGTGACATTGATACAGCATTACAATGTGTATCAAGTGTTGATTATGGAAGTGTTCGAATTGATTTGATATAGCACTAAAATGTATATCGTTATCAACTGTGAAGTGTAGAAGTGATTCTATGTTATGTTGATACAACACCGAAATGTGTATCTTTCGTAAAGTACAGAAATGAATTTCGCGTTATCGATACAGCATTATAATGTGTATCCGTCATGAATTTCGAAAGTGTTTTAAGGATGAGTCTAAATCTCATTCGGTTATTTGGCTAGGTATTGAGCCTTGTTTTCAAACTCAAAGTTGAAAAAGAAATGGGAAATGAAATGTAACATGGACTTAATGTCATGGAACCGGAATGTGAGATATGTGGATGTATCTGTGTTGAACATTTATCAATTGCTAAAGTCTTAGTTATTGCTCATACTGGTGTTTAGCATATCTCTACTGGGCGCTGGCTCACCCTATATGGGACATTATTTTCAGGTGCAGGTAGCATGCCACCTCCAAGGACATAGCTTGGATGATGATCAGAGTTGAAGACTCTTTTTGTTTATTTTGTTTGTATTACATGTATACCAAGCCAAGGGCTTCTTTTGTATAGAGTTAGTACTCTGATTTTGTGCAACCAAGTGTTGACTTGGAAAGCTGTAAGCCCGTAGGGCATTTGCTTTTGTTGTTAACATGTAATACTGTTGTAAGAATTACTCTAATGAATAGAAGAATATTTATCTTTTATATCAACGCATGTCTAAATTGATGGGTTCTAATGTTGTTATTTTGAGGGCGTTACAAGGAAGTAGAATAGAAATGGAAATTGAATAAAAATGGAAGTTGAATAAAAATAAAAATGGAAGTTTCATACAATTAAAAATGGAAGTTCGTTGAAGAAACCACTATACCTTAACGACCTTTTTGGAAATTAAATAAAAAAACAAGTTGAATAGAAAAAGAAATTGAATAAAAATGGAAGTTCATTCAAGAAACCACTATACCTTAACGATCTATTTGGAAACTAAATAAAAAAGAAAGTTAAATAAAAATGGAAGTTCATTCAAAAAACCACAATACCTTAACGATCTGTTTGGAAATTAAATAAAAAAGGAAGTTGAATAAAAATGGAAGTTGCATAAAATTAAAATTGAAAGTTCATTCAAGAAACCACTATACTTTAACGATATATTTGGAAATTAAATAAAAAATGAAGTTGAATAGAAATGGAAATTGAATAAAAATGGAAGTTAAATAAAATTAAAAATTGAAGTTGCATAAAATTAACAGTAAAAGTTCATTGAAGAAAGCACTATAACTTAACGATCTATTTGGAAATTAAATAAAAAAGGAAGTTGAATATAAAATAGAATTGAATAAAAATGGAAGATGAATAAAAATAAAAATGGATGTTGCATAAAATTAAAAATGGAAGTTGAATTAAAATGGAATTTGAATAGAAAAGAAATTGAATAAAAATGGAAGTTGAATAAAAATAAAAATGGAAGTTCATTCAAGAAATCACTATATCTTAACGAACTATTTGGAAATTAAGTAAAAAAATGAAGTCGAATAGAAAAGATTAAAAATTGAAGTTCATTTAAGAGACCACTATACCTTAACGATCTATTTGGAAATTAAATAAAAAATGAAGTTGAATAGAATAGGAAATTGAATAAAAATGGAAGTTTATTTAAGAAACCACTATACCTTAATTATCTATTTGGAAATTAAATAAAAAAAGAATGTTGAATAGAAAAGGAAGTTGCATAAAATTTAAAATGGAAGTTGCATAACATTAAAAATGGCAATTCATTCAATGAACCACTATACCTTAACGATCTATTTGGAAATTAAATAAAAAAGAGGAGTTGAATAGAACATGAAATTGAATAACAATGGAAGTTGAATAAAAATATAAATGGAAGTTGCATATAATTAAAATGGAAGTTCATTCAGGAAACCACTTTACCTTAACGATCTATTTGGATATTAAATAAAAAAATGAAGTTGAATAGAATAGGAAATTGAATAAAAATGGAAGTTGTATAAAATTAACAATGGAAGTTCATTCAAGAAACCACTATACCTTGACGATCTATTTAGAAATTAAAAATTAAATAAAAATGGAAGTTGAATAAAAATAAAAATGGAAGTTCTTCCAAGTAACCACTATACCTTAACGATCTATTTGGAAATTAAAGAAAAAAGGAAGTTGAATAGAAATGGAAATTGAATAAAAATGGAAGTTGAATAAAAATAAAAATAAAGATGGAAGTTGCATAAAATTAACAATGTAAGTTCATCCAATAAACTACTATACCCTAACGATCTATTTGGAAATTAAATAAAAAAATGAAGCTGAACAGAAAAGGAAATTAAATAAAAATGGAATTTGAATAAAAATAAAAATGCAAGTTGCCTAAAATTAACAATGGAAGTTAATTCAAGAAACCACTATACCTTAACGATCTATTTGGAAATTAAATAAAAAAGGAAGTTGAATAGAAAAAGAAATCGAATAAAAATGGAAGTTCATTCGAGAAACCGCTATACCTTAAAGATCTATTGGAAAGTAAATAAAAAAATGAAGTTGAATAGAAAAGGAAATTTAATAAAAAAAGGAAGCTGAATAAAAATAAAAATGGAAGTTGTATAAAATTAAAAATGGAAGTTCATTCAAGAAACTACTATATCCTAACGATCTATTTGGAAATTAAAAAACAAAGGAAGTTGAACAAAAATAGAAGTTGCATAAAATTAACAATGGAAGTTCATTCAAGAAACCACTATACCTTAACGATCTATTTAAATAAAAATGGAAGTTGCCTAAAATTAACAATTGAAGTTCATTCAAGAAACCACTATAACTTAACGATTTATTTGGAAATTAAATAAAAAAAGAAAGTTGAATAGAATAGGAAATTGAATAAAAATGGAAGTTGCATAAAATTAAAATTGAAAGTTCATTCAATATCCCACTATACCTTAACGGTCTATTTGGGTATTAAATAAAATGAAGTTGAATAGAAAAGGAAATTAAATAAAAATGGAAGTTGAATAGAAAAGGAAATTGAATAAAAATGGAAGTTCATTCAAGAAACCACTATACCTTAATGAATTATTTGGAAATTAAATTAAAAAAGGAAGTTGAATAGAAAAGGAAATTGAATAAAAATGAAAGTTGAGTAAAAATAAAATTGGAAGTTGCATAAAAATAAAAATGGAAGTTCATTCAAGAAACCACTATACCTTAACGATCTAATTGGAAATTGAATAGAAAAGGACGTTGAATAGAAAAGGAAATTGAATAAAAACAAAAATGAAAATTGCATAAAATTAAAAATGGAAGTTCATTGAAGAAACCATTATACCTTAACGATCTATTTGGAAATTAAATAAAAAAAGGAAGTTGAATTGAAAAGAAAATTGGATAAAAATGGAAGTTGAATAAAAATAAAAATGGAAGTTGCATAAAATTAACAATGGAAGTTCATTCAAGAAACCACTATACCTTAACGATTTATTTATAAATTAAAAAAAAAAAAAAGTGGAAGTTGAATAGAAAACCAAATTGAATAAAAATGCAAGTTGCATAAGATTTACAATGGAAGTTAATTCAAGAAACCATTATACCTTAGTGTTCTATTTGGAAAGTAAATAAAAAAATGAAGTTAAATAGAAAATGAAATTGAATAAAAATTGAAGTTGAATAAAAATAACAATGGCAGTTCATTTAAGAAACCATTATACCTTAACGATCTATTTGGAAATTAAATAAAAAAGGAAGTTGAATAAAAAAAAATGAAAATTGCATCAAATTAAACATGTAAGCTCATTCGAGAAACCACTATACCTTAAAGATCTATTTGGAAATAAAATAAAAATGGAAGTTGAAAATAAAATGGAAGTTGAATAAAAATGAAAGCTGAATAAAAACAAAAAAGAAAGTTGCATAAAATTAAAAATTGAATAAAAAAGGAAGTTGAATGGAAAAGAGAATTGAATAAAAATGGAAGTTGAATAAAAATAAAAATTGAGTTTCATCCAATAAACTACTATACCCTAACGATAGAAAAGAAAATTAAATAAAAATGGAAGTTGAATAAAATTAAAAATGGAAGTTGCATAAAATTAACAATGGAATTTAATTCAAGAAACCACTATACCTTAACGATCTATTTGGAAGTTGAATAAAAAAGGGAGTTGAATAGAAAAGAAAATTAAATAAAAATGGAAGTTGAATAAAAATAAAAATGGAAGTTGCATAAGATTAACAATGGAAGTTCATTGAAGAAACCACTATATCTTAACGATCTATTTGGAAATTAAATAAAAAAGGAAATTGACTAGAGAAGGAAATTGAATAAAAATTTAAGTTGAATAACAATAAAAATGAAAATTGCATAAAATAATAATGGAAGCTAATTTAAGAAACCACTATACCTTAACGAACTATTTGGAAATTAAATAAAAAAGGAAGTTGAATAGAAAATGAAATTGGATAAAAAGGAAGTTGAATAAAAATAAAACTGGAAGTTGCCTTAAATTAACAATGGAAGTTAATTCAAGAAACCACTATACCTTAACGATCTATTTGGAAATTAAATAAAAAAGGAAGTTGAATAGAATTAAAAAAGAAGTTGAATAAAAATGGAAATTGAAACAAAATGGAAGTTGCATAAAATGTAAGTTGAATAAAAATAAAAATGGAAGTTGCATAAAATTAACAATGGAAGTTCATTCAATAAACCACTATAACTTAACGATCTATTTGGAAATTAAATAAAACAGGAAGTTGAGTAGAAAAGGAAATTGAATAAAACCGGAAGATGAATAAAAATAAAAATGGAAGTTGAATAGAGAAGGAAATTGAAGAAAAATGGAAGTTGCATAAAAATGGAAGTTAATTCAAGAAACCACTATACCTTACCAATTTATTTGGAAATTAAATAAAAATGGAAGTTGAATAAAATTAAAAATTGAATAAAAATGGAAGTTGAGTAAAAATAAAATGGAAGTTGCATAAAATTAAAAATGGATGTTCATTTAAGAAACCAGTATACATTAACGATCTATTTGGAAATTAAATAAAAAAGAAAGTTGAATAAAAAAGGAAAGTTGCATAAAACTAAAAATGGAAGTTCATTCAAGAAACCACTATACCTTAATTTTATGATAATTCCATTTTAATTTTATTCAACTTCCTTTTTAGCCAATTTTCTTTTCTATTCAACTTCATTTTTTATTTAATTTCAACTACTATTGTTATTCAATTTCCCTTTCTATTCAACTGCCTTTTTTATTTAATTTCCAAATAGATCATTTTGGTATATTCGTTTCTTGAATGAACTTCAATTTTTAATTATATGCAACTTCCATTTTTGTTTTTATTCAATTTCCTTTTCTATTCAACGTCCTTTTTTATTTAATTTCCATTTTTAATTTTATGAAACTTCCATTTTTAATTTTGTTCAACTTTCATTTTTATTCAATTTCCTTTTCTATTCAACTTCCTTTTTTATTTAATTTTCAAATAGATCGTTAAAGTATAATGGTTTCTTGAATGAACTTCCATTTTTTAATTTTATTCAACTTCTATTTTTATTCGATTTCCTTTTCTATTTAACTTCATGTTTTATTTAATTGGAAGTTGAATAAAATTAACAATGGAAGTTCATTCAAGAAACCACTATACCTTAGCGATCTATTTGAAAATTAAATAAAAAATGAAGTTGAATAGAAAAAAAAATTGAATAAAAAAAGAAGTTGCATAAAATTCACAATTGAAGTTCATTCAAGAAACCACTATACCATAAAGATCTATTGGGAAATTAAATCAAAAAGGAAGTTGAATAGAAAAGGAAATTGAATAAAAATGAAAGCTAAATAAAAATAAAAATGGAAGTTGCATAAAATTAACAATGGAAGTTCGTTCAAGAAACCACTATACCTTACCGATCTATTTGGAAATTAAATAAAAAAGGAAGTTGAATAAAAATGGAAGTTGCATAAAATTAAAAATGTAAGTTCATTCAAGAAACCACTATACCTTAACGATCTATTTGGAAATTAAATAAAAAAAAGAAGTTCAATAGAAAATGAAATTGAATAGAAATAAAAATGGAAGTTGCATGAAATTAAAAATTGAAGTTGCCTAAAATTAACAATGGAATTTAATTCAAGAAACCACTATACCTTAACGATCTATTTGGAAATTAAATAAAAAATGAAGTTGAATAAAAATAAAATTAAAAATGGAAGTTCATTGAAGAAACCACTATACCTTAACGATCTATTTGGAAATTAAATAAAAAAGGAAGTTGAATAAAAACAAACGATCTATTTGGAAATCAAATAAAAAATGAAGTTGAATAGAAAAAAGGAAATTGAATAAAAATGGAAGTTGAATAAAAATAAAAATGGAAGTTCATTCAAGAAACCACTATACCTTAACGATCTATTTGGAAATTAAATAAAAAAGGAAGTTGAATAAAAATGAAAGTTGTATAAAATTAACAGTGTAAGTTCATCCAATAAACTACTATACCCTAACGATCTATTTGGAAATTAAATAAAAAAGGAAGTTGAATAAAAATAGAAGATGAATAAAATAAAAATGGAACTTGCAAAAAATAATAATGGAAGTTAAATAAAAAAGGAAGTTGAATACAAATAAAAATGGAAGTTGCGTAAAATTAAAAATAGAAGTTCATTTAAAAGCCATTATACCTTAACGATATATTTGGAAATTAAATAAAAAAGGACGTTGGATAAAATCGGAAGTTGAATAAAAATAAAAATGGAAGTTGAATAAAATTAAAAATGGAAGTTCATTTTAAAAACCACTATACCTTAACGATCTATTTGGAAATTAAATAAAAAAGAAAGTTGAATCAAAATGGAAATTGAATAAAAATAAAAATGGAAGTTGCCTAAAATTAACAATGGAAGTTCATTCAAGAAACCAATATACCTTAACGATCTATTTGAAAATTAAATAAAAAAGAAAGTTGAATCAAAATGGAAATTGAATAAAAATAAAAATGGAAGTTGCCGAAAATTAACAATGGAATTTCATTCAAGAAACCACTATACCTTAACGATCTATTTGGAAATTGAATAAAAATGGAAGTTAAATAAAAATAAAAATGGAAGTTGAATAAAAATAGAAATCGAAGTTCATTCAAGATACCACTATTCCTCAACGATCTATTTGCAAATTAAATAAAAAAAGAAGTTGAATAGAAAAGGAAATTGAATAGAAATGGAAGTTAAATAAAAATGGATGTTGAATGAACTTCCTTTTTTATTCAACTTCCTTTTTTATTAAATTTCCTTTTCTATTCAACTTCCTCTTTTTTTTAATTTCCAAATTGATCGTTAACGTATAGTGGTTTCTTGAATGAACTTCCATTTTTAATTTTATGCAACTTCCATTTTTATTCAATTTCCTTTTCTATTCAACTTCCTTTTTTATTTAATTTCCAAATATATCGTTAGGGTATAGTGGTTTCTTGAATGAACTTACATTTTTAATTTGATGCAATTTTCATTTTTAATTTTATTCAACTTCTAGTTTTATCCAGTTTCCTTTTGTATTCAACTTCCTTTTTTTTTTCAATTTCCATTTTTATTTAATTTCTAAATAGATCGTTAAGGTATAGTGGGATCTTGAACTTCCATTTGTAATTTTAATTTTGTGCAACTTCCATTTTTAATTTTATGCAAATTTCATTTTTATTCAATTTCCTTTTTTCTTTAATTTCCAAATAGATTGTTAAGATATAGTGGTTTCTTGAATTAAATTCCATTTTTAATTTTATGCAACTTCAATTTTTATTTTTATGCAGCTTCAATTTTTATTTTTATTCAACTTTCTTTTTTATTCAATTTCCTTTTCTATTCAACTTCCTTTTATATTTAATTTCCAAATAGATCTTCAAGGTATAGTGGTTTCTTGAATGAACTTCCAATGTTAATTTTATGCAACTTCAATTTTTATTGATTTTTTTTTATTCAACTTCCTTTTTTTATTTAATTTCCAAATAGATCGTTAAGGTATAGTGGTTTCTTGAATGAACTTCCATTTTTATTTTCATTCAACTTCCATTTTTATTTTTGTGCAACTTGAATAAAAATTTAATTTCCAAATAGATCGTTAAGGTATAGTGGTTTCTTGAATGAACTTCTATTTTTAATTATTTGCAACATCCATTTTTAATTTTATGTAAGTTCATTCAAGAAACCACTATACCCAACCACTATACCTTAACGATCTATTTGGCAATTAAATAAAAAAGTAAGTTGAACAGAAAAGGAAATTGGATAAAATCGGAAGATGAGTAAAAATAAAAATGGAAGTTGCATGAAATTAACAATGGAATTTAATTCAAGAAACCACAACTTCCTTTTTTCTTTAATTTCCAAATAGATTGTTAAGGTATAGTGGTTTCTTTAATGAACTTCCATTTTTAATTTTATGCAACTTCCATTTTTATTTTTATTCAACTTCCTTTTTTATTAAATTTCCTTTTCTATTAAACTTCCTTTTTTAGTTAATTTCCAAATAGATCGTTAAGGTATAATGGTTTCTTAAATGAGCTGCCATTGTTATTTTTATTCAACTTCAATTTTTATCCAATTTCATTTTTTATTCAACTTCCTTTTTTATTCAACTTCCTTTTTTGTTTAAATTCCGAATAGATCGTTAAGGTATAGTGGTTTCTTTAATGAACTTCCATTTTTAATTTTATGCAACTTCTATTTTTATTTACTTTCCAAATAGATCGCTAGGGTATAGTGGTTTCTTGAATGAACTTCCAATGTTAATTTTATGCAACTTTTATTTTTATTTAATTTCTATTTTCTATTCAAAAAACCACTACACCTTAATGATCTATTTGGAAATTAAATAAAAAAGGAAGTTGAATAGAAAACAAAATTGAATAAAAATGCAAGTTGCTTAAAAATGGAAGTTAATTCAAGAAACCACTATACCTTAACAATCTATTGGAAATTTAAAAAAAAAGAAAAAAGAAGCTGAACAGAAAAGGAAATTGAATAAAAATGGAAGTTGAATAAAAATAAAAATAGAAGTTGCATAAAATTAACACTATATCTTAACGATCTATTTGGAAATTAAATAAAAAAGGAAATTGAATAAAAATGGAAGTTGCATAAAATTAACAATGGAAGTTCATTTAAAAAACCACTATACACTAACAGTCTATTTGGAAATTAAATAAAAAAAGGAAGTTGAATAGAAAAGGAAGTTCATTAAAAATAAAAGTTGAATAAATAAAAATAAAAATGGAAGTTGCATAAAATTAAAAATGAAAGTTGCATAAAATTAACAAAATGGAAGTTGAATAAAAATAAAAATAGAAGTTCATTCAAGAAACCACTATACCTTAACGATCTATTTGGAGATTAAATAAAAAAGGAAGTTGAATAGGAAAGAAAATTGAATAAAAATGGAAGTTGCCTAAAATTAACAATGGAAGTTAATTCAAGAAACCACTATTGTCACGACCCCATTCCGCCCCTAGTAGAATGGTGCCGTGATGGCCAGTAATCCGAGATTACCGAAGGCCAACTTTCAAAATTCACACACAACAGTGTACACATATGGGGCTTACAAGTGCGGAAGCAATAAATTAGAGGCTAAGTAGTCCATAAGAGCAGTGCATAAGTCAAATGGAATGGCATACATCTTTACATAGTTTAATACAACAAAACAAAGTACAAAAATACATCTTGACCAAAAGGCTTCTCAGCCATCAAATACAAAATACAGCGAAATACAACTAAGAAGCATGATCTTCAAGATGCTGCAGAAGTCCAAAATCCAAAACAAGTGGCAAGTACATCTAGGCGTTACCATCGTCTGGCTCGTCACCTACATATATATAGAGAGGGGTGAGCTTGGATACTCAGTGAATGGTATGAATAATAAAGGGGTTTGCATGACTGATATTCAAGGTCTTATCAAACGATACATAACATAATTAGCGCAAATCAAGGGATGAACCAAGTCCATCTAGCAATTCTTTCAAGCTTCAAGGGATGCTTACTAGCATCAATATCGTACAAGTGATGACATTTCGAACAAACAAACCCACGTGGTAAACCGTCAGTGGCAAGACAAGGCAAGACAAGGGAGATATCTCAAATCAATGGTGCAGTTGCATTATAGTCCCCTGGCACTAAGGACTTGTGCTACAAATGCTTAGAGTCCCCTAGCACGTACGGACTTCCAAATTTGTGCTACAAGTGCTTATAGTCCCCTAGCACGTACGGACTTTCAAGATTGTGCTGCAAATGCTTAGAGTCCTCCAGCACGTAAGGACTTTCCAAGAATGTCATCAAAACAAGATATAATACTTGATATACAAAATAGGAATAATCATTCATGCTTACAAATACTTTCCAAAACAAAGCAAAACAAGGCTTTATCAAAACATTGTAACATAGCTTTATTAAAAATACCACTCACATAGTTCTTCAAACGTCGGGGTCAAGGTAATTCCAAGTCCTACAAACACATGGCAAGGTCCGTTGAATGCACTTTCAAACAAGTTTCACATGCATACAGATGATCTCGGCGTTTCTTCAAAACTAAGTCAAATCAAAACAAACACTGTTTCTCATCTCGGGGAAACATGCTGGGCACCAACCAGGTCTAGGCCGAGGTTCCACACCTCCTCGCCGAGGTGTGGTCCCGAGGGCCACATTCAAGGATATGAAGTCGGGAAAATCTGGGTTTCCCTCTGTTGTAGAACATGAAGAACATGAACATGAAGAATATGAAAAACATGAATGCTCAATCACAACTCGTTATTTCAAAATCTGGGATTTTCATGTTATGAGTTCGAAAACATGGATCTAGGTACCCATACTTGAAGATCTTATGAAAACAAACACAAAAACATGGAACTTGTTTCAAACTTTCGGATCAAACAAGGCTTTTCTTTTAAGAACTCAAGAACACCATTTTCTCTTTCTAGAACCAAACTTTAAATCAATGCATGGCTCATGAATCATGTTAGATCATGCAATGCAGCTAGATAAGCATAAAGAATAACAAGAGTAAATCAAGAATCTAACCTCAATGCACGAATCTAACGGGTTGATCTCTAGGAATCAAGCTCGAAGGCCTACTCCCTCACTCTAAAACTTCTTCTTCTTCCTAGAGCTTCTCTCTCCTCAAGAACAAAGATGTGATACAAAATGATACATTTCTAGGTTTGCCGGCTGACTTAACACTCAGCTCGGACACGTGGCAATGGTTGGTTGGTTCGACTCAAAAAGGTGACTGATTGAAAAGACAAGACTATGACAAAGTGTGTTCAACAAGCTAGGCGGCAAGGGCACCCCGACAAGTAGTGACATCGGCTAATAACAAGGCTTCGGCAAGCAAAGGACAATGACCTCGGCTAGAAAGGACAACACTTGGCCTAGCTGTGCCACATCTCGGCCTAGATGTGCCACACCTCAGTCTAGGTCGTACCAGTCCAGGAGCAAGATCACTTGGGTTCAAGGGTAACATCTCGGCCTTGATAATACACACCTCGGCCTTGGTGGTGAACACCTCGGCCTAGATAGCGACATCTCGGCCAACATGTTAGGGCAGGGGTGGAGGCCAGCTAGAAAAAGGGTTCCAAGGTAGTTCTAGGCTCAAGGTGACCTCGGCTTGGTTTAGTCTAGGCTAAACACACACCAAACAAGGAACAAAGCATGCAAATAACACTTAAGCAAAACAAAGACAAGATCTGAAATGCAAGCTTAACAAGACAGAATCATATAAATGCATATGAGTATGGTTAGGACAGTGTGAGGGTTATTACAACTATACCTTAGCAATCTATTTGGAAAGTAAATAAAAATGGAAGTTCAATAGAAAAGGAAATTGGATAAAAATGGAAGTTGAATAAAATTAAAAATGGAAGTTCATTCAAGAAAGCACTTATCTTAACGATCTATTTGGAAATTAAATAAAAAAAGAAGTTGAATAGAAAAGGAAATTGAATAAAAATAAAAATGGAAGTTGCATAAAATTAACAACGGAAGTTCATTTAAGAAACCACTATACATTAACGATCTATTTGACAATTAAATAAAAAAGAATGCTGAATAGAAAAGGAAATTGAATAAAAATGAAAGTTGCATAAAATTAAAAATCGAAGTTAATTCGAGAAACCACTGTACCATAACGATCTATTTGGAAATTAAATAAAAATGGAAGTTGAATGCAAAAGAAAATTGAATAAAAATTGAAGTTGAATAAAAATGGAAGACGCATAAAATTAAAAATGGAAGTTCATTGAAGAAACCACTATATCTTAAAGATCTATTTGGAAATTAAATAACCACTATACCTTAACTTTCTATTTGGAAATTAAATAGAAAAGGAAATCGAATAGAAATGGAAGTTGCATAAAATTAATAATGGAAGTTCATTCAAGAAACCACTATACCTTAACTTTCTATTTGGAAATTAAATAGAGAAGGAAGTTGAATAAAAATGGAAGTTGAATACAAATAAAAATGGAAGTTGCATAAAATTAACAATGGAATTTAATTCAAGAAACCACTATACCTTAACGATCTATTTGGAAATTAAATAAGAAAGAAAGCTGAATAAAAAAGAAATTGAATAAAAATTGAAGTTGAATAAAAATAAAAATGGAAGTTCATTCAAGAAACCACTATACCTTAACGATCTATTTGGAAATTAAATATAAAAGGAAGTTGAATAGAAAAGTAAATTGAATAAATATGGAAGTTGAATAAAAATAAAAATGGAAGTTGCATAAAATTAAAAATGGAAGTTCATTCAAGAAACCACTATACCTTAACGATCTATTTGGAAATTAAATAAAAAAGGAAGTTGAATAGAAAAGTAAATTGAATAAATATGGAAGTTGAATAAAAATGAAAGTTGAATAAAATAAAATGGTAGCTCATAAACCACTATACCTTAACGAATTATTTGGAAATTGAATAAAAAAAGGAAGTTGAATAGAAAATGAAATTGAATCAAAATGGAAGTTGAATAAAAATGGAAATTGAAGAAAAAGGGAAGTTCAATAAAAATAAAACTGGAAGTTGAATAAAAATAAAAATCGAAGTTGATTCAATATCCCACAATACCTTAACGATCTATTTGGAAATTAAATAAAAATGAAAGTTGAATAGAATAGGAAATTGGATAAAACTAGAAGTTGAATAAAATTAAAAATGAAAGTTGCATAAAATTAACAATGTAAGTTCATTCAATAAACCACTATAACTTAACGATCTATTTGGAAATTAAACAAAAATGGAAATTGAATAGAAATTGAATAGAAATTGAATAAAATAAAAATGGAAATTGCATAAAATTAAAAATGGAAGTTCGTTGAAGAAACCACTATACCTTAACGGTCTATTTGAAAATTAAATAAAAAAGGAAGTTGAATAGAAAAGGAAATTAAATAAAAAAGAAGTTGAATAGAAATGGAAATTGGATAAAAATGGAAGTTCATTTAAGAAATCACAATACCTTAACGAATTATTTGGAAATTAAATAAAAAAGGACGTTGAATAGAAAAGGAAATTGAATTAAAATGGAAGTTGCCTAAATTTTAAAATGTATGTTTCATTCAAGATCACACTATACCTTAACGATCTATTTTGAAATTAAATAAAAAATGACATTGAATAAAAAATGAAGTTGAATAGAAAAGGAAATTGAATAAAAAAGGAAGTTGAATAAAAATATAAATGGAAGTTGAATAAAATAGATCATTAAGGTATAGTGGTTTATTGGATGAACTTCAAGAAAGCACTATACCTTAACGATCTATTTGGAAATTAATAAAAAAGGAAGTTGAATAGAAAATAGAAATCGAATAAAAATGGAAGTTGCATAAAATTAACATTGTAAGTTCATTCAAGAAACAATTATACCTTAACAATCTATTTGGAAATTAAATAAAAAAGGAAGTTGAATAGAACAGGAAATTGAATAAAAATGGAAATTAAATAAAAAAGGAAGTTGAATAGAAAAGGAAGCTGAATAAAATCGGAAGATGAATAAAAATAAAAATGGAAGTTGCATAAGATTAACAGTGGAAGTTCATTCAAGAAACCACTATAACTTAACGATCTATTTGGAAAGTAAATAAAAAAATGTAGTTGAATAGAATAGGAAATTGAATAAAAATGGAAGTTGAATAAAAATATAAATGGAAGTTGAACAAAAATAAAAGTGGAAGTTAAATAAAAATAAAAATTGAAGTTGCATAAAATTAAAAATTGAAGTTCATCCAATAAACTACTATACCCTAACGATCTATTTGGAAATTAAATAAAAAAGAAAATTGAATAAAAATGGAAGTTGAATAAAAATATAAATGGAAATTGCATATAATTAAAAATTGAAGTTTATTCAAAAAAACCACTCTACCTTAACGATCTATTTGGAAATCAAATAAAAAATGAAGTTGAATAAAAATAGAATTGAATAAAAATGGAAGTTGAGTAAAAATAAAATTGGAAGTTGCATAACATTAAAAATGGAAGTTCATTCAGGAAACCATTATACCTTAGCGATCTATTTGGAAAATAAACAAAAAAAGAAGTTGAATAGAAAATATAAGTTGAAAAAAAAAAGGAATTGAATAAAAATGGAAGTTGAATAAAAATAAAAATGAAAGTTGTATAACAATGGCAGTTAATTCAAGAAACCACTATACCTTGACGATCTATTTTGAAATTAAATAAAAAATAAAGTTGAATAGAAAAGTAAATTGAATAAAAAAGGTAATTGAATAGAAAAGAAATTGAATAAAAATAAAAATGGAAGTTGCATAAAATTAAAAATGGAAGTTCATTCAAAAAATCACTATACCTTAACTATCTATTTGGAAATTAAATAAAAAATGAATTTGAATAGAAAAGGAAATTGAATAAAAATGGAAATTGAAGAAAAATTGAAATTGAATAAAAACAAAAATGGAAGTTGCATAAAATTAAAAATGAAAGTTCATTCAAAAAACCAATATACCTTAACGATCTATTTGGAAATTAAATAAAAAATGAAGTTGAATAGAAAAGGAAATTGAATAAAAATGGAAATGGAATAAAAATTGAAATTGAATAAAAACAAAAATGGAAGTTGCATAAAATTAAAAATGGAAGTTCATTCAAAAAACCACTATACCTTAACGATCTATTTGGAAATTAAATAAAAAATGAAGTTGAATAGAAAAAGAAATTGAATAAAAATGGAAATTGAATAAAAATTGAAATTGAATAAAAACAAAAATGGAAGTTCATTCAAAAAATTGATGTTAATTCAAGAAACCACTATACGTTAACAATCTATTTGGAAATTAAAAAACAAAGGAAGTTGAATAAAAATGGAAGTTGCATAAAATTAACAATAAAAGTTCATTCAAGAAATCAGTATACCTTAACGGTCTATTTGGAAATAAAATAAAAAAAAGAAGTTGAATAGAGAAGGAAATTAAATAAAAATGGAAGTTGAATAAAAATAAAAATGGAATTTCATTCAAGAAACCACTATGCCTTAACGATTTATTTGGAAATTAAATGAAAAAGAAAGTTGATTAAAAATGGAAGTTGCATAAAAATAACAATGGAAGTTCATTCAAGAAACCACTATACCTTAACGATCTATTTGGCAATTAAATAAAAAAGGAAGTTGAATAGAAAACAAAATTGAATAAAAATGCAAGTTGCCTAAAATTAGCAATGGAAGTTGAATATTCAACTTCTTTTTTTATTTAAATTTCCAAATAGATCGTTGAGGTATAATGGTTTCTTAAATTAACAATGGAAGTTCTTTCCCAAAACCATTGAACTTCGACTTTCATTTTTATTTTTATTCAATTTCCTTTTCTATTCAACTTCCATTTTTTTTTTAATTTCCAAAATAGATCGTTAAGGTATATAGTGGTTTCTTCAATGAACTGCCATTTCTAATTTTATACAACTTCCATTTTTATTTTTATTCAACTTCCTTTTTTTATTCAATTTCCTTTTTTTATTCATCTTCCTTTGTTAAGGTATAGTGGCTTCTTGAATGAACTTCGATTTTTTTTTTTAATTTCAACTTCTATTTTTAACTTTATTCAACTTTCATTTTTAATTTTATGCAACTTCCATTTTTATTTTTATTCATCTTCCGATTTTATTCAATTTCCTTTTCTATTCAACTTCATTTTTTATTTAATTTCTAAATAGATCGTTAAAGTATAGTGGTCTTTTGAATGAACTTCCATTTTTATTTTTATTCAATTTCTTTTCTATTCAATAACCTTTTTTATTATTCAACTTCATTTTTTATTTAATTTCAAAATAGATCGTCAAGGTATAGTGGTTTCTTAAATTAACTGCCATTGTTATTTTTATTCAACTTCCATTTTTATTCAATTTCCTTTTCTATTCAACGTCCTTTTTTTATTTAATTTCCAAATAGATCGTCAAGGTATGTTGTTTCTTGAATGAACTTCCAATGTTAATTTTATGTAACTTCCATTTTTATTTTATTCAACTTCCATTTCTATTCAACGTCCTTTTTTATTTAATTTCCAAATTGATCGTTAAGGTATAGTGGTTTCTTGAATGAACTTCCATTGTTAATTTTATGCAAGTTCCATTTTTATTCAATTTATTTTCTATTCAACTTCATTTTTTATTCAATTTCCAAATTGATCGTTAACGTATAATGGTTTCTTGAATGAATTTCCATTGTTAATTTTATGCAGCCTCCATTTTTATTTTTATTCGACTTTCATTTTTATTCAATTTCCTTTTCTATTCAACTTCATTTTTTATTTAATTTCCAAATAGATTGTTAAGTTATAGAAAAAGAAATTGCATAAAAATGGAAGTTGAATAAAAATAAAAATGAAAGTTGCATTATAAAATGGTTTCTTGAATGAACTTCCGTTGTTAATTTGATGCAACTTCCTTTTTTATTTTTATTCAACTTCCATTTTTATTCAATTTCCTTTTCTATTTAACTTCCTTTTTTATTTAATTTCCAAATAGATCGTTAAGGTATAGTGGTTTCTTGAATAAACTTCCATTTTTATATTCACTCCAACAAGTTAGGTCTTGAATGACGAAATTTTTTTGTCTCGAAAGAGCTAATTTCGTCACTATAGATATTTGTGACGAAATATTTTCGTCACCAGCTTCGTCATTGAATGTTTGTCACTAAAAACCACCATGATGAAAAATAATTTCGTCACCAATGAAATTAGTTCAGTGACGAAATTTTTTGCCACCAATAAAACAAGATTTTGTCGCAAAAAATTCTCATTTTCGTCACTAAATAATTATTCAATACCATATTTATAATTTTAGTTGACGAATAAATTTGTCACAAATGTTGATCATTGATGAGGAAATAATTTCGTCACAATAAGATATAAAGGTGAGGAAATTTTTCGTCTTCAAAAGTCATACATGGGTGACGAAATATATTTCATCGCAAATATATTTATATACGTGACGAAAAATATTTCATCACCAAACAACAAAATCAATGAAAACTTCCATATATGCGCACAATAAATTGTCACAAAAAATGCTTATTAATGATGAATAATCACTTTGTCATAATAACAAGTACAAATGACGAAACAAATTCGTCACTAAACCTGTTCCATATTTTATATTTCAATTTCAATTATTATTTCACAAATATCCATGCTCATATCCCAATAGTCTTTTAATTGTACTAAGAAATCACTAGCTATTATACATCACTCTACAAAAAAAAATCAATAAACAATTTATATTATAAATCAAAATATATCCATCAAACAACTTTAATAATATAAACCATTAAGTATAACAAAAAAAACCACCAAAGCAAATCCCAAAATGAACTAACGTGGAATCCACAAAAAAAAAAATCAACACTCAATCTTAATTTACAACTACAACTAAGTATCAGTTCAGGAAACAAAATTTAACAGTTGATCTTCATTTGCACGTATACTTCCAAACGTCATCAAAAACCAATCTGCAAAGAAAATAGACAAAGAAAACATTAATATATTATCAATTACATCTAAACTCATATATAAATAATTTTATTTTATAAACCAATTTAGTAGAAATGCATCTAACAAATCAAAACTTCAAAGAGTTGAGGTGATCCTTGATGATAAAACAACACGGATAACATAAGATGCCAAAAGATTGCAAGAATACCATATATCACTATCACTAATGGCAGAATATATGGCATTATATGGCACCTACATCGCATATTTCTCCATATACTAGTTGGACCCCCACGCGTCGTATTATCGTTGACATAAATAATATAACAAGGCAATGATACAATATTTTCTTCAAAAAAATAACATCAAAAACACAATATTTCTTATTTTATATCCTATTAATCATAATTACATCTTACATTTCATAAAATTATAAACCAGCAAACAAAATGGCCCCTTGTTATCTTAAATTGAAACTACGTGGGCTAGCTAGTTGGAAGAATTGCTTTTTGTCGTCTCTCTTTTCCTTCTCTCTAGCACCAACGCTGCCACTCCTTCCAAAGTTGGAGCTGAAAACAAATTCACCTAAGAGTTTTTCCTACGAAATTAATTAAAAAATAATAGTAGCAATTTGCTGGGTACATAACATAAATATTGCATTCATTGCTTTTATGAGCATGCGCTTGAGGACATACAAATAAAATAAGAACCACTCAAATTATCACTGAAAATGAAGATTCAAAAGTAACTATGGATAATGCCATTACCTCAAATCAAATAGAGTAATCATGATAAATTGCTCCTTCCATGGGGATGATTACTCTTTAGAAGCAGAGAATAGCAACATCCTGAGAAGTATATTCACATCAAGCAATCAAAATATATCATCCATTCATGTAGTTCAAATATCATAGCAGATGAATGAATAGAAGGCAATAAAGACTTACCATTACATATAATATTTCTTTACTCATGAACAAGAGACAACATAACCATGTTCTATAGTCCACTAAGTCCACTATTTGTTTAGTCTCAGCTGCAAAACAAAACACTGAATAATAGAACAAAAGCCTCTTCGGTGGGTATGATTTAAATAAATGGTTCAAATCACAAATATCAAGGGAGAACACCTTAGGAGTAATCCCTCATGATGCCAGTTGTGATGTGACAGACAGATCCTGTTGACCAACCTAATAATCCCATCAATTACTCTATCCCTCTTGGTTAAGTCCCCAGATTGAAAGGTGCTACACCTGTTTCCAAAACACCCATCCAATACATTTAAGTTGCAAACCCATAAAACTTAAAACGAACATTAACATGTGATACATGCATACAGCAACCACAATAGAATAGAAACCTGAAATTTGGCCAGGTTGGATTAGTTAGCCATTGATAGAATAGAACATGTTTTTTTACTTAATGCCATCCAAGTACATGATTGGTTTGGCCAGGTTGGATTAGTTAGCCACTACCACATTTGCTTACAGTTTTTTTTGTACATGAAGAAATGGTATAGTTAAGCAAATAATGGTAACTATGTGTTTTCATGAATGTATTAACATAGTTAGGCTTCTGTTGTGACTCTCCTGACCATCTACTCTCTTAATCTATTGATCATTTTCAATCCCACACGAAAATACACCGTCATTAGAATGAATATTCGTGAACAGTGTGGACATAATTTGAAAATGAATAGCTCAGATGAAAAAACTCATATAAGTAACAAATCTCAAATATCTTTGATTACGAGACATATAATTATCACTCTAAATAAGAACCATAATTCCAACAGTATAACATTAACTACTTACCCAAAAATAGCTGGAGCAGAAGAGTTATTGACTAAAGAAGCCCCCATATTTGTGTAAAAATTTTACATACAACAAATCAGTTCAATAATAACCAGATGTCCCATTTCCATCTCCATACTGAAATGAATCATCACACTGATTACTCTGTGAAGAGCATTCAACAACTGCAGCTTGAACTACAGAAGCACATATTGGGTTAGAGCAAGAAACCAGAGATGCAGTTGACGAACTGGCAGTGTCAAAGAAATAGAGCTCAATTTGTACAATATGTACTTCAACATAGGCCTTATATGCTAGATACACATTCTATTGCCTTACAATTATCAGACCTCAAACTCAAAGGGCATGAAACCTGGAGGAAAGGTTTTTTTAACCTAAAGTATACCAACACAAGAATATGGCTTGAACTCAGCTAGTGGCCAGCAACCACAACCATATCACACAAGGCATCAAGCATACCATCTCGCATCAATCATTCTTTTTAATAATAAATTACAAATGGTTGCTAATCAGGTCCATCAAACCCTCATGATATGTTTGATTATTCACTATTCACACTTTCAAATCTCCATTTCAATAGGATAGTTATTATTGTTGGAGAGAAGAAACTTAAGAATGTGGGCATCAATGTGTAGATAGATACATTAAACATTAAAAATTACGTCATTTCTTATGTTCCAGAGAGTTCAAATGACAACAAAGGAATAAATCCCACAGAATTTTCGTTATGTACCTAGTGCATGGAATAAAAAGAATCAATATATACCTAAAATATTTGTATTTACAACGGAATACACCGTCTGGTGTACAAAATTTGTGAATGCAATAACAAACACCAAGACAATACACAAACATAAAAATCCAATATCAAAATCTCTACATAAAAAAGAAAAAAGAAAAAAATTGCAAACCAGAAAATTACATACTCTGGTTTGAGAGCTAATATCACATAAAATATACATGGTTTTATATAATCGGTCACCAACTCACCGCCACAGAAAGCTCTGTTGCCAGATTACATGGAAGTCATCAATTGGATAATAATTTGACACACTGCAGATTTCTTTTCCAGCACATAGGATTGTGGATAATCAGAAGCCCTGCATCTCAAGAGAAAACAGTAAAGTCAAATAAAGAAAAGCGAACTAAGATCTAAGAAAAAAATTCACACATTGCTTGCCTTCGAGCAAATTATCTAGACAATTTAAGAAGTGTGGTTCAATCTAATTTTATCTAATCCAATTGTCACATTAGAAGCCGATGAATACAGGAGAAGAAACTTATTAGGGTACTGGGAACCCTCTAATAGTTTGGCAAAACGTTCCAAATTAACAAATAAAAATCCAAAGTTTCCTAATTTGGAGCAAAATTGTTTCAATCTCATATATATAAAGAAATATGCATACAAATTGCTTTGGCTTAAAACATATAGGGACGCAAATTCACACCAGTGCAAACAAATGTGAAGGCAACCAAGGGTGAGATCAGCTAAACAAGCAAACAAAGAGCACCGCTTTCTTCTCAGCACACAAGAAACTTATGAGAGGGATAGATGGTGGGCTTTGGTTGGTTGGGCGATCGGCAAGATCAGGATGGAAGGAACACATACACACTCTGAAGACAGCTCATTGTTTCTATTGTTTCTACTGTCGTGTGTGTGGTTAAGCTCAAGGCCGCGTAGCTGGCCCAAATTTGCTTTGCAAACAAAGAACCAACAGACTTGCACAAGAAGCACCGGTGTGACACCATTCGTTTCACCACACTTACATTCTTTTTATATATGTTATAGATTACACACTGCTTAGCATTAGTTTCAATGCTTTCTTTTATATTATATAGTGAACAAAGAATACCTGAATGTTTTCCTTGTGATGTGGACATACAGAATAGAGGGGTGCTTCATGACCGTCAAAAGTATACTGCTTATTCCCTGTAACTGCATCCCACACCTGTAGAAAATTAAACCTTTACAACTAATGTCCAATCCTCTGCATTACTTGTAAAACAATGACATAGAAACCAAACCTTAATGAGCCGATCCTCCCTGCATGTGACAATAGAAAGTTGTTTGTTTGGGTAAGAGAATGAAAGATCGTTAACACTACCAGAATGAGCATCAATCTAGATAACCAAAAAAAGGCATTTACAAAAAACGATATTGTGCAGAGATTTAAAGTGAGCTCTGAACACTAGAAATATTGACAGGAAAAAAAAATCAAAGCAAAAGAAAATCAATGGACTCCCAGTTGATTGATTGTGGCACAAACCTCTAGATGGTTTCGTACATCATTGCCACCATGGTAGGAATATATGTGCACAAGTTTCTTGGAGTATGCAACACCTAAAGTAAGAATGTGATATTAGAACTAACAAAATCCCCACTTCATTCTCAATATCCTTCATTGAAGTACATTGTCTAGTGTCAACAAAAAAATAATAATAATAATGGACAGTTCAATGTATGAGAATTTTCTTTTGTAGGAGATATTCTTTGCCCAATAGCTGAGATCATGCGAAGCATAGCCTACTCTAGTTCTAGCACCGGAAGAGCAATTTCAGAGGAAGAAAAATCCTCAAAATATGACGAAAAATATTTTTAAGTAGAATGGAGCAATCATGTTAGGCCAACATACCAAATAAGTTACCGTCAGGACTCCAAATCACACGATTGATAGATGCAGTATAATCATTGGACAGAGATGCGTTATACACAATCACAAAATGTATCAATGACTCTAGGAAGCATCAAATGCATACTATTTTCACTCAAAGTTATTTAGTACTAAAGCAGCCTAACCTGCAGAGGCATTGAGCATGCTTGGAGTACCCAAACCTTGAAATTCCTAACAGCAAGCCTCTCCCTACTACTGAGGTCCCACACCATGATCTCTCCAGTGTTTATTCCGACTACAATTAGTTATCATAAATCAAATTATCAACATACGAACAAAAACAAAAGAAATAAACAAGCAATTATCCAGATTCCTCAAAGCTGACCAATACAGAAAAGTGGCGCACAGTGGGAGCTAACCAAGTAGTAGAATTTGTTGAACTGGATGGAAATCCATACTCTTCACAGCTGAACCTTGATTTAAAGTCATAACAACAGCCTTGGGCAAATCATCAGAAGAGTATGAACTCTGACCATGGCTCTGAGCATTGTATCCAACAGGCAGAATATTTACAGGCAGATTATTGACTTGTTAACGAGATCATGTAAATGTAGGAACAACTAACTCAACTCCCATCCCAACATGAAAATGTACTTTCAACTAAAGGATCTAAGGAAGATAGGCTTATAAGTGAACCTTAGTTCATCTTACCCCTCTTCAAATAGATAACATGTACAGATTCAAAAGGTAAATAACTAAACATAAAACAAGAAGAATAAAAAAGGTAATAAACACAAAACATGAGGACATGCACACAGAGACATAAAGAGGCCTGCTCTGGTGTGCATAAGATAAGCCTCATAAAAAACTAACTCTTTAAAATGCAAACAAACTGACAACTTGACAGCAGATAAAATAAAACAAATCTAAGTTCTTTATGCCCATTCCCTGCTCCTTTACTATTCCCTGCGAGACTTACCAAAAAGGCGATGTACGAGTTCATGGGATACCTCCTCCTTTAAATTGTCCTTTGAAACCTTGCTTCTTAAGAAACTCCATTATGCTTGATGTCATCTCCAAATGCTCCTCAAGCGATCAGGCCTTTTGCCACAATATCTTGATCGCAAGTATGCAGCTGTCCCACCAACAACCACGACACTAGTAGCAAGTAGTATTGTTTTCCTGTAGAAGAAAAGAAAAACTATGGGCCCACCACTGACAGAATGAAAATAGAAGGATCATACTAGAAAAGGAGTCACTCAAAAAGATGGTTCCAAAGCAATGAATTTACAGTTGATGCTAAGGACCATCCTAAATTTAAACAAGTCTTGAATTGCCTCATATTAGGTTAAATCTCGACAGACTAAAATTTTTAAATGTTTTTAATTATTTCAGTAAATTTTGTCAAATCCTACCAGACTCCACAAATTCTCATTCAAACAAAAACTATTATTTATTTTCTTAGTAACAAATAAAGCTATCACTAAATAGCACCAGAAGAGGTGCAATCCAAATAGGCATGGGCATACAAAAGAGACTGCCTTGAAGGTCACATATATAGCCTGTAATGCAAGTAGTTGAAACAAAACCCTTCATTGGAAGCCATGAATACAAAAGAACATACCATGCTTAATCTTGTGGACCAGGATCTCATCCTCCTCAATGTAGGTCTACACAATTATCTCTATACAGTCCACCAAACACTTGACATTCAAATTATGGCCCCGTTTGGCACCTTGGTTTTTTGACTAATAAAGGCAAAAAGCTACTAAAAAGACCAAAAAGTCAAAATTACTAAAAAAATCAAATCAAACACACTAGTCATTCAAGTTTTTTAATACAACTAAAAAATCATTCCCAAACACATTAACTTTTTTGTTATACTCAACAAGTCAAAAATTCACCAAAATGCCAAACCCAAACGAGGACTATAACTTATTTGTCTTGCTGTTGTTCTAATTCAATAAACGAGTCCAATACAAATCTGAAATTCACCAAGTTTTGCACATATAGGTTGTGTACAGTTTCACCATCATAGTTTAACAACAGATGCGTAATAATATATTCTGAGAAGTTATGTAATCCTTTACAAATTGTGTACACAATGAATCAATTTTACAATGCAATGAAGGAGAATTAAAATGCAAGTCTTGGATTTGTGATGGAAATTTTTTCAAACATAACAACTCAAACCTGGTGAACTAAAATGACCCTTCAACTCTAAAATACCCAACAATATGGCAATGTTTCACACAGGTATTTTATCAAACACAAGGGCTTCTACACCGTCTCCCTCTCCCAACCCTCTTTTGGCTCCCCAACTTCTTCATTCCCCTTAGGAACCCCTATCCCAGCTGGTTACACTTCCCCTTCCGCCTCTTGAAACAGCCCCTCCAACCCTCTACTACCATAGATCCATTGCCTCCTTCCCTATCATCCACAACCACAAAACTACTCTTTTTCTCCACCACAAATCTAAAATGCCTGCCCTTTCCCTCCCTACTAAAGCACCGCTAGCCCTCCTCCTCTCACACCGCACCTCCGTTACACCATTCCATCCCCACCACAGCGCCACCACGTTACCGAAAACCCTTATCCCACCATTAAACAACTACGAGAGAGAGAGAGAGAGAGAGAGGCCATACCTTTGTGTGTTTTGCAAGAGAGGGATGAGACGAAAACTGGAGCACCAAAAAAAAAGGGGTGGGGGAGAATCAATAGGGTTCCTTTTTTTCCTTACCGCCAAATCTCAAAGTTCCCCTTCAAGATTGGTTGGTGAGAAAATAATTTTGTTATTAAAAATTTTAAAATATTAAAATTGTTGGTGATAAAAATATATTTTTCATTAAATAATTTTAAAATATTTAAAACTAATTTCTTTTAAAAAATATTTTTTAAAATTATTTGTAACGAAAATATATTTCTCACTGATAATTTTATAATTGGTGACAAATTTTTTTCTTATTAAAAATCTCAAAATTTTGGCGTCACCCAAAAAAAATTAGAGGGAAAATCTTTGGTGACGAAATTTAATTTTTCTTCACCTAAAAATAAGTATTTATTAACGAAAATAAATTTCGTCACCTATTATTTTTACTTTTTATTATATGTGACAAAATTTATAATTCGTCACAGATTATTTTTATTTAGTGACGAAATATTTTTTTCACTACTTTTCGTCACCATAAGTTTAGAGAGTTAATTAACTTGTGTTTTTGTTTTGAGAGAGAGAGAGAGAGGGGAGAGAAAAATTGATAAACAAAAATAAAGGGGGAAAAAAAGTTAGTAGTCTATTTTTTCCATTACCGCCCAATATGTTAAAATTTTTCCTCTAAAATTGGTGACAATATAATTTCCTCATTAAAATGTCTCAAAATATTAAAAATTATTAGTGATAAAATATATTTCTCACCAAATGGTCTTAAAACATTTAAAATCAAGTTTCTCAAAAAAAATATATACAAAATTATTGGTGACGAAAATGTATTCCTCGCTAATAATTTTATAATTGGTGACAAATTTTTTTCTCACCAAAAGTCTAAATTTTTGGCGCCACTCAAAAAATATTAGTAGGAAAACCTTCGGTGACGAAACTTAATTTTTCATCACCTAAAAAGAAGTATTTGTTGACAAAAATAAATTTCGTCACCTATTATTTTTATTTTTTTATTATACGTGATAAAATTTTATAATTCGTCACGGATTATTCTTATTCAGTGACAAAATTTATTTTCTTCACTACTTTTCGTCACCATAGGCTACTTTTGTTGTAGTGATTTATTCAACTTCCATTTTTATTCAATTTCCTTTTCTATTTAATTTCCAAATAGATCGTTAAGGTACAGTAGTTTCTTGAATGAACTTCAATTGTTAATTTTAGGCAACTTCCATTTTCATTTTTATGCAACTTCCATTTTTATTTTTATTCGACTTCAATTTCTATTCAATTTCCTTTTCTATTCAACTTTCATTTTTATTTTTATGAAACATCCATTTTTAAATTAACAATGGAAGTTTATTCAAGAAACCACTATATCCTAACGATTTATTTGGAAATTAAGTAAAAAATGAAGTCAAATAAAAAAGGAAATTGAATAGAAATGGAAGTTGAATAAAACTAAAAATGGAAGTTGATAGAAAGAAATCGAATAAAATAAAATGGAAGTTCATTCAATAAACCACTATATTTTAACGATCTATTTGGAAATTAAATAAAAAATGAAGCCGAATAGAAAAGGAAATTAAATAAAAATGGAAGTTGAATAAAAATAAAAGTGGAAGTTCATTCAAGAAACCACTATACCTTAACGATCTATTTGGAAATTAAATAAAAAAAGAAGTTGAATAGAATAGGAAATTGAATAGAAATTGAAGTCGAATAAAAATAAAAATGAAAGTTCATTCAAAAAACCATTATACCTTAACGGTCTATTTGGAAAGTAAATAATAAAAAAAAGAAGTTGAATAGAAAAGGAAATTAAATTAAAATGGAAGTTGAATAAAAATAAAACAGAAGTTGCATAAAAATGAAAATGGATGTTGCATAAAATTAAAAATGGAAGTTTATTTAAGAAACCACTATACCTTAATGATCTATTTGGAGATTAAATCAAAAAGGAAGTTGAATAAAAAATGAAATTGAATAAAAATAAAAATGGAAGTTTATTCAAGAAACCACTATACCTTAACGATCTATTTGGAAATTAAATAAAAAAAGAAAGTTGAATAGAAAAGGAAATTGAATAAAAATGGAATTTGAATAAAAATAAAAATGGAAGTTCCATAAAATTAACAATGGAAGTTGATTCAAGAAAAGGAAATTGAATAAAAAAGAAAGTTGAATAGACAAGGAAATTAAATAAAAATGGAAGTTGAATAAAAATAAAAATGAAAATTGCATCAAATTAAAAATGGAAGTTCATTCAAAACCACTATACCTTAACGATCTATTTGGAAATTAAATAAAAAAGAAAGTTGAATAGAAAATAGAATTGAATAAAAATGGAAGTTGAATAAAAATAAAAATGGAAGCTCATTCAAAAAACTACTATACCTTAACAATCTATTTGGAAATTAAAGAAAAAAGGACTTGAATGAACTTCCATTGTTAATTTTAGGCAACTTGCATTTTTATTCAATTTCCTATTCTATTCAACTTTCTTTTTTATTTAATTTCCAAATAAATCGTTAAGGTATAGTAGTTTATTGAATGAACTTCCATTGTTAATTTTATGCAACTTCCATTTTTATTTTTATTCAAGTTTCATTTTTATTCAATTTTCTTTTATATTCAACTTCCTTTTTTATTTAATTTCCAAATAGATTGTTATGGTATAGTGGTTTATTGAATGAACTTCCATTTTTATTTTTATTTAACTCCATTTTTATTCAATTTCCTTTTCTATTCGACTTCATTTTATATTTAATTTCGAAATAGATTGTTAAGGTATAGTGGTTTCTTGACCATTTTTAATTTTATGCAACTTCAATTTTTATTTCATTTTCAAATAGATCGTTAAGATATAGTGGTTTCTTGAATGAACTTCCATTTTTGTTTTAATTATATGCAACATCCATTTTTATTTTTATTCAATTTCGATTTTTATTCAATTTCCAAATAGATCTTTAAGGTATAGTGGTTTATTGAATGAACTTCAATTTTTAATTTTATACAACTTCCATTTTTAATCTTAAGCAAGTTCCATTTTTATTCAATTTATTTTCTGTTCAACTTCCTTTTTTATTTAATTTCCAAATAGATTGTTAAGGTATAGTGGTTTATTGAATGAACTTCCATTTTTAGTTTTATACAACTTCCATTTTTAATTTTATGCAAGTTCCATTTTTATTCAATTTATTTTCTGTTCAACTTCCTTTTTTATTTAATACCCAAATAGATCGTTAGGGAATAGAAAAGGAAATTGAATAAAAATAAAAATGGAAGTTGCATAAAATTAACAGTGGAAGTTCATTCAAGAAACCACTATACCTTAACGATCTATTTGGAAATTAAATAAATAAGGAAGTTGAATAGAAAATAGAATTGAATAGAAAAGGAAGTTGAATAAAAACAAAAATTGAAGTTGCATAAAATTAAAAATGGAAGTTCATTGAAGAAACCACTATACCTTAACGAATTATTTGGAAATTAAATAAAAAAGAAAATTGCATAAAAAAAATGGAAGTTCATTCAAGAAACTAGTATACCATAACGATTATTTGGAAATTAAATATAAAAGGAAGTTGAATAAAAATGGAAGTTGCATAAAATTAACAATGGAAGTTCATTCAAGAAACTACTATACGTTAACGATCTATTTGGAAAGTAAATAAAAATGGAAGTTGAATAGAAAATGAAATTGTATAAAATTAAAAATGTAAGTTCATTCAAAAAACCACTATACCTTAACGATCTATTTGGAAATTAAATAAAAAGGAAGTTGAATAAAATAAATCGTTAGGTATAATGGTTTCTTGAATGAACTTACATTTTTAATTTGATGCAATTTTCTTTTCTATTCAACTCCTCTTTTTTATTTAATTTCCAAAGATCGTTAGGGTATAGTAGTTTATTGGATGAACTTCAATTTTTAATTTTAGGCTACTTCCATTTTTATTTTATTCATCTTCCGATTTTATCCACTTTCCTTTGCGATTGAACTTCTTTTTTTATTAATTTCCAAATAGATCATCAAGGTATAGTAGTTTCTTGAATGAACTGCCATTTTTAATTTTATGCAACTTTCATTTTTATTTTTATTCAACTTTCATTTTGATTCAATTTCATTTTCTATTCAACTTTCTTTTTTATTTTATTTCCAAATAGATCGTTAAGGTATAATGGTTTCTTGAAAGAACTTCCATTGTAAGTTTTATGCAACTTCCATTTTTATTTTTATTCAACTTCCATTTTTATTCAATTTCCTTTTCTATTCAACCTCCTTTTTTATGTAACTTCCAAATAGAATTATAAATGGAAGTTCGTGCATAAAAATAAAAATCGAAGTTTAATAGAAAATGATATTGAATAAAAACAAAAATGGAAGTTGAATAAAAATAGATCGTTAACATTGGAAGTTCATTCGAGAAACCACTAAAAATCGAAGTTCAATTTTTATTCAATTTCCTTTTCTATTCAAATTGAATAAAAATGGAAGTTGAATAGAGAAGGAAATTTAACAAAAAAGGAAATTCAATAAAAATGGAAGTTGAATAAAATTAACAATGGAAGTTCATTCAAGAAACCACTATACCTTAACGATCTATTTGGAAGTTAAATAAAAAAAGGAAGTTGAATAAAATAAAATGGAAGTTGCATAAAATTAAAAATGAAGTTGAATAAAAATAAAAATGGAAAGTTGCATAAAATAATAATGGCAGTTCATTGAAGAAACCATTATACCTTAACGATCTATTTTTGGTTTCTTTATTTTTATTCAACTTCTAGTTTTATCCAATTTCCTTTTGTATTCAACTTCATTTTTTATTCAATTTCCTTTTCTATTCATCTTCCTTTTTTATTTAATCTCCAAATAGATCGTTAAGGTATAGTAGTTTTTGAATGAACTTCCATTTTTAATTTTATGCAACTTTATTTTTATTTTTATTCAATTTCCATTTCTATTTAATTTCCAAATAGATCGTTAAGGTATATTGGTTTCTTGAATAAATTTCGATTTTTATTTTTATGCAACTTCCATTTTTATTTTTATTCATCTTCCATTTTGTTAATTCTATTCAACTGCATTTTTTATTCAATTTCCTTTTTTATTCAACTTCTAAATAGATCGTTAAGGTATAGTGGTTCTTGAATGAACTTCTATTTTATTTTTATTTAACTTCCATTTTATTAATTTTATGCACCTTCAATTTCTAATTTTATGCAATTTTCATTTTTATTTTTATTCAACTTCTTTCTATTCAACTTCATTTTTTACTTAATTTCCAAATAAATCGTTAGGGTATAGTGGTTTCTTGAATGAACGTCTATTTTTATTTTTATTCAACTTCCAATTTGTTAATTTATGCAACTTCAATTTCTAATTTTATGCAATTTTCATTTTTATTATTATTCAACTTTCTTTTCTATTCAACTTCATTTTTTACTTAATTTCCAAATAAATCGTTAGGGTATAATGGTTTCTTGAATGAACTTCTATTTTTATTTTTATTCAACTTCCATTTTGTTAATTTTATGCAACTTCAATTTCTAATTTTAGGCAATTTCCATTTTTATTTTTTCAACTTCCATTTTTATTCAATTCTATTTTCTATTCAACTTTCTTTTTCTTTAATTTCCAAATAGATTGTTAAGGTATAGTGGTTTCTTGAATGAACTTCCATTTTTTATTTTATGCAACTTCTATTTTTATTCAATTTCCTTTTCTATTGAACTTCTTTTTTTATTTAATTTCCACATAGATCGTCAAGGTATAGTCGTTTCTTGAATAAACTTCCATTTTTAATTATATGCAACTTTCATTTTTAATTTTATTCAACTTTCATTTTTATTCAATTTTGTTTTTTATTTAATTTCCAAATAGATCTTTAAGATATAGTGGTTTCTTCAATGAATTTCCATTTTTAATTTTATTGAACTTCAATTTTTAATTTTATACAACTTCCATTTTATTTTTATTCAACTTCTTTTTTTATTTAATTTCCAAATAGATCGTTAAGTTATAGTGGTTTCTTGAATGAACTTCCATTATTATTTTATGCAACTTCCATTTTTAATTTTATGCAACTACCTTTTGTTGTAAATTTCCTTTTCTATTCAACTTCATTTTTTACTTAATTTCCAAATAGATCGTTAAGGTATAGTGGTTTCTTCAATGAATTTTCATTTTTAATTTTATGCAACTTCCATTTTTTGTTTTTATTCAACTTCAATTTTTATTCAATGTCCATTTCTTTTCAACTTCCTTTTTTATCACTACAACAAAAAACACATTTGGCGACGTTTTTTAGCAACCAAATTGAATTTAGTTGCCAATTGTATGTTTTTGGCGACAATATACGTGTTCGTCGCTAAAAAATACACCATTAGCAACAAATATCTCAATTCGTCGCCAAAAATGATTGGCGGCAATTTAATTTTTTGCACGGGAGCGCTAAAAAAGTTTTGGCGACGAAATTAATATATGGCGACGAAAATGTTTGTCGCCAATTTGGACTTTTTGGCGACGGCATTAAAATAGTCGTTGAAAGGTGAATGATATTTATGGCAACATAATAATTTTCGTCGCCAATAAATTTCTTGTCAAAACGACGTCGTTTTGAATTTGTCTCTTTTTTTTTTTTTTTTAATGACCGAATAAGCAAGATTGACCTAAAATTGGTCTTCTTCGTCTTCTCATTCCACAACCTGAAGCGGCACAACAGAAGACAAAGAGGTATGTCTTCTCTCCCTCTTCTTCGTCTCTCTTTCCCTCTCCCTCTCCCTCTCCCTCTCCCTCTCCTTCTCCCTCTCACTCTCACTCTCTCACACTGTCTTATCTTCCTCTCTTTCTTCTTTATCATCAATTTCATTCGGCATTGCAAAACTATAGCGACCCCGGTCTTTTTCCCATTTGATTATTGTATCCGGACTTACGTTCCGTGGATTCCGCTGTTATATTTGTTGTTATTGTCCTTTAATTCCTTATTCTTGGGTTATAGGATGTGTTTAGCAGGTTGGTTGCTGATTGGTTGGGTTTAGAAACCAAGTCTGCATGTTCAGTTTTTGGCTTGGTCGCTCGAGCGAGCTTCTCTTCGCTCGAGCGAGGTCTTTGTTTTTGTTTCTTCCTTCGCTCGAGCCAGGGTTCCTTCGCTCGAGCGAGCTTTGCGTCCAGTACTTAGACCTGATAGATGTGTTTCTTGGCTCGAGCGAGCATTCCTTCGCTCGAGCGAGCGAGGTGTATGTTTTCGAGTTCTTCGCTCGAGCGAGAATTCCTTCGCTCGAGCGAGCTTCTGGGTTGCAGACCTGAAGCATCGAGTTTTTGGCTCGAGCGAGCTTTTCTTCGCTCGAGCGTGGATTTTTGTGTCTGGTCGCTCGAGCGACCATGTCTTCGCTCGAGCGAGCCTGTCCAGTTTATATACGCAGAAACAGTTTTAAATCATTTTTTTTTTACAACTTTTAGATCCAGAAGCCCTAGTTACGAACTTTCTCTCTCCCAACTCATCTTCTCTCCTAGGTTTCATCTATTTAGAGTGAGTACCTAACCTAGTTCCTTCATTAAAAAGGTAGAGTGGGTCGAGGGCTTCCGTTTAATCTGAACGGTTGTTGATTTGGAGCACTTTGGAGTTTGGGCTATCACCTACGTCTTCTTCTTTTGGGTTCTTGCTTCGAGGTAGGGATTTCCTACTCCATTTATACGTTTTAATCCTAGGTGTTGGTATTTTGGTATGTGGGGGTAGTTTGGTAATTTTGGGAGAAACCTTAGGGTTTGTCATAGATTAATTTATGTAATAATTTAAAGGAAGATTGTGGACTTTAGTTTAATTCATGGAATTGGGGAAATTTAGTGAATTGATGATATAGTGGGTAGTTTAAATACTTATCTATGAGAATGTTGAATTTACATTCATTGTTGTATTTATTTCTTGTTTAGAAATAACTGTTTTGGGCTATCGGTGGAGGATAGCCATTGATTGTTGTAGACCTTGCATGTGGCTTAGGTATAACTGGAATTATGTCACTTATGTTGACTGTTGAATTAATACGGAACATTGCTTGTATTGATTATGTGTTGTATATGGCAATTGTGTGTTTCATTGCATATGCATTTTGTTTGGAGGAGATAGGGATGAACTCCACGGTTTAGGGGAAGATAGGGGATGGACCTCTAAACCGGATTTGTTTGGGAGAGATAGGGGATGGACTCCATTAGCATCACTTTTATGTGTGCTTATTTATATTGAAGTGTTTTATGATACATCCTTATAATGTGTATCAGTTTGAAGTATGGAAGTGTTGTGGTTTGAGCTTTAGTCTCATTTATTTTGTGACATTTGGATCACTATTATAGTTGGCCAGGCTCTGAGCCATAATGTTATAATTGGAAGGTTGAATAAATATTGGAAAGTGAAAGGTGTCATAGACAATATGTCATAGACAATGTAGACATTCGTGTCATGAAATTGGAAATTGATTATCTTGTGTTAACCATGTATCGAATGCTAATGCTTTAGTTAATTCTTATGCTTGGTTTAGTATTTTTCTACTGGGCTGTGGCTCACCCTATATGGGAACTTCATTTTCAGGTTCAGGTGGTTCACTACCTCCAAAGACTTAGCTTGTGAGGATTTGGACTTGAAGACCTGTTTTATTTATTTATTTTCTTATTTGAGTTATGTAAACATTCAAGCCCAGGGCTTTATTTGTTTTGAGTTAGAACTCATGAAATTGTGTCCAAGTGTTGGCTTGGCAAGATGTAAGCCCGTAGGGCATTTATTTTGATGTCTTATTTCGTAATACTCTGATGATTTAAATAATATAATGTTTTTCTTTTAATAATGCATGCCTTGTTTTATTTTAATGGGTTTAATTTTGAGGGCGTTACAAAAACACAACACATTTGGCACTGTCTCACCTTATAGATTTTCATTCGGCACTATCTCACCTTATAGATTTTGATTCTTGTGAAATCTGGTTTGAGTTTGGTAGTTTGATCATTTGTTGAACCAATCTTGAGTAATTGTTTGTTGGTGTGCATTTTGTAAGTGGTTTTTTCACACCCACCACGTGTTGTTTGTTGGTTTGAAAGAGACAAAAAGTTGCAGTGGACTAGAATTTGTATGAGCAATTTCTTTGACTATGTGACTAATTAGAGTGATTTTCATTGTTTTCTATTTTTATATTTTCTGGGTTGTGGATGTGAACTAGAATTTAATTTTTTGTACTGGATTAAAGAGGGTAACTACCCATGCGTCTGTTCTCCAAATTTGACTTGTTTTCTATTCAATTTTGCTTTCTTATTTGGAATGGTTGGGTGAGTGATTAAAGATCTTGAGGATTGATTTGAACTCTCTTTTGGAGGGAGATGGAGATGCTTCTGATTCTCATGATTGTCTGTGCTGTATCAGTTTGTGGATCTGTTTTAATTATGATTTTTTCTTTTTCTTTTCAGTGTATGGATTGAATTTTGTTTGATCCTTCTTGATTCCATGTGGGTCTTCATGAATGTTGAATTTGGAGTACAGTTAAGGTTTGGGATCTCAAAATTTAACTCATGTGCGCTAAATTATGGGAATAATTGAACGTTATTCATATGAAATTCAATGTGTTAAAGTTGTTTAGTTCATGACTGATGTGCATTTTCAAATGGGGCAATTTCAACAAAATTGGTTCAGTTGAGAATTTGGATTTAATTTTCACTTGCAGTGATCTTTAATCTATGAGGCAAAAGGAAACTTTGGTATCATTTCGGGGAAGTTATGTGAAAATTGGACTAGGGTTTGTATTATTAGTCTAGGTTTCAACTATTAAACGAAATTTCCTTATGATTTAAACATTATTCTCGACAGAATTTTCATGCTGTCATTTACTGAATTATACGGTTCAGTCTGAAACTGAAATTATGAATTTTTGGGGGGCCAGTTTTATCTTAATGGGATTGAATTCAACAAATTAGTTTCTGGGTCATTATCATTTGAAATTCCCCTTTGTAGGGAGATACAGGAGCAAATGGGCGATCTATAAGAACAACCATTCTAATAATCATACTTTTTTTCTATAGTTTTGTGATGACATTAATTAGTTTCTTTATTGCACAAATTCAGTTCTGAGTTATAAGGAATCCATTTCTCGTTTATCATTCATCATTTATTTATTTGTTTATTTTTTGTCTGGTCTAGTGGATGAGACACTAGGTAAATCAGAACTCAAATTCTGGACCAAGACTTATTAGCTGTACATTCTTTTGTAGCATTTGATATTTCTTCACTTGCTTCGGTTTCTGTGCTTCTCCATTTTAATCTTGGAACACCCTCTTTAACAGTTTCCTTTTAGTTACCCTCTTTAACAGTCTCCATTTTTGTGATGGCATAATACATCATTAACTTACCCTCTTTAACAGTTTCCTTCTTTTTTTATTCATATATAAACCTCATCTACACTACACTAAACACCATCTTTAACTGCAGGCATAGGCTTAAACCAACTATTTCTCTGCATCACTTTTCACAAGCTTGGAATTCAATAATAGCACAAAACACACAACGTCTATTTGATTAGATTTTTGAAGGACACCTCCCACAAAAGAAAAGGAAATGAGTATGCTTTTTCATTTGGTCCTTAGGTCCCAAATAAGAAATTAATGTGCTTTCTTTTTGGTAATTATCACTCAAACTTAATCAACTGAACTCAATAAGCCTTGTCCCAATTACTAAGGTTGGCTCTATGGAATTGTTTCCCTCCAAGTAGCTCTATTCTTGATTCCTCAACCTGGGTCCTCCTTAGCCTTCTATATTTCTTTTAGCATCTTCATTGTGAACCAAATTACTCCTCCTTACAAGCACTTTTCTTCATCGTAGATGGCCATTCTGAATGAATTCACCTCTTATTCTGGCTTTCTTTATAACAGGAATCACCCATCTTAACATCTGCTTCAATCACACCCCTTTTTTTTTTAATATATTGTTTCTTAACAGCCCAATGTTCTATAACATGCATTATAGCAGTCTAGCAGACATCATAACAGTCAAATTAAACTTAACCCTTCAATGTTATAGGAGCTTATGATCTCGCGACCCTTTGAAGCACTCTTCCATTTCATCCATCCTCCTTAATGTATCATTCTTATAAAATAATACATTCAAGATATTAAAATTATCTTTTTTAGATACCTTCTGGCCATGAAGTTTTACTTTATTTTCTTTGCTATTTTTAATTTTGCTAAAATTGCACCCTATATCTTCTTTTTTTCTTCTTGTTCTTAAATTGTCCACAATTCTACCTTTGAGTTCACTCATTTAGTTCCATCAATTCTAAACTATATTGTCTGTCAACAACATAGCACAGGAGTACCATTTTAAAACATTCATATGCAAAAAAATGAGGATTTAATATGGATCCTTGATGTAAGCCAACTATAATCGAAAATTCACTTGTTTCTCCCTCTTGTTCCCACACTAGTGACAACTCTACTGTATGTATCTTTGATTACATCAGTATATCTAATGTATAAAAGAAGTTCACTGACTTTTCTGAGTTTGTAGAATGAGAAGGATCAATCTAATAGTAGGAAGGATCATCAGTGTATTTGTGTATTGTTTTTTTAGGAAGGGTCAAGTTAATAGTTTGCTGGCCTCTTGGTATTGTATTGGTTGTTTATGATATGAGATGGATCATCAGTGACAGTAGCTAATCTGTATTGCTATAATGTGGAAAGCAGAACTGCTCTGAACTGATATAAGGTGGAGTCTGAAATTTGCTATGTGTGTTGTTGTGCTAAATTTGTGCTGAAATTTGCTGTGCTGTGCTCTGCTATGTTAGTTTCATGTTAGTGTATAATGAATGTCTGAGAAACAACTTTGTCTAAACATCTGAAGTAGAAACAGTACAGTGATGGATCAAATAGTTAATAAAAAACATGGAAAGAAGGATCGAATTTTGCTGCATGTTCACTGCTGATTTTTCCCCAACAACTAAAAAAAGAAACCAAAAAAACTGGACCCCTAACTTTAGCCTTTCTCTAAATTGTTGTGCTTATTTGGATCTCAGTCTTGTTTTACTTCTACTATATACATTGACAACGAATTCTATTTGTATTTGACTTGCTCGCTCTATTAGTAGCAGCTTCATTTCAAACGGTGTTTGCCTCTACATACACTTCATCTTCATATAGATTTTTTAACTTCTGTCCTTGTATCAGAAAACTGCGTGGCTTTCAATTATTTACAGTGTATACCAGCTAGAGTTGCAATTGGCTATGTTTGTGGATTTGTGAGTACAACTTAACTCTGAACTGTGCTACATTAAATCAATACTATTTGACAAACATTTTTTAATACATTGGGATTTGGCCATTGATTACTGCAAGTTGTGTGTTTGACTGCTACTTTATAGTTCACATCTTGTTTTGTTTGATAATATTTAGGTGGAACATTGCTAATCGTCTTTTTTTTTTCCTTTGTTTTGTTGGTATAGGTTGCAGGTCACTGGAATTGGGGTTTTGCATTCTTTGGGAGGCAATTGTGATGGCCATTTGCTTTCTAGGTTTTGTTATAAAACCTTTGCAGTTGAAAGGTGTATGTTGTGTTAGTTTTAATTTTTTTTATGTAGTCTATTACCATTTCCTAGCTATTCTTAACAACTTGTGGATACAGGTTTTTACCCTGCTGGATCAAAAAAAGCATTGACTGGCACAGAGATAGCTGTCATAGAACTTAAAGGTGTGACACGTTATGATTACTGTGCATGGGATCTTTTCAGTATAATTGCACTTTTTTCTTCTCTCTTTTCAGTTTACTACATCACTATTATGTAAGAACCAATATGCAAAAGCCAAGATAATGGGTGCTATTGAGAACATCTACAGTAATCCAATATACATCAAGCACATGTCACTGAATAGCTTTGACAATCTTGTTCCCACACAATAATGCCTCAATTTGCCCAGTTTAAATATTTTTATTGATTTCATTTGAATCCATAATAATCAACTTGATTACCTTGATAAAATAGATGATTGTCAGAATTTTAGTAGGAATAAACAGGACCTCGATTGGATTTTCGGTTAAAAAATTATAAGGAAAAATGTAAAACACAAAACTTAAAAGGCCCGTTCGAGGGCCGAAATTTCGAAATGACTAACCGAAACCGTCGAAACTTGGCACAGATAGCCTTTTTAAGCCTAAATAGACTTGTAGGAACAAACGGACCTCTATTGGATCTCCGGTTAGAAAATTAGAAGGAAAATTGTAGTACACAAAACTTAAAAGGCTCGTTCAGGAGCCGAAATTGTGAAATGACAACCGAAACCACCAAAACTTGGCACGGACAGCTTGTTCAAACCTAAATAGACTTGTAGGAACAAACGGGACCTCGATTGGATTTCCGGTTAGAAAATTAGAAGAAAAAATGTAAAACCCAAGACTTAAAAGGCCCGTTCGGGGGCCAAAATTGTAAAATGACCACTGAAACTACCGAAACTTGGCACGGGTAGCTTGTTCAAGCCTAAATAGAGTTGTATGAGCAAACAACACCCGATTGGACTTCCCGTTACAAAATTAAAATCAAAATTGTGAAGTTCATATCGAGTTTTTTTTTTTTTTGTCAATCTAATATTGTTTTTTTTTTTTTCATGTGACAGATTCGCAATGATGGAAAATAGTTTGGGCTGCATCAGAAGATTTGATTTTGTGTTTTTGGAAATATTTTTGGCATAGGATTTTGGTAAATGATTTATGGATTAAATGTTTAGCATCAAAATATTGGTGTTGGTTTTTGCAAATATTTTGACATAGGATTTTAGTAAATGACTTGTTGGTTAGATGTTTAACATCAAAATATTTGGTTGTAATTTTGAAAATATTATTACATAGGATTTGGTAATGTATTTATGGGTTGATATTAGTAGTTTGTAAGTACTTTGGTATGCATGTTTTAGATTGTCAGAGAATTGTAATTATGTTTATTGAGATTTTTCATAGCTATTAATTTTGAATTAGTATGAATGTCTTGCACAGGTGTATTATTATTTACATTACATTTGTGATATATTGTGCACAGGAAAATAGGTGTTTTGGATTATTTTGAACAGGAAAATTATTAAAATCAAAATTTGTGTAGTGTAGTGAATTTTAGTAACAGGTGTTGTTTTTGTCGCTGTTAATATATTTGGCGACAACATATTGTTTGTCGAAAAGTTAGTGGTTATTCCAGGAACTTTTAGCAACCAAAACTTACTCGTCGCTAAAAATGTGATTTTTAGCGACCACCAAATTAATTTGTCGTTAAATAGTACTTTTGGCAACAGACTTGCACAAGAAGCACCGGTGTGACACCATCGTTTCACCACACTTACATTCTTTTTATATATGTTATAGATTACACACTGCTTAGCATTAGTTTCAATGCTTTCTTTTATATATTATATAGTGAACAAAGAATACCTGAATGTTTTCCTTGTGATGTGGACATACAGAATAGAGGGGTGCTTCATGACCGTCAAAAGTATACTGCTTATTCCCTGTAACTGCATCCCACACCTGTAGAAAATTAAACCTTTACAACTAATGTCCAATCCTCTGCATTACTTGTAAAACAATGACATAGAAACCAAACCTTAATGAGCCGATCCTCCCTGCATGTGACAATAGAAAGTTGTTTGTTTGGGTAAGAGAATGAAAGATCGTTAACACTACCAGAATGAGCATCAATCTAGATAACCAAAAAAAGGTATTTACAAAAAACGATATTGTGCAGAGATTTAAAGTGAGCTCTGAACACTAGAAATATTGACAGGAAAAAAAAAATCAAAGCAAAAGAAAATCAATGGACTCCCAGTTGATTGATTGTGGCACAAACCTCTAGATGGTTTCGTACATCATTGCCACCATGGTAGGAATATATGTGCACAATGTTCTTGGAGTATGCAACACCTAAAGTAAGAATGTGATATTAGAACTAACAAAATCCCCACTTCATTCTCAATATCCTTCATTGAAGTACATTGTCTAGTGTCAACAAAAAAATAATAATAATAATGGACAGTTCAATGTATGAGAATTTTCTTTTGTAGGAGATATTCTTTGCCCAATAGCTGAGATCATGCGAAGCATAGCCTACTCTAGTTCTAGCACCGGAAGAGCAATTTCAGAGGAAGAAAAAATCCTCAAAATATGACGAAAAATATTTAAGTAGAATGGAGCAATCATGTTAGGCCAACATACCAAATAAGTTACCGTCAGGACTCCAAATCACACGATTGATAGATGCAGTATAATCATTGGACAGAGATGCGTTATACACAATCACAAAATGTATCAATGACTCTAGGAAGCATCAAATGCATACTATTTTCACTCAAAGTTATTTAGTACTAAAGCAGCCTAACCTGCAGAGGCATTGAGCATGCTTGGAGTACCCAAACCTTGAAATTCCTAACAGCAAGCCTCTCCCTACTACTGGGTCCCACACCATGATCTCTCCAGTGTTTATTCCGACTACAATTAGTTATCATAAATCAAATTATCAACATACGAACAAAAACAAAAGAAATAAACAAGCAATTATCCAGATTCCTCAAAGCTGACAATACAGAAAAGTGGCGCACAGTGGGAGCTAACCAAGTAGTAGAATTTGTTGAACTGGATGGAAATCCATACTCTTCACAGCTGAACCTTGATTTAAAGTCATAACAACAGCCTTGGGCAAATCATCAGAAGAGTATGAACTCTGACCATGGCTCTGAGCATTGTATCCAACAGGCAGAATATTTACAGGCAGATTATTGACTTGTTAACGAGATCATGTAAATGTAGGAACAACTAACTCAACTCCCATCCCAACATGAAAATGTACTTTCAACTAAAGGATCTAAGGAAGATAGGCTTATAAGTGAACCTTAGTTCATCTTACCCCTCTTCAAATAGATAACATGTACAGATTCAAAAGGTAAATAACTAAACATAAAACAAGAAGAATAAAAAAAGGTAATAAACACAAAACATGAGGACATGCACACAGAGACATAAAGAGGCCTGCTCTGGTGTGCATAAGATAAGCCTCATAAAAAACTAACTCTTTAAAATGCAAACAAACTGACAACTTGACAGCAGATAAAATAAAACAAAATCTAAGTTCTTTATGCCCATTCCCTGCTCCTTTACTATTCCCTGCGAGACTTACCAAAAAGGCGATGTACGAGTTCATGGGATACCTCCTCCTCTAAATTGTCCTTTGAAACCTTGCTTTTTAAGAAACTCCATTATGCTTGATGTCATCTCCAAATGCTCCTCAAGCGATCAGGCCTTTTGCCACAATATCTTGATCGCAAGTATGCAGCTGTCCCACCAACAACCACGACACTAGTAGCAAGTAGTATTGTTTTCCTGTAGAAGAAAAGAAAAACTATGGGCCCACCACTGACAGAATGAAAATAGAAGGATCATACTAGAAAAGGAGTCACTCAAAAAGATGGTTCCAAAGCAATGAATTTACAGTTGATGCTAAGGACCATCCTAAATTTAAACAAGTCTTGAATTGCCTCATATTAGGTTAAATCTCGACAGAAAAATTTTTAAATGTTTTTAATTATTTCAGTAAATTTTGTCAAATCCTACCAGACTCCAAAATTCTCATTCAAACAAAAACTATTATTTATTTTCTTAGTAACAAATAAAGCTATCACTAAATAGCACCAGAAGAGGTGCAATCCAAATAGGCATGGGCATACAAAAGAGACTGCCTTGAAGGTCACATATATAGCCTGTAATGCAAGTAGTTGAAACAAAACCCTTCATTGGAAGCCATGAATACAAAAGAACATACCATGCTTAATCTTGTGGACCAGGATCTCATCCTCCTCAATGTAGGTCTACACAATTATCTCTATACAGTCCACCAAACACTTGACATTCAAATTATGGCCCCGTTTGGCACCTTGGTTTTTGACTAATAAAGGCAAAAAGCTACTAAAAAGACCAAAAAGTCAAAATTACTAAAAAAATCAAATCAAACACACTAGTCATTCAAGTTTTTTAATACAACTAAAAAAAGTCATTCCCAAACACATTAACTTTTTTGTTATACTCAACAAGTCAAAAATTCACCAAAAATGCCAAACCCCAAACGAGGACTATAACTTATTTGTCTTGCTGTTGTTCTAATTCAATAAACGAGTCCAATACAAATCTGAAATTCACCAAAGTTTTGCACATATAGGTTGTGTACAGTTTCACCATCATAGTTTAACAACAGATGCGTAATAATATATTCTGAGAAGTTATGTAATCCTTTACAAATTGTGTACACAATGAATCAATTTTACAATGCAATGAAGGAGAATTAAAATGCAAGTCTTGGATTTGTGATGGAAATTTTTTCAAACATAACAACTCAAACCTGGTGAACTAAAATGACCCTTCAACTCTAAAATACCCAACAATATGGCAATGTTTCACACAGGTATTTTATCAAACACAAGGGCTTCTACACCGTCTCCCTCTCCCAACCCTCTTTTGGCTCCCCAACTTCTTCATTCCCCTTAGGAACCCCTATCCCGGCTAGTTACACTTCCCCTTCCGCCTCTTGAAACAGCCCCTCCAACCCTCTACTACCATAGACCCATTGCCTCCTTCCCTATAATCCACAACCACAAAACTACTCTTTTTCTCCACTACAGATCTAAAATGCCTGCCCTTTCCCTCCCTACTAAAGCACCGCTAGCCCTCCTCCTCTCACACCGCACCTCTGTTACACCATTCCATCCCCACCACAGCGCCACCACGTTACTGAAAACCCTTATCCCACCATTAAACAACTACGAGAGAGAGAGAGAGAGAGAGAGAGAGAGAGAGAGAGAGAGAGAGGCCATACCTTTGTGTGTTTTGCAAGAGAGGGATGAGACGAAAATTGGAGCACCAAAAAAAAAAGGGGTGGGGGAGAATCAATAGGGTTCCTTTTTTCCCTTACCGCCAAATCTCAAAGTTCCCCTTCAAGATTGGTTGGTGAGAAAATAATTTTGTTATTAAAAATTTTAAAATATTAAAATTGTTGGTGATAAAAATATATTTTTCATTAAATAATTTTAAAAATATTTAAAACTAATTTCTTTTAAAAAATTTTTTTAAAATTATTTGTAACGAAAATATATTTCTCACTGATAATTTTATAATTGGTGACAAATTTTTTCTTATTAAAAATCTCAAAATTTTGGCGTCACCCAAAAAAAATTAGAGGGAAAATCTTTGGTGACGAAATTTAATTTTTCTTCACCTAAAAATAAGTATTTATTAACGAAAATAAATTTCGTCACCTATTATTTTTACTTTTTATTATATGTGACAAAATTTATAATTCGTCACAGATTATTTTTATTTAGTGACGAAATATTTTTTCACTACTTTTCGTCACCATAAGTTTAGAGAGTTAATTAACTTGTTTTGTTTTGTTTTGAGAGAGAGAGAGAGAGGGGAGAGAAAAATTGATAAACAAAAATAAAGGGGGAAAAAAAGTTAGTAGTCTATTTTTTCCATTACCGCCCAATATGTTAAAATTTTTCCTCTAAAATTGGTGACAATATAATTTCCTCATTAAAATGTCTCAAAATATTAAAAATTATTAGTGATAAAAATATATTTCTCACCAAATGGTCTTAAAACATTTAAAATCAAGTTTCTCAAAAAAATATATACAAAATTATTGGTGACGAAAATGTATTCCTCGCTAATAATTTTATAATTGGTGACAAATTTTTTTCTCACCAAAAGTCTAAATTTTTGGGCCACTCAAAAAATATTAGTAGGAAAACCTTCGGTGACGAAACTTAATTTTTCATCACCTAAAAAGAAGTATTTGTTGACAAAAATAAATTTCGTCACCTATTATTTTTATTTTTTATTATACGTGATAAAATTTTATAATTCGTCACGGATTATTCTTATTCAGTGACAAAATTTATTTTCTTCACTACTTTTCGTCACCATAGGCTACTTTTGTTGTAGTGATTTATTCAACTTCCATTTTTATTCAATTTCCTTTTCTATTTAATTTCCAAATAGATCGTTAAGGTACAGTGGTTTCTTGAATGAACTTCAATTGTTAATTTTAGGCAACTTCCATTTTCATTTTTATGCAACTTCCATTTTTATTTTTATTCGACTTCAATTTCTATTCAATTTCCTTTTCTATTCAACTTTCATTTTTATTTTTATGAAACATCCATTTTTAAATTAACAACGGAAGTTTATTCAAGAAACCACTATACCCTAACGATTTATTTGGAAATTAAGTAAAAAATGAAGTCGAATAAAAAAGGAAATTGAATAGAAATGGAAGTTGAATAAAACTAAAAATGGAAGTTGAATAGAAAAAGAAATCGAATAAAATAAAAATGGAAGTTCATTCAATAAACCACTATATTTTAACGATCTATTTGGAAATTAAATAAAAAATGAAGCCGAATAGAAAAGGAAATTAAATAAAAATGGAAGTTGAATAAAAATAAAAGTGGAAGTTCATTCAAGAAACCACTATACCTTAACGATCTATTTGGAAATTAAATAAAAAAAGAAGTTGAATAGAATAGGAAATTGAATAGAAATTGAAGTCGAATAAAAATAAAAATGAAAGTTCATTCAAAAAACCATTATACCTTAACGGTCTATTTGGAAAGTAAATAATAAAAAAAAAGAAGTTGAATAGAAAAGGAAATTAAATTAAAAATGGAAGTTGAATAAAAATAAAAACAGAAGTTGCATAAAAATGAAAATGGATGTTGCATAAAATTAAAAATGGAAGTTTATTTAAGAAACCACTATACCTTAATGATCTATTTGGAGATTAAATCAAAAAGGAAGTTGAATAAAAAATGAAATTGAATAAAAATAAAAATGGAAGTTTATTCAAGAAACCACTATACCTTAACGATCTATTTGGAAATTAAATAAAAAAGAAGTTGAATAGAAAAGGAAATTGAATAAAAATGGAAGTTGAATAAAAATAAAAATGGAAGTTCCATAAAATTAACAATGGAAGTTGATTCAAGAAAAGGAAATTGAATAAAAAAGAAAGTTGAATAGACAAGGAAATTAAATAAAAATGGAAGTTGAATAAAAATAAAAATGAAAATTGCATCAAATTAAAAATGGAAGTTCATTCAAGAAACCACTATACCTTAACGATCTATTTGGAAATTAAATAAAAAAGAAAGTTGAATAGAAAATAGAATTGAATAAAAATGGAAGTTGAATAAAAATAAAAATGGAAGCTCATTCAAAAAACTACTATATCTTAACAATCTATTTGGAAATTAAAGAAAAAAGGACTTGAATGAACTTCCATTGTTAATTTTAGGCAACTTGCATTTTTATTCAATTTCCTATTCTATTCAACTTTCTTTTTTATTTAATTTCCAAATAAATCGTTAAGGTATAGTAGTTTATTGAATGAACTTCCATTGTTAATTTTATGCAACTTCCATTTTTATTTTATTCAAGTTTCATTTTTATTCAATTTTCTTTTATATTCAACTTCCTTTTTTATTTAATTTCCAAATAGATTGTTATGGTATAGTGGTTTATTGAATGAACTTCCATTTTATTTTTATTTAACTCCATTTTTATTCAATTTCCTTTTCTATTCGACTTCATTTTATATTTAATTTCGAAATAGATTGTTAAGGTATAGTGGTTTCTTGACCATTTTTAATTTTATGCAACTTCAATTTTTATTTCATTTTCAAATAGATCGTTAAGATATAGTGGTTTCTTGAATGAACTTCCATTTTGTTTTAATTATATGCAACATCCATTTTTATTTTTATTCAATTTCGATTTTTATTCAATTTCCAAATAGATCTTTAAGGTATAGTGGTTTATTGAATGAACTTCAATTTTTAATTTTATACAACTTCCATTTTTCTTAAGCAAGTTCCATTTTTATTCAATTTATTTTCTGTTCAACTTCCTTTTTTATTTAATTTCCAAATAGATTGTTAAGGTATAGTGGTTTATTGAATGAACTTCCATTTTTAGTTTTATACAACTTCCATTTTTAATTTTATGCAAGTTCCATTTTTATTCAATTTATTTTCTGTTCAACTTCCTTTTTTATTTAATACCCAAATAGATCGTTAAGGAATAGAAAAGGAAATTGAATAAAAATAAAAATGGAAGTTGCATAAAATTAACAGTGGAAGTTCATTCAAGAAACCACTATACATTAACGATCTATTTGGAAATTAAAATAAATAAGGAAGTTGAATAGAAAATAGAATTGAATAGAAAAGGAAGTTGAATAAAAACAAAAATTGAAGTTGCATAAATTAAAAATGGAAGTTCATTGAAGAAACCACTATACCTTAACGAATTATTTGGAAATTAAATAAAAAAGAAAATTGCATAAAAAAAATGGAAGTTCATTCAAGAAACTAGTATACCATAACGATTATTTGGAAATTAAATATAAAAGGAAGTTGAATAAAAATGGAAGTTGCATAAAATTAACAATGGAAGTTCATTCAAGAAACTACTATACGTTAACGATCTATTTGGAAAGTAAATAAAAATGGAAGTTGAATAGAAAATGAAATTGTATAAAATTAAAAATGTAAGTTCATTCAAAAAACCACTATACCTTAACGATCTATTTGGAAATTAAATAAAAAATGGAAGTTGAATAAAATAAATCGTTAGGTATAATGGTTTCTTGAATGAACTTACATTTTTAATTTGATGCAATTTTCTTTTCTATTCAACTCCTCTTTTTTATTTAATTTCCAAATAGATCGTTAGGGTATAGTAGTTTATTGGATGAACTTCAATTTTTAATTTTAGGCTACTTCCATTTTTATTTTTATTCATCTTCCGATTTTATCCACTTTCCTTTGCGATTGAACTTCTTTTTTTATTTAATTTCCAAATAGATCATCAAGGTATAGTAGTTTCTTGAATGAACTGCCATTTTTAATTTTATGCAACTTTCATTTTTATTTTTATTCAACTTTCATTTTGATTCAATTTCATTTTCTATTCAACTTTCTTTTTTATTTTATTTCCAAATAGATCGTTAAGGTATAATGGTTCTTGAAAGAACTTCCATTGTAAGTTTTATGCAACTTCCATTTTTATTTTTATTCAACTTCCATTTTTATTCAATTTCCTTTTCTATTCAACCTCCTTTTTTATGTAACTTCCAAATAGAATTATAAATGGAAGTTCGTGCATAAAAATAAAAATCGAAGTTTAATAGAAAAGGATATTGAATAAAAACAAAAATGGAAGTTGAATAAAAATAGATCGTTAACATTGGAAGTTCATTCGAGAAACCACTAAAAATCGAAGTTCAATTTTTATTCAATTTCCTTTTCTATTCAAATTGAATAAAAATGGAAGTTGAATAGAGAAGGAAATTTAACAAAAAAGGAAATTCAATAAAAATTGAAGTTGAATAAAATTAACAATGGAAGTTCATTCAAGAAACCACTATACCTTAACGATCTATTTGGAAGTTAAATAAAAAAAGGAAGTTGAATAAAAATAAAAATGGAAGTTGCATAAAATTAAAAATGGAAGTTGAATAAAAATAAAAATGGAAAGTTGCATAAAATAATAATGGCAGTTCATTGAAGAAACCATTATACCTTAACGATCTATTTGTTTCTTTATTTTTATTCAACTTCTAGTTTTATCCAATTTCCTTTTGTATTCAACTTCATTTTTTATTCAATTTCCTTTTCTATTCATCTTCCTTTTTTATTTAATCTCCAAATAGATCGTTAAGGTATAGTAGTTTCTTGAATGAACTTCCATTTTTAATTTTATGCAACTTTATTTTTATTTTTATTCAATTTCCATTTCTATTTAATTTCCAAATAGATCGTTAAGGTATATTGGTTTCTTGAATAAATTTCGATTTTTATTTTTATGCAACTTCCATTTTTATTTTTATTCATCTTCCATTTTGTTAATTCTATTCAACTGCATTTTTTATTCAATTTCCTTTTTTATTCAACTTCTAAATAGATCGTTAAGGTATAGTGGTTTCTTGAATGAACTTCTATTTTTATTTTTATTTAACTTCCATTTTATTAATTTTATGCACCTTCAATTTCTAATTTTATGCAATTTTCATTTTTATTTTTATTCAACTTCTTTTCTATTCAACTTCATTTTTTACTTAATTTCCAAATAAATCGTTAGGGTATAGTGGTTTCTTGAATGAACGTCTATTTTTATTTTTATTCAACTTCCAATTTGTTAATTTTATGCAACTTCAATTTCTAATTTTATGCAATTTTCATTTTTATTATTATTCAACTTTCTTTTCTATTCAACTTCATTTTTTACTTAATTTCCAAATAAATCGTTAGGGTATAGTGGTTTCTTGAATGAACTTCTATTTTTATTTTTATTCAACTTCCATTTTGTTAATTTTATGCAACTTCAATTTCTAATTTTAGGCAATTTCCATTTTTATTTTTATTCAACTTCCATTTTTATTCAATTCTATTTTCTATTCAACTTTCTTTTTTCTTTAATTTCCAAATAGATTGTTAAGGTATAGTGGTTTCTTGAATGAACTTCCATTTTTTATTTTATGCAACTTCCATTTTTATTCAATTTCCTTTTCTATTGAACTTCTTTTTTTATTTAATTTCCACATAGATCGTCAAGGTATAGTGGTTTCTTGAATAAACTTCCATTTTTAATTATATGCAAATTTCATTTTTAATTTTATTCAACTTTCATTTTTATTCAATTTTGTTTTTTATTTAATTTCCAAATAGATCTTTAAGATATAGTGGTTTCTTCAATGAATTTCCATTTTTAATTTTATTGAACTTCAATTTTTAATTTTATACAACTTCCATTTTTATTTTTATTCAACTTCTTTTTTTATTTAATTTCCAAATAGATCGTTAAGTTATAGTGGTTTCTTGAATGAACTTCCATTATTATTTTATGCAACTTCCATTTTTAATTTTATGCAACTACCTTTTTTGTTAAATTTCCTTTTCTATTCAACTTCATTTTTTACTTAATTTCCAAATAGATCGTTAAGGTATAGTGGTTTCTTCAATGAATTTTCATTTTTAATTTTATGCAACTTCCATTTTTTGTTTTTATTCAACTTCAATTTTTATTCAATGTCCATTTCTTTTCAACTTCCTTTTTTATCACTACAACAAAAAACACATTTGGCGACGTTTTTTAGCAACCAAATTGAATTTAGTTGCCAATTGTATGTTTTTGGCGACAATATACGTGTTCGTCGCTAAAAAATACACCATTAGCAACAAATATCTCAATTCGTCGCCAAAAATGATTGGCGGCAATTTAATTTTTTGCACGGGAGCGCTAAAAAAGTTTTGGCGACGAAATTAATATATGGCGACGAAAATGTTTGTCGCCAATTTGGACTTTTTGGCGACGGCATTAAAATAGTCGTTGAAAGGTGAATGATATTTATGGCAACATAATAATTTTCGTCGCCAATAAATTTCTTGTCAAAACGACGTCGTTTTGAATTTGTCTCTTTTTTTTTTTTTTTAATGACCGAATAAGCAAGATTGACCTAAAATTGGTCTTCTTCGTCTTCTCATTCCACAACCTGAAGCGGCACAACAGAAGACAAAGAGGTATGTCTTCTCTCCCTCTTCTTCGTCTCTCTTTCCCTCTCCCTCTCCTCTCTCCCTCTCCTTCTCCCTCTCACTCTCACTCTCTCACACTTATCTCTTCTTTATCATCAATTTCATTCGGCATTGCAAAACTATAGCGACCCCGGTCTTTTTCCCATTTGATTATTGTATCCGGACTTACGTTCCGTGGATTCCGCTGTTATATTTGTTGTTATTGTCCTTTAATTCCTTATTCTTGGGTTATAGGATGTGTTTAGCAGGTTGGTTGCTGATTGGTTGGGTTTAGAAACCAAGTCTGCATGTTCAGTTTTTGGCTTGGTCGCTCGAGCGAGCTTCTCTTCGCTCGAGCGAGGTCTTTGTTTTTGTTTCTTCGCTCGAGCCAGGGTTCCTTCGCTCGAGCGAGCTTTGCGTCCAGTACTTAGACCTGATAGATGTGTTTCTTGGCTCGAGCGAGCATTCCTTCGCTCGAGCGAGCGAGGTGTATGTTTTCGAGTTCTTCGCTCGAGCGAGAATTCCTTCGCTCGAGCGAGCTTCTGGGTTGCAGACCTGAAGCATCGAGTTTTTGGCTCGAGCGAGCTTTTCTTCGCTCGAGCGTGGATTTTTGTGTCTGGTCGCTCGAGCGACCATGTCTTCGCTCGAGCGAGCCTGTCCAGTTTATATACGCAGAAACAGTTTTAAATCATTTTTTTTTTACAACTTTTAGATCCAGAAGCCCTAGTTACGAACTTTCTCTCTCCCAACTCATCTTCTCTCCTAGGTTTCATCTATTTAGAGTGAGTACCTAACCTAGTTCCTTCATTAAAAAGGTAGAGTGGGTCGAGGGCTTCCGTTTAATCTGAACGGTTGTTGATTTGGAGCACTTTGGAGTTTGGGCTATCACCTACGTCTTCTTCTTTTGGGTTCTTGCTTCGAGGTAGGGATTTCCTACTCCATTTATACGTTTTAATCCTAGGTGTTGGTATTTTGGTATGTGGGGGTAGTTTGGTAATTTTGGGAGAAACCTTAGGGTTTTGTCATAGATTAATTTATGTTAATTTAAAGGAAGATTGTGGACTTTAGTTTAATTCATGGAATTGGGGAAATTTAGTGAATTGATGATATAGTGGGTAGTTTAAATACTTATCTATGAGAATGTTGAATTTACATTCATTGTTGTATTTATTTCTTGTTTAGAAATAACTGTTTTGGGCTATCGGTGGAGGATAGCCATTGATTGTTGTAGACCTTGCATGTGGCTTAGGTATAACTGGAATTATGTCACTTATGTTGACTGTTGAATTAATACGGAACATTGCTTGTATTGATTATGTGTTGTATATGGCAATTTGTGTGTTTCATTGCATATGCATTTTGTTTGGAGGAGATAGGGGATGAACTCCACGGTTTAGGGGAAGATAGGGGATGGACCTCTAAACCGGATTTGTTTGGGAGAAGATAGGGGATGGACTCCATTAGCATCACTTTTATGTGTGCTTATTTATATTGAAGTGTTTTATGATACATCCTTATAATGTGTATCAGTTTGAAGTATGGAAGTGTTGTGGTTTGAGCTTTAGTCTCATTTATTTTGTGACATTTGGATCACTATTATAGTTGGCCAGGCTCTGAGCCATAATGTTATAATTGGAAGGTTGAATAAATATTGGAAAGTGAAAGGTGTCATAGACAATATGTCATAGACAATGTAGACATTCGTGTCATGAAATTGGAAATTGATTATCTTGTGTTAACCATGTATCGAATGCTAATGCTTTAGTTAATTCTTATGCTTGGTTTAGTATTTTTCTACTGGGCTGTGGCTCACCCTATATGGGAACTTCATTTTCAGGTTCAGGTGGTTCACTACCTCCAAAGACTTAGCTTGTGAGGATTTGGACTTGAAGACCTGTTTTATTTATTTTAGTTGTCTTATTTGAGTTATGTAAACATTCAAGCCCAGGGCTTTATTTGTTTTGAGTTAGAACTCATGAAATTGTGTCCAAGTGTTGGCTTGGCAAGATGTAAGCCCGTAGGGCATTTATTTTGATGTCTTATTTCGTAATACTCTGATGATTTAAATAATATAATGTTTTTCTTTTAATAATGCATGCCTTGTTTTATATTTAATGGGTTTAATTTTGAGGGCGTTACAAAAACACAACACATTTGGCACTGTCTCACCTTATAGATTTTCATTCGGCACTATCTCACCTTATAGATTTTGATTCTTGTGAAATCTGTTTGAGTTTGGTAGTTTGATCATTTGTTGAACCAATCTTGAGTAATTGTTTGTTGGTGTGCATTTTGTAAGTGGTTTTTTCACACCCACCACGTGTTTGTGTGTTGGTTTGAAAGAGACAAAAAGTTGCAGTGGACTAGAATTTGTATGAGCAATTTCTTTGACTATGTGACTAATTAGAGTGATTTTCATTGTTTTCTATTTTTATATTTTCTGGGTTGTGGATGTGAACTAGAATTTGATTTTTTGTACTGGATTAAAGAGGGTAACTACCCATGCGTCTGTTCTCCAAATTTGACTTGTTTTCTATTCAATTTTGCTTTCTTATTTGGAATGGTTGGGTGAGTGATTAAAGATCTTGAGGATTGATTTGAACTCTCTTTTGGAGGGAGATGGAGATGTTTCTGATTCTCATGATTGTCTGTGCTGTATCAGTTTGTGGATCTGTTTTAATTATGATTTTTTCTTTTTCTTTTCAGTGTATGGATTGAATTTTGTTTGATCCTTCTTGATTCCATGTGGGTCTTCATGAATGTTGAATTTGGAGTACAGTTAAGGTTTGGGATCTCAAAATTTAACTCATGTGCGCTAAATTATGGGAATAATTGAACGTTATTCATATGAAATTCAATGTGTTAAAGTTGTTTAGTTCATGACTGATGTGCATTTTCAAATGGGGCAATTTCAACAAATTGGTTCAGTTGAGAATTTGGATTTAATTTTCACTTGCAGTGATCTTTAATCTATGAGGCAAAAGGAAACTTTGGTATCATTTCGGGGAAGTTATGTGAAAATTGGACTAGGGTTTGTATTATTAGTCTTGGTTTCAACTATTAAACGAAATTTCCTTATGATTTAAACATTATTCTCGACAGAATTTTCATGTTGTCATTTACTGAATTATACGGTTCAGTCTGAAACTGAAATTATGAATTTTTGGGGGAGCCAGTTTTATCTTAATGGGATTGAATTCAACAAATTAGTTTCTGGGTCATTATCATTTGAAATTCCCCTTTGTAGGGAGATACAGGAGCAAATGGGCGATCTATAAGAACAACCATTCTAATAATCATACTTTTTTTCTATAGTTTTGTGATGACATTAATTAGTTTCTTTTATTGCACAAATTCAGTTCTGAGTTATAAGGAATCCATTTCTCGTTTATCATTCATCATTTATTTATTTGTTTATTTTTTGTCTGGTCTAGTGGATGAGACACTAGGTAAATCAGAACTCAAATTCTGGACCAAGACTTATTAGCTGTACATTCTTTTGTAGGATTTGATATTTCTTCACTTGCTTCGGTTTCTGTGCTTCTCCATTTTAATCTTGGAACACCCTCTTTAACAGTTTCCTTCTAGTTACCCTCTTTAACAGTCTCCATTTTTGTGATGGCATAATACATCATTAACTTACCCTCTTTAACAGTTTCCTTCTTTTTTTATTCATATATAAACCTCATCTACACTAAACACCATCTTTAACTGCAGGCATAGGCTTAAACCAACTATTTCTCTGCATCACTTTTCACAAGCTTGGAATTCAATAATAGCACAAAACACACAACGTCTATTTGATTAGATTTTTGAAGGACACCTCCCACAAAAGAAAAGGAAATGAGTATGCTTTTTCATTTGGTCCTTAGGTCCCAAATAAGAAATTAATGTGCTTTCTTTTTGGTAATTATCACTCAAACTTAATCAACTGAACTCAATAAGCCTTGTCCCAATTACTAAGGTTGGCTCTATGGAATTGTTCCCTCCAAGTAGCTCTATTCTTGATTCCTCAACCTGGGTCCTCCTTAGCCTTCTTATATTTCTTTTAGCATCTTCATTGTGAACCAAATTACTCCTCCTTACAAGCACTTTGTTCTTCATCGTAGATGGCCATTCTGAATGAATTCACCTCTTATTCTGGCTTTCTTTATAACAGGAATCACCCATCTTAACATTCTTGCTTCAATCACACCCCTTTTTTTTTTTTAATATATTGTTTCTTAACAGCCCAATGTTCTATAACATGCATTATAGCAGTCTAGCAGACATCATAACAGTCAAATTAAACTTAACCCTTCAATGTTATAGGTAGCTTATGATCTCGCGACCCTTTGAAGCACTCTTCCATTTCATCCATCCTCCTTAATGTATCATTCTTTATAAATAATACATTCAAGATATTAAAAATTATCTTTTTTAGATACCTTCTGGCCATGAAGTTTTACTTTATTTTCTTTGCTATTTTTAATTTTGCTAAAATTGCACCCTATATCTTCTTTTTTTCTTCTTGTTCTTAAATTGTCCACAATTCTACCTTTGAGTTCACTCATTTAGTTCCATCAATTCTAACTATATTGTCTGTCAACAACATAGCACAGGGGAGTACCATTTTAAACATTCATATGCAAAAAAATGAGGATTTAATATGGATCCTTGATGTAAGCCAACTATAATCGAAAATTCACTTGTTTCTCCCCCTCTTGTTCCCACACTAGTGACAACTCTACTGTATGTATCTTTGATTACATCAGTATATCTAATGTATATAAAGAAGTTCACTGACTTTTCTGAGTTTGTAGAATGAGAAGGATCAATCTAATAGTAGGAAGGATCATCAGTGTATTTGTGTATTTGTTTTTTGTGGGAAGGGTCAAGTTAATAGTTTGCTGGCCTCTTGGTGTATTTGTGTTGGTGTTTATGATATGAGATGGATCATCAGTGACAGTAGCTAATCTGTATTGCTATAATGTGGAAAGCAGAACTGCTCTGAACTGATATAAGGTGGAGTGCTGAAATTTGCTTGTGTGTTTGTTGTGCTGAAATTTGCTGTGCTGAAATTTGCTGTGCTGTGCTCTGCTATGTTAGTTTCATGTTAGTGTATAATGAATGTTTCTTGAGAAACAACTTTGTCTAAACATCTGAAGTAGAAACAGTACAGTGATGGATCAAATAGTTAATAAAAAACATGGAAAGAAGGATCGAATTTTGCTGCATGTTCACTGCTGATTTTTTCCCCAACAAACTAAAAAAGAAACCAAAAAACTGGACCCCTAACTTTAGGCCTTTCTCTAAATTTGTTGTGCTTATTTGGATCTCAGTCTTGTTTTACTTCTACTATATACATTGACAACGAATTCCTATTTGTATTTGACTTGCTCGCTCTATTAGTAGCAGCTTCATTTCAAACGGTTGTTGCCTTTACATACACTTCATCTTCATATAGATTTTTAACTTCTGTCCTTGTATCAGAAAACTGCGTGGCTTTCAATATTTTACATGTGTATACCAGCTGGAGTTGCAATTGGCTATGTTTATGGTGGATTTGTGAGTACAACTTACTCTGAACTATGCTACATTAAATCAATACTGTTTTTGACAAACATTTTTTAATACATCGTGGGATCTTTGGCCATATGATACTGCAAGTTGTGTGTTTAACTGCTACTTTATAGTTCACATCTTGTTTTGTTTTGATAATATTTAGGTGGAACAATTGCTAATCGTCTTTTTTTTTTCCTTTAATTTGTTTTGTTTTTGGTATAGGTTGCAGGTCACTGGAATTGGCGTTTTGCATTCTTTGGGGAGGCAATTGTGATGGTTCCATTTGCTATTCTAGGTTTTGTTATAAAACCTTTGCAGTTGAAAGGTGTATGTTGTGTTAGTTTTAATTTTTTTTATGTAGTCTATTACCATTTCCTAGCTATTCTTAACAACTTGTGGATACAGGTTTTTACCCTGCTGGATCAAAAAAAGCATTGACTGGCACAGAGATAGCTGTCATAGAACTTAAAGGTGTGACACGCTATGATTACTGTGCATGGGATCTTTTCAGTATAATTGCACTTTTTTCTTCTCTCTTTTCAGTTTACTACATCACTATTATGTAAGAACCAATATGCAAAAGCCAAGATAATGGGTGCTATTGAGAACATCTACAGTAATCCAATATACATCAAGCACATGTCACTGAATAGCTTTGACAATCTTGTTCCCACACAATAATGCCTCAATTTGCCCAGTTTAAATATTTTATTGATTTCATTTGAATCCATAATAATCAACTTGATTACCTTGATAAAATAGTTGATTGTCAGAATTTTAGTAGGGAATAAACAGGACCTCGATTGGATTTTCGGTTAAAAAATTAGAAGGAAAAATGTAAAACACAAAACTTAAAAGGCCCGTTCGAGGGCCGAAATTTCGAAATGACTACCGAAACCATCGAAACTTGGCACGGATAGCCTTTTTAAGCCTAAATAGACTTGTAGGAACAAACGGGACCTCTATTGGATCTCCGGTTAGAAAATTAGAAGGAAAATTGTAGTACACAAAACTTAAAAGGCTCGTTCAAGAGCCGAAATTGTGAAATGACAACCGAAAACCACCAAAACTTGGCACGGACAGCTTGTTCAAACCTAAATAGACTTGTAGGAACAAACGGGACCTCGATTGGATTTCCGGTTAGAAAATTAGAAGAAAAAATGTAAAACCCAAGACTTAAAAGGCCCGTTCGGGGGCCAAAAATTGTAAAATGATCACTGAAACTACCGAAACTTGGCACGGGTAGCTTGTTCAAGCCTAAATAGAGTTGTATGAGCAAACAACACCCGATTGGACTTCCCGTTACAAAATTAAAATCAAAATTGTGAAGTTCATATCGAGTTTTTTTTTTTTTTGTCAATCTAATATTGTTTTTTCTTTTTTTCATGTGACAGATTCGCAATGATGGAAAATAGTTTGGGCTGCATCAGAAGATTTGATTTTGTGTTTTTGGAAATATTTTGGCATAGGATTTTGGTAAATGATTTATGGATTAAATGTTTAGCATCAAAATATTTGGTGTTGTGTTTTTGCAAATATTTTGACATAGGATTTTAGTAAATGACTTGTTGGTTAGATGTTTAACATCAAAATATTTGGTTGTAATTTTGAAAATATTATTACATAGGATTTGGTAATGTATTTATGGGTTTGATATTAGTAGTTTGTAAGTACTTTGGTATGCATGTTTTAGATTGTCAGAGAATTGTAATTATGTTTATTGAGATTTTTCATAGCTATTAATTTTGAATTAGTATGAATGTCTTGCACAGGTGTATTATTATTTACATTACATTTGTGTATATATTGTGCACAGGAAAATAGGTGTTTTGGATTATTTTGAACAGGAAAATTATTAAAATCAAAATTTGTGTAGTGAATTTTTAGTAATAGGTGTGTTTTTGTCGCTGTTAATATATTTGGCGACAACATATTGTTTGTCGCTAAAAGTTAGTGGTTATTCCAGGAACTTTTAGCAACCAAAACTTACTCGTCGCTAAAAATGTGATTTTTAGCGACCAAATTAATTTTGTCGTTAAATAGTACTTTTGGCGACACATTTATTTGTCGCTAAAAATACATAGCCTATCCAAATTTTAGCCTTTTAGCAACAAATTATAATTTTATACCGACAAAATATATGATTTTTGGCGACCAATTTTGCTTGTCGCTAAATGTCTACATACGGTGACAATTTCTGATTTCGTCGCCAATACTTTTAGTGACAGGTCTTTGGCGACAAGTTGTATATTTTGTCGCCGATTCTTTTGGCGATGAAATTTGTACTTTTGGCGACGAAATTTGTGGGTCGCCAAATGTGTTTTTTGTTGTAGTGTATTCAACTTTCTTTTTTATTTAATTTCCAAATAGATTGTTAAGGTATTATGATTTCTTGAATGAACTTCCATTGTCAATTTTATGCAACTTCAATTTTTATTTTTATTCAACTTCCATTTTTATCCAATTTTCTTTTCAATTCAACTTCCTTTTTTATTTAATTTCCTTCTCTATTCAGCTTCCATTTTTATTCAACTTCCATTTTTATTCAATTTCCTTTTCTATTCAACTTCATTTTTTATTTGATTTCCAAATAGATCGTTAAGGTAAGTGGTTCCTTGAATAGAAATAGAAATTGAATAAAAATAAAAATGAAAGTTGCATAAAATTAAAAATGTAAGTTCATTCAAGAAACCACCATACCTTAACGATTTATTTTGAAATTAAATAAAAAAGAAAGTGAATAGAAAAGGAAATTAAATAAAAATGGAAGTTGAATAGAATAGGAAATCGAATAAAAATTGAAAGTTGCATAAAAATAAAAATGGAAGTTGCATAAAATTAATAATGGAAGTTCATTCAAGAAACCACTATACCATAACGATCTATTTGGAAATTATATATAAAAAAAAAAGTTGAATAGAAAAGAAATTGAATAAAAATGAATTGAATAAATGAATGAAAAGTCCATTGTTAATTTTATACAACTTCCATTTTTAATTTTATTCAACTTCCATTTTTGATAGAAATGAGATGAATGTTGGATTGTTGATAGAAATGAAACCTTAGGGTTGATTTGTTAATTATGGGAAATGCCCTAATTGCATTGTTAAATTAATTTGTGAAATTAATTTGAGAAATGAGAAATGGAATTGAAAATGTTGGAATTGGGAATGTATGGGATTAAAGGGTGTAGTTGGATTATTTATCACTCACCGAATTGAAATGTCGATATTTTATCCATTTGGCGCATTTATTTTCTGTTTAGAAATAACTGCTTTGGGCTATCGGTGGAGGATAGTCTTGATTGTTGTAGACAATGCATGATGATTAGGCAAACCAAAACTAATTGATTAAGTGTACTATTGAATATAGCGATTGGAATAATACATTAACTTTATGTATTGATTGATTGTATATGATAACTGTTTATATACATTGTTTGTGTGGGAGGAGAAAGGGGTTGTACTCCACGGTTTATTGGAAGAAAGGGGTTGTACCTCTAAACCGGAAGGTTTATTGGAAGAAAGGGGCTGGACCTCTAAACCGAAAATTGTGTTACGCAGATACAGCTCATATGCTTATCTATTGAAGTGCAGATACAGCTACTATGCTTATTTGTTGAAGTATTGATACAACTTGTATGGTTATCTATTGATGTATTGATATAGCTAGTATGCTTATCTATTGCGAAATGTAAATGTTTAATATGAGTGTCTGTCTCATATAGGTTGTTTGACCAAGTTCTGAGTCATAGTTATGAATTGAGAATTGGATAAGAAACGGAAAGTGAAATGTAACATAGACATGATTGTCGTGAAACTGCAACACAGTATAAATTGGAATATAAGTGTGGACCACCTATTGAATGCTATTATCTTAGTCATTGCTTATAGTTGGTTTAGTATATTTCTACTGGGCTGTGGCTCACCCTATATGGGACACCATTTTCAGGTACAGGAAGCAAACCACTTTCAAGGGCGTAGTTTGGGAGGCTAGAGGCAGACAGACTGCTTTTGTTGTTTTGTTTTCTTTGATGTATTATTTGTAAATTCAAGCCAAGGGCTTAAGATGTATTGAGTTAGTACTCTTCTCTTTTTGTAACCAAGTGTTAACTTGGAAAGCTGTAAGCCCGTAGGGCATTTGTTTTGTTATTAGCATGTAATATTTCTGTAAGAACTACTCTGATTAATAGAAAGATGTTTATTTCTCGTACATCATTGTATGTCTAAAATGATGGGTTTTATGTATTATTTTGAGGGTGTGACATGGAAGTTCATTCAAGAAACCATAATACCTTAACGATCTATTTGGAAGTTGAATAGAATAGAAAATTGAATAAAAATGGAAGTTGCATAAAATTAAAAATAGAAATTCATTCAAGAAACCACTATACCTTAACGATCTATTTGGAAGTTGAATAAAAAATGAAGTTGAATAAAAATGGAAGTTTATTCAAGAAACCACTATACCTTAACAATCTATATGGAAATTAAATAAAAAATGAAGTTGAATAGAATAGGAACTTGAATAAAAACGGAAGTTGAATAAAAATAAAAAAGGAAATTGAATAAAAATAGAAGTTCATTCAAGAAACCACTATACCTTAACGATCTATTTGGAAATTAAATAAAAAAGGAAATTGACTACAAAAGGAAGTTGAATAAAAATGGAAGTTGAATAAAAATAAAATAGATGTTGCATAAAAATAAAAGTAGAAGTTGCATAAAATTAACAATGGAAGTTCAATCAAGAAACTACTATACCCTAATGATCTATTTGGAAATTAAATAAAAAAGGAAATTGAATAAAAATTGAAGTTGAATAAAAATAAAAAAAGGAAGTTGAATAGAAAATGAAATTGAATAAAAATGGATGTTGAATAAAAATGGAAGTTGAATAAAATTAAAAATGGAAGTTAAGGTATAGTGGTTTTTTGAATGAACCTCCATTTTTATTTTTATTCAACTTCTATTTTCTATTCAACTTCATTTTCTATTTAATACCCAAATAGATCGTTAAGGTATAGTGGTTTCTTGAATGAACTTCCATTTTCAATTTTGGTGCAACTTCCATTTTTATTTTTATTCAACTTCTAGTTTTATCCAATTTCCTTTTCTATTCAACTTCCTTTTTTATTTAATTTCCAAACAGATCGTTAATGTATAGTGGTTTCTTGAATGAACTTCTAGTTTTATTTTTATGCAACTTCCACTTTTATTTTTATTCATTGAATACCTTAACGGTCTATTTGCAAAATTAAATAAAAAAGGAAGTTGAATAGAAAAACAAATTGAATAAAAATGGAAGTTGAATAAAAATAAAAAAGGAAGTTGAATAGAAAAGGAAATTGAATAAAACAAAAATGGAAGTTCCATAAAATTAAACATGGAAGTTCATTCAAGAAACCACTATACCTTTGTTATTTTTATTCAACTTCCATTTTTATTTTTATGCCACTTCCATTTTTATTTTTATTCAACGTCCTTTTTTATTTAATTTCCAAATAGATCGTCAAGGTATAGTAGTTTTTTAAATAAACTTCCATTTTATATTTTTATTCAACTTCCACTATACCTTAACGATCTATTTGGAAATTAACTAAAAAGGAAGTTGAATAGAAAAGGAAATTGAATAAAAATGAAAGTTCAATAGAACATGAAATTGAATAACAATGGAAGTTGAATAAAAATAAAAGGGGAAATTCAAATGGAAGTTCATTCAAGAAACCTCAACTTCCTCTATACAACTTCCATTTTTAATTTTATTCAAATTCCATTTTTATTCAATTTCCATTTCTATTCAACTTTATTCAACTTCAACATCCATTTTGATTCAATTTCCTTTTCTATTTAACTTCTTTTTTAATTTAATTTCCTTTTCTATTAACTTCCTTTTTTATTTAACTGCCAAATAGATCGTTAAGGTATAGTGGTATCTTGAATGAACTTCCATTGTTAATTTTATTCAACTTCCCCTTTTATTTTTATTCAACTTCCATTTAAGAAACCATTATACCTTAAACCACTATAGATCGTTAAGATATAGTGCTTTCTTGAATGAACTTCCATTTTTTATTTGTATGCAACTTCCATTTTAATCTTACTCAACTTTCATTTTTATTGAATTTCCAAATAGATCGTTAAGGTATAGTGGTTTCTTGAATAAACTTCCATTTTTATTCAATTTCATTTTCTATTCAACTTCATTTTTTATTTAATTGCCGAATAGATCGTTAAGGTATAGTGGTTTCTTCAACGAACTTCCATTGTTTAATTTTATTCAACTTCCATTTGATTCAATGTCCTTTTGTAGTCAATTTTCTTTTTTATTTAATTTTCAAATAGACCATTAAGGTATAGTGGTTTCTTCAAAGAACTTGCTTTTTAATTTTAGGCAACTTCCATTTTTATTTTTATTCAATTTCCTTTTCTATTGAACTTCTTTTTTTATTTAATTTCCAAATAGATCGTCAAGGTATAGTAGTTTCTTGAATGAACTTCGATTGTTAACTTTAGGCAACTTACATTTTCAGTTTTTATTTAATTTCCAAATAGATCGTTAAGGTATAGTGGTTTCTTAAATGAACTTCCATTGTTAATTTTGTGCAACTTCCATTTTTATTCAACTTCAATTTTTATTCAATTTTATGCAACTTCAATTGTTAATTTTATGCAACTTCCATTTTTATTTAATTTCCAAATAAATCATTAAGTATAGTGGTTTCTTGAATGAACTTCAATTTCTAATTTTATGCAACTTCCATTTTAAGTTTTACGCAACTTCCATTTATATTTTTATTCAACTTCCATTTTTGTTCAATTTACTTTTCTATTCAAAATAAAAATAAAAATGGAAGTTACATTAAAATTAACAATGAAGTTCATTCAAGAATCTACTATTCCTTAACGATCTATTTGTAAATTAAAAAAAAAAAAAGAGGAAGTCGAATAGAAAAGAAAATTGAATAAAAGTTGAAGTTTAATAAAAATAAAAATGGAAGTTGCACAAAATAACAATGAAAGTTCATTCAAGAAACCACTATACCTTAACGATCTATTTGGAAATTAAATAAATGAGGAAGTTGAATAGAAAATAGAATTGAATAGAAAAGGAAGTTGAATAAAAACAAAAATTGAAATTGCATAACATTAAAAATGGAAGTTCATTGTAGAAACCACTATACCTTAACAATTATTTGGAATTAAATAAAAAGAAAGTTGCATAAAAAAAATGGAAGTTCATTCAAGAAACTAGTATACCATAACGATTATTTGGAAATTAAAATAAAAAGGAAGTTGAATAAAAATGGAAGGTGCATAAAATTAACAATAGAAGTTCATTCAAGAAACCACTATATATTAACGATCTATTTGGAAGTAAATAAAAATGGAAGTTGAATAGAAAAGGAAATTACATAAAATTAAAAATGTAAGTTCATTAAAGAAACCACTATACCTTAACGATCTATTTGGAAATTAAATAAAAAATGGAAGTTGAATAAAATAAATCGTTAGGGTATAATGGTTTCTTGAATGAACTTACATTTTTAATTTGATGCAATTTCATTTTCTATTCACTCCTCTTTTTTATTTAATCTTATGCGTGGTTACTTGAATTAACTTCCGTTGTTAATTTTATGCAACTTCCATTTTTATTTTTATTCAACTTCCATTTTTAATTTTACGAAACTTCCATTTTTATTTTTATTCAATTTCCTTTTCTATTCAACTTCATTTTTTATTTAATTTCCAAATAGATCATTATGGTATAGTGGTTTCTTGAATGAACTTCCATTTTTATTTTTATTCAACTTCAATTTTATTCAAGTTCCTATTCTATTCAACTTCATTTTTTATTT